>RCWM02000758.1:0-416311 GCA_003667255.2 Euschistus heros
TATATATAGTCAAAAACGATTAGGCGATGAAGGTGGTTTCTGCGAATCTTTTAAGCCACATTACAACACAAAAAAATTAAACACAACAGGAACAATACACTCGCGGCTATTTTTTTAAATTATTCAGTCGGCCAGGATACTTCCCTTAACTTTTAGAGCGAACTCTATTCAAACCCAAAACGTTTTGCACTTACCCCCAGCCCAGTTTGAGGAAAAAGAAAGGGGGGGAAAATACGACTTGGCTTCATTTTTGCAAGATCAAGGAAGCTAGTGATAGTGAACATTTAATACTCCCATATATGGAATTAATCAACGTTCAAATGAAGAATGATGCATATAAGGCCAGGGCATTGCATTGAAAGCGATAGCATAGATGAGGCAAAATTTAATCATAGCTATTGGGTACATCTTATGTCATGGAATCAGTCACATAAAGTAATAAATGATTGAATCTTTTATAGATAGAACTAATGAATAATTATGTGGAAAACGTTTAATCATTCTTTTTGTTTTTCAAGTAATGGGAAAATTCATCGATATTAATATACAGGAAACATATACAAGACAAAACACTGGAAACGGCCTAATATAAGGGTAACGACGAACAGGAACAAACTCCATGAGCACCATTTGTGAGAACTTTATACCGAATGCCGTCTCGTTAATGAGAAGACGTAGGGAAGATTAATTAGCAGAGAGCGATAAACAGACGAGGAGTGTCACTTAGAGGGCAGTAATATAGTCAGCGCTGGGGGCAGGCAGGTCGCTGTAGTGAAGCAATACGTGAGTAATGTAGTTCAATTAATTTTATTTTAAGCCAAGCATGAAGGGGAAAGGTGTGTGAGGGGAAGCGAAAGACCGAGAGAATGACAGAAGGGAAAGAAGAGAGAGTAAGAGGAGAGAGAGGAGGGGGGAGAGATGAGAAGATTATTGGAGGGAGAAGGGAGAGATGTCGGAGGAGAATGAGAGAGGAGAAGTTGAGAGAAGCGAGAGAGAGAATAGATAGGGGTGATAATTATTTTAAGAAGGAAATATTCAGAAAAGTACTTGTTATTGAAGTTCAATTAGTTTTATTTAGCCAAGCTTGAAGGGGAAAGGTGCTGGTGTGAGGTGAAGAGAGAGAGAGAGAGAATGAGAGAGGGAACGGGTGAGAGAAAGGTTGTGAGAGGGGAGAGAAAGAGGGAGGAGAGGTAGCGAGAGAGGAGAAGAGAGGAGAGAGAGATTAGCGGACGTCGACGGAGAGAGAGGATGAGAGAGAGGAGAGAGAGATCGACGTAGAGGCTGAGGGAGAGAGAGAGAATTACTTACAGAGAGAGGAAAGATTTGCACATGTCAATATGGTTAGTATATGTAGATTTCAGGCAATTTTGTTTTCCAGAAAAAAAAAAAAAAAAAAAAAAAAAAAAAAAAAAAAAAAAAAAAAAAAAAAAAAAAAAAAAAAAAGTCAAAAAGGGGGAAAAAAAAAAAAAAAAAAAAAAAAAAAAAAAAAAAAAAAAAAAAAAAAAACCCCAACAACCAAAAAAAAAAAAAAAAAAAAAAGTTAAAAAAAAAACAAAAAAAAAAAAAAAAAAAAAAAAAAAAAAAAAAAAAATAAAAAAAAAAAATAAAAAAAAAAAAAAAAAAAAAAAATTTCCTTTTTGCTTGAAAAATGTTCTACAACAGCTGCTTGAACATATTTAATATGTTTGAACGGTTTTAAATATGTTATGACGGTCAAATCTTAAACTCTGGGGCATTATACTCACGTGAAAATTCTTCACTGCTGCGAAGTTTAGGACCCATCTTGCACAAAGGCAAATGTTCTTTGCTGATCCATGATTTTTAAAACTGTAATCCAGAGGCTATTTATTCGGATCTTCAATCGGCGATCAGACAGCAACTGTGCTTACTCAAAAATTAGATTGTTTCAGATAGGACAAATTTAAATAGCCAACCAGAAAAGATCAGTCAGATACTCTCTCCCTGGATTTAAATAGTTTTTCTCATTCATTGACATTAAAATTTGTAGAAAAATACTGATACTGCAAGATTTTCTTCAAGGTTTGATGCAGACAGATAGAACTTAAGATGTTCAAGCGATGTATAAGCAGAGATCAGGTATAGACCTTCATTAAATGAAACATTTCAAAATCTCTTTACAGCTAAATTTCACCCGCAGGCGCACTAAAACCGGTGGTAGAAATCATTTTAAAATTTTAAATGATTATTTTAAAATTTAAGGGTAAAGATTATTTTAATGTATAAAGCTTATACATATTTGAATAGGTGAACACATCACCTAATATTGATTAAATGAACAAATTGTGAGAAATAAAATATAACACTATAATAAGCTAGAAGCCGTAAGAAAAGTATGACAAAAAAGTTGATAGAAAGAGAGAGAGAGAGAGAGAGAGAGAGAGAGAGATGTAACGAAGAGAGAGAGAGAAGAGAGAGAGAGAGTGATAGAGAGAGAGAGAGAGAGAGACATACTAAAAGTCCCCGACCCTGGTGGGGGGGTGAACTAACAGTAGGGGAAGGGGGAAGAAGATCCAATTTTTTGGATTTTTGCATTATATCTGGAGAACGGACTCTAACATTTTAAAATTATTTTTCAAATAAAATTAATGCTTATTAAATTTCATATAAAATTGATTTCATACATATTTGTCGAACTTCCAGGTTTTCGAGACATACGTTATTGAAAATCGATATATTTCGAAAAAAAAAAATGTATCCTCACTTTTTCACAAACATTAGCTTCTAGTGCCTTCCATCGTTTCTCAGAAAAAAATGTCAGAATTGAAGTTGTAGAACATTGAATTTACTTCAACTTCATATATATGTTTTTGGAACTTGAAGCAACGTTTGATCAAAAGTTAGGTAACATTTTTTTTTCGAACATTATCGATATTTAATTACGTATATCTCGAAAACCAATCAAAGTTCGACAAATATGTATAGAAACAATATTGTAAGAAATTTAATAAGCTTTAATTTTTATCTTTGACTATTTTTCTAGGACGACCGTTTTCGCGAAAATAACCCAAAAACCCAAAAATGTGGTCTTCTCTCCCCTCCCCCACCATTAGCTCACCCCCCAGAGGCGGGGACTTTTAGTATGTTCACCTTCTAACTACTCCTAACGAAGCTGTGAAGACAAAAATTATAGCATATTTTATGCACTCTACACCCCTCATTTAAGCACTCATTGACTAGACCAATTGCTTGAAGGTAGAGGACTAGGACAACTGGAAACGTAGGAAATCAGCTACGTTCTTTATGATTTTATTCACACAGAAGATAAACCCTCTCTTGGGTTATTAAATCAAATTATTAATGTTCCAAAACTAGACATAAAAATAAAAAAATTTATCTAAAGATTTTACAGCATAAGGAGGAAAAAAAGATAATTATGGACCAGAAACAAATCTAAAACGAAATATATACTATTTTCAAAAATTAATAATTAATAATTTAAAAGAACTTAAGACAATATGAGAGAGCTATTGACCATTCAAACTAGCCAATTTCAAGGGAGGTTATATTCGTATTTACTTCAAAAAGTACAACACATCAAGTTTCAAACCTTTTGAATTTGGTATTTGATACCACAGAACGGACTCTTTGATATTCGATTCCACCTTTGTAATACCCTCATAGGTTGGTTTAGTTATATAGTCCCTAACCTTATTTATACAGAAATAACTTTAGGCAGCAGTTTAGGAGTGTGATGAGATAAAAAAACTATTTATAAATAACAGTTATAAATGAAACAGTTATCTATGTTTTTAAAAAAAATTACTTGCTGACATCGCTTTGGCATTAAATTACTCTTTATACCTTCTGCTATCGAAAAATATAAGTAACTGAATTCGTTGCTCGTTTTAAGAAACAAAATTGAGACTTTGTCGTATTTGATAAGTATTCCGCTCAAATAGACCACAATAGTTTACTAAAAAAATACTTGCTAATTCGTTTTAACATTTAGTTATTGTCTTATATATTCGGCTATCAAAACATATAAGTAATGAATTTGGTGCTCGTTTTTGTGAGATACGAAATCGACACTTTATCGTATTTGATAAGGATTCCACTCAATTGATCATAATAGTTTTCTCAAATTTTAAGTTGCTGACATCGTTTTGGCATTAGATTATTTTTAATATCTTCTGCTATCGAAACTATAAAAAACTGAATTCGTTGATCGTTTTAGCAACGAAACTCGACAAATTCTCGTATTTGATAAGTATTCCACGAAATTGACCACAATAGTTACTAAAAAAATAATTTAACAACGTAGAGGCGAATGTAATATTGCTTGAATTGTGATCTCAATGGTTGGAGGAATTGTGTTTTAGGCGATTGGCAAACATTTTGTTTAATATGGGATTCTCGATTATCTTTGTTATAGACAAAATGAAGTTTTGGAAATGTTCAATACTTGACAGTAACTAAACTCAACCATTTTTTTTTCCTCCAATATCGTTATGTTCTTTGAGTGAACCCCTCTTTTTTTTTTTTTTTTTTTTAAGTCTAGTTTCTCTTAATCTAAATGTTTCTTAGCCTTTATTTATAATATAATTATAAGACAATAATAATATAATGATGATGAAAAATAATAATTAACATAGAATCCATCCACGATCGTTTCTCATAAAAAAATGTTAGAATCAAAGTTGTAGAGCATTAAATTTAATTTAATATAGACGCAAGTGTTTGACAAAAAGTGAGGTAAACATTTTTTTTCCTCGGAAATTATCGATTTTTTTAATAACGTATATCTCTAAAACCGTTGAATTTCGACATATATGAATATAAACTATTTTTATAGAAAATTTAATTAGTTTTAATTTTAATTTGTAACATATTTTTGTAGATTCCTCTGTTTTCGAGATATAATCAAAACAACCCAAAAATGGGACCTTTTCCTCTCCTCCCCTCCGTAAGCTCATCCTCTAGGGGTGTGGACTTTGAGTATGTTTACCTTTTAACGACTACAAATGAAGCTGTGAAGTCAAATACTATCGCATATTTCATGCACTCTACACTCCTCATTTCTGCACTCATTGACTGGACAAAAAACAATGAAGAGTCACTTGAGGTAAGCATGGTGGTATAGAAAGAAAATTTTATATAAATATATTGTATACTGTTGTATTAAGTATCGATAAAGTATATATATACCAAAAAAAAAATTATCTGTAAACATGACGTTGATCGAAAAACACATCGCAAAGTTGCAGAATCGATTTTTATCGCATGTTCGAGAATACCATGAACCGAAAAATATTAACAGTTATGCATGAAGGGCAGAGGTGAGGGAATTAGTTAGGAAGTGCAGCTGCCTCGCCACCTATATTCCAGGTGCCAGAACTGTTGAGTCAAAGCCAGATGTTGCCCGTGCGTGTGCTTAGGCATGATGTCGGTCTCGTGAGGACTTTCAAAAATTAAAACAAAAATAGATCGTATTATTTTTTAAACAGTTATAAAAAAAAAAAAATAAAATAAAAACGAAAATAAGCATACGGAGCTAAGAATATTGAAGCATTGTAAGTAAATATTAATAAACAAAATGCTGTTCATATCATAAAAATCTTACTCGGAATCCACATACAAGACAAAAACGACAAGAAACTGCCCGTCCTTTTCGACTAATTCAGCATTTACTTGACAAACTTTCAAACCTTCCAATTAATTACGAAGGACCCATTATATAACAGTAATTAGACCAAAAAAAGAAAATGGCTTCGGACCTTCTAATACAGTACTTCATTAGATCTTGTAAGTGCTACAATGGCTAGTTGCTTTAAAAACAAGTGACGTGTTATTTTTATCATTATCATAATATTTACTTGTTGTATTATATTTTTATATTGTATATATAGTTAAAAAAAGAAATAAATAAAAATTAAAGGTAAAGAAAGTATAACATGGAACGTGTGTCGAAAACGCCCCATGATATAGCTCCCATAACAAAATGCGCTAGCTAAAATAAAAAAAAAATTCCATTTAATTTTTAATAAGGGAACCACCGGCAATGTTTCGATCCGAACAACATCAACCGAACTAGTGCATGTCAAAAAGACCCTAACACATAAAAAATTTATGCAAAAAGTGACTTTTTTTCATTCAAACCAAGATAGCTTCTTAAGTGTAGGACCTAGCGACAAATGTTATAGAACATATTTGACTAGCAGTCATAGAAATTTCGATCCGAGCTGAAACAACAGAGCTAGAGCGTGTCAATATGTTACATTTTAGAGCCAAAAAAACCGTTACACATTTGAGGGGTAAAAAAAACGTTACATTACTTTTTTCATTCAAACTAATATAGCTCCTAAATGGTAGGTCCTAGAGACAAATTTTATACAGGGTGTCCCGAATTTAAATGGCAAAACATCAGGAAATTATAGGGGACCGAAAAACTAAGACAAAAAGTCCTTTGTAGATTTAGTCGTTTTTGCTTAGTTTCAGAGAAAATGACAAAAAAAAAAGAAACAAAACAAAAATGTTACAGTTAGCGATTATCACCTTTCAAAGTTCGTCCGGCTAAGCAGTGAGATAGTAAACACTTAATGTTATCCTTTACATTCTTTTATTTGTTTACATTTTGGTTTCCTTCTAGGATTATAATTCCTAAATCATTCTTCAGTCAGTTACTCAGATATTTTTGTGTGAATAGCATCAACCACAATGCCACATGCATATTCTAATGTTGAATACGCTGATATGATTTTAGTGTATGGTTTCTGTAACGGTAATGCTTTAGAAGCGGTGCGGGAGTATGGTTATAATTGATTACCTCAAGATTATGTCAAGAAATTGAATTTAAGTAACTGGTTTCTTGACAAAATTCGCGATGATAATTTATTTCCATTAAAAATTATATGGACCTATGAAGCTATCTTTACAAGAGGAGGAATCGTCAATCAAAGAAATTATCAAGTATGGGCTCTTGAAAATCCCAGAGCTATTAGAGAGAATAGGTTTCAGCATGAATTTGCTATTAACGTTTGGCTTGGAATTTGGAACGGATTACTGGTGGGACCATATTTTTTTACCTTGGAGATTGAATGGTATCACATTTACACATTTTTTTGAGATACTTTTCTAATTATTTAGATAACACTCCCTTACAGCTGCGGATTGAAATGTGGTTCCAACTCGATATCTAGGACTCCACTTGGACAAACGTCTAACTTGGAATCCACATACAAGACTAAAACGACAAGAAACTGCCCGTCGTTACAGACTACTTCAACATTTACTAGACACACGTTCAAAGCTCCCAATTAATTACAAAAGACGCATTTACATGACTGTGATTAGACCTATTTGGACGTGCGGAGTTGAGCTTTGGGGCTCCACTAAACCATCCAATTCATCTCGTATTCAATCCTTACAATCCAAAATCCTTCGAAAAATCTTCAATGCCCCTTACTATGTTTCTGATTTAGCCCAAACCAGATACCTATTTTTCCATAGTAAGCTCCGAGGCGTCTGAAAAGAAGATGGCCTAGAGACCTTTTAGAGTAGATTTTATTGAAGTGCTACTAGTGAGTTCTTCACAAGTTATTTACATACCATTGTATTCACTGTCAACACATTTACTTGTATATTATTTTGTACAGTTGTGAATATCAATAAATGGAAAAAAAAAAAATGTTCTAGATCGATTGCTATTTTGAAAAATATTTAAAAAGCTATGATAACAAAGGATATAATATAGATCTATAATACTGTAATATATAGCCCTGTTTTAACAAAGCCTTTTAAATTTTATCCTTGCAAAATATCCAGCAACAATAGCGCTAGGGCAATTAAGCCCGTTGAACATTTACTCCACTGTTTATTATCCATCACGTTTTACGGGATCGTAAAGTAGAAATAGCACCTACAATTCTTAGTTTGAAAAATTTACATTTGGTGAATAATAAGGATAACTGAAGGCTTGATTCTGACACCAACAGTGTACGAACTTATCATTTAATATATTTGAAAAAAAAAATTTCAATCTAATCGTAGTCCTGATTTAGAAATGTTTTTGGTATTTATACATCTGTCGCGGTTGTTTTTTTGTTTTTTTTAGGGAACCCACAAAAAGTTGTCAAAACTGCGAAAAAAGTGGTAGTATGTAGGGGATATATCATGGGAATAAGGGAGGTGTGGTAAGACTTCATAGCCCAACCCCTTTAATTTATTCACTGTCTGTATTGAAACATGAGGTCGGGTGTTATCATGAATAAGGATAGATCCTTTCCTGTTTTCCAGTACCGGCTGTTGCTTAAACAAATTTTGATGCATTCGGTCAATTTCTTGGCAGTATGATGTTGAATCTATTGTTTTTCCCTTCCACGGGACAGATTTTCTATTGTCGTATCTCCTGAAAAAAAATTTGTAAACCACCGATGGATGGTACTTTCATTAACCTAACCATATAAATACATTAGTATCAAAACTTGCTTCTCATTCCATTCCAGATAACCCTCCGAGGCACCTGAAAAGAAGATGGCTTGGGACCTTCTAATATAGTACTTCATTATATAGAACATTTGTAAGTGCTGCCAACTGGTAATTGCTTTAAAACTAAGTGACCTGTTATTTTTATCATTATCATCATATTTTATTTTTATATTGTATATACAGTTTGAAATTTCAATAAATAAATTTTAATATTTCTAATCGTTCTTTGAACTATGAAAACGGTGTAGTTACAATTTCGTACAGATTGGTTCGGTAATTGTAGTGATTAAAGATAACAAACGGGAAATGATTTGTCCTTTTATTATATATTTTACCCAATAAATTAAACTTTAATTACAGAAACTATACGCTTCTGTATGACTGATGTTATGAAACTAAAAAAACAAGTTTGTAATTCTAACAAGCTTACTACTGTGAGATTTAAAGAAGAAAAGGTTGCAACAAAAATAGACACACACATGGTGTCAAGGTGCGGAAAAGATTCGCCAACTCTGACATTCTTCAAGGAAGTCGTGGTGCGTCAGATTACTTGTAACCATGAACTGAAAATATACTTATACGAAACCCACATTACAAGCAGATGTGAGAAATACACAGGACCTTTTGTGACTATACAAAACATTTAAGACCGCATATTTTATTTAGCATATCCTATTTTTGTTATACAGTGAATTTCTGTATTTTTAAAACATAGTTGATTTTACGTATTGTAAACAAGCCACCTTTATAATACATTAGCACAATCTCAAATAGAAACACGTTTTACGTAAAAATATGGAGATTAAATGAGATTTCCAATAAATCTCTAAATATTACGTTTGCCCTACTGCATCTTACCTCCCAATAAATTAACATTAACAACGAACCTTGACATCAAACTATCAAAGTTTTAGAATTTAACAACTTGGCTTTGACCTATAATACTTCAAACACGCTCAAAATAACCTCCCTAACAGAAACTCAACATTTACTGTTACAGAAGACTCCCGCTAACTAGAGCAGATTAAACTAGGCAAAACGTTTGGATAGGCAAAATTTTAAAGATAATAATAAACACTTAATGTAAATTAAAAAAAAAATTGCATATACTAAATAAGCTCTTAAATAATAAAAGTATGAATGTATAAAGTGCAATAGTTATGATAAGTTCACATCATTATTTATTTAAAACATAAATTAGCTTAAATTTTAACCAGGATGTCTTATGGATGGAAGTCTTTAATATTCTTGAGTTAAGTTTCTTTCAACCTCCAAAGATATTTTTTTTCAGTCTCAAAATGTAATATTTTGGCACGCTGTATCTGTTGCTTGGGTCAAAAATGTGACAACAGATTTCTAATCAGAAATTCAATGAAGAATATTTTTGTTGTATATAACATTTGTTTCTAGAACCTACCGTTTAGGAGCTATGTTTGTTTCAACGAAAAAAAGTAACATTTTGCCTACATTTTAAAAATGTTTTGACAAGTTTATGTTGTTTTTGATTTTGTTACGTTATATTTTTTTTCTACAGCTTTATCAGTGCCTTCATAATAAAATTTGTAATAAGACTACTCAAGCCTAAACGGTTTGGAGGTATGGAATCAGATTAATAGTTTACTAAATGTTTTTTTTTTAATTTATTTATTGATTACATCAGGGCTAGGATTAATGAGTAGTGCAGACTATTCCAAACATTGCAATAGTTTACTGTACTGTCATAATCAACCTAGACTCACACATATTTATGGAACAGCCATTAAAAATTATATTTATTTTTTTAAGACTTCTATACGTTTAAAACAAAATACTACGTACAGACATAAGTATTACGTCTATCAGGAGACACATTCATTTTTATAACAAACTAAATGGACGAACTAACAAACAGCTATAGAATATAGCAATTACAAACGCTAATTAAAACTGAGAACAGGCTGAAAATGAGCTGGATGAGAGATCTCCATATCTAATCACTACGCTAGTAACAGCTGGAGATTATACTGCTGGATGTAACTTGAAACTCTCTCATGAAATGAAATGAAAAATACATTTTATTCTGAGGCCATTGCCCCTTAAGAATAATTATAACGTACAATTATTGGCGGCCTAGCTGCCGTATGAATAATGTAGAAATATAATAAAGGCAAGTAAATACAATAAAAATTAAATTAAGGAATTGAAAAGAAATTTAAATTACAACATGTTCAAAGCTCCCAATTAATTACAAAAGACTCATTTACTTGACTGTGATTAGACCTATATGGACGTACGGAGTTGAGCTTTGGGGCTCTACTAAACCATCCAATTCTTCCGTATCCAAACCTTACAATCCAAAATCCTTCGAAAAATCCTCAATGCTCCTTACTTTGTCACCAATAAACTTTATCCATAAAGATCTTAATGTTCCATATGTTGCTGATTTAGCCCAAACCAGATACCAATCCTTTCATAGTAAGCTCCATAACCACTCAAATCCCCTATTTTCTCAACTTGCTTCCCACTCAATTCCCGAAAATCCTCCGAGGCGTCTGAAAAGAAGATGGCCCAGAGATCTTCTTGTGTAGATTTTGTTTTTCATTTTTTTTTTTTACTTAAGTGCTACTGATGAGTAGTTCTTCTCAAGTTTAGGCATGTTATTGTAAACTTTTTTTTTTTAACACATTTACATGATGTATACTTGTACAGTTGTAAATTTCAATAAATTGATTAAAAAAAAAAAAAATTACAACATAAAGTAATAAAATTAATAATACATGTTTTAAAATATCACATGAAAAACAAATAACATCTTAAGGTTAGACATTTAAAATTAGCTACAAAAACAAATTAGTAAAAAGCAAAAAAGTATTCAATGAAAAAATACAGTAGACAAAGCTAAGAAATATAAATTATACGGAAAAATAATGTATCTTGTCTGATGTATATATTTTAAGCAAATCAATGTTTTCATTGCTCGATATTTCCGGCAGCGGAAAAATACTAGTTTTATCTTAACGTAAATAAAGAATATCTAGTTAAATTTTTATCTCAATAAATCAAAACTACATATTAAATTAAAAATAAATAATATTTTTTAATATGGATGTCTTTTAGATGGAAGTCTTTAGTTTTCTTGTGTAACGTTTTTTCACCCTCAAAATGTATAACGTTTTCTTTTATCCTCTAACATGTAACGTTTCGAAACGCTCTAGCAATCTCATTGCAGCTCCAATCAAAGATTTAAGGAAGGTTTCTTTATCTGAAATTCAACGGAAAATATTTTTTGTTATATATTAAATGTTGCTAGGGACCTATCGTTTAGGAAATATGTTCTTATGAATAAAAAAATTAATGTATTGCCTAGATTTTTTAAGTGTTCAACAGGCTGTAGCTCTGCTAGTGTTGTTCGGATCGAAAATTTGCCGGAAGTTTTCTTATCAGAATCAGTAGATATAAAATCAGTAGAGTAATAATATACGTATCCATGATTTATTGTTTGTCTCAGCCAGGCAGAAATAAAGTTTTTTTCGTGTTGTTCATTAAAAACAACGTATTCGGGTCAGTATCATTTTTTTTGCTTAAAGTATTTTTATGTATAAAATCAATAAAATTTATTTAACTTAATTTTATAATTAATTAAAAAAATTAAATAATCAAACATTGTTTAGTAAATACCGGCTACTGTGTTTCCTGAAATTGACTTTAATTTGACATGTTCTATTGAGAGGTTTAATTAAATAATAATTGTTCAATTAAAAGGGTATCGATAAGGCAGAAATGAAGTTTTGAATTGGTCAGATGTGGGTAGTAATAATTTCGGATGTACATTCGGCAATTTCAGAATACGCTTGAATTTCATAGCTCAAGAGTTAATTGCAACCGCGTATATTTAAATTTTAATCAAGGGACATTTAATTAAAAATCATCGAAATTTCATCAGAATTGGAATCGGAACTTTTCAAAAATCATAAATTAAATAAATTTTAGAGATTTTGATACATTAGGAAATCATATTTAATCGTTCATTCTTAATTATAAAAAACTATTACCCCCACCATGGCTCTCATAAGAAAATAACTTGATTAATTTTAATTAATAATTTAAATATTAAATTAAATTAGTTATTTAATAATAAGCAAAACAAATTCAGAATACTTGAATAAACTTCATTCTGAGTTTTGTCTCTCGAAATAATTAAAATTATTTTATTATTAGACTTTGATATAATATTGACCATGAGAAAAACAGCCAGTTCAAAGAGTTTTTGTGAGTTGAGAGACCTTGCAATTAATTAATTTTAATAGCAAAAGGAAATTTAATTGGAAATTTTAATCGTTTGAAGTGAAATAGTAAGTTAATAGGAATCGTTCGGATTCTAGGAATAAATGCGATCTTAAAGTCACTAGGGAGAACTATATCCTCTAATACATTTATATGAGAAGCTATAATTTTAATCGATGATTTTTAAAGACAAAAAAATCATTTTCACCTCACTTTTTGTCAAACATTTGCTTCTAGTGCCTTCCACGTTCGTTTTTCAGAAAAAATGACAGAATCAAAGCTGTAGATCATTAAATTTACTTTAATATCACATATACGTTTTTGCCATTTGAAGCAACTGTTTGACGAAAATTGATATAAAAATTATTTTTATCGAAAATTATCGTTTTTTACATACAAATATGCCTAAGAACAATTTTATAGGAAATTTAATAAGGTTTAATTTGAGACGTATTATATTTTTCTAGAGTCCACTATTTTCGAGATATAATCGAAAAACCCAAAAATGGGGCCTACTCCCCTCCCCCCCCCCGTTAGCTCACCTTCCTGGAGCGGAGACTTTTAGTATGTTTTAACTACTCCTTACTAAGCAATAAAATCAAAAATTATCGCATATTTCAGGCACTCTATAATATGTTTATTGACTGGACTAGTTGTAGAAGAGTAAAGCATAATTGGATATCAAGTTTTTAATTTATAATGATAAGTTGGTATTCCAGATGGACAGAGAATATTTTCGATATACATCAGTCTCTCTTCGCATCCAACACAAATGCACAAATCGCACCACATATTTATTTATTTTTAATAAAATAATTATACATTCGAATTTCAAGCTCTAGATAACGAAGTTACATTATAACCTTTTATAATTATAAAATAGCGAACGCTATCTATTGGTTGATTTCAAACTTCACTGGAATCCAAATATTTATTATATTTTTAATAATCATTAAGTTGAAAATAAGTAAATTTTATTATTTCTAAATTTTCCTTGAACTATGAAGAAAATGTAGTTACAATTGGGTACAGATTGGTTCAGTAATTTTCGTGGTTAGTGATCGTAAGCGATAAATGGCTCGTCTATTTACATAGTTGTATGAGATTCTATTAGAAATTACAAAATTTGTTGAATCTGTGTTGATACTGGAATGCATGAATCCCAAGAACAATAAATATTGTTATCGTAATTATTACTTAAGGTACGCATGATGGTATAGAAAGATCAATATAATAAGGACTGATGAATTAATTGCCACTTCTATTGGGATTATTTTATTAGAATACTAGTTTCGAATGCTAAACATTCATCTTCGGTTCTAAAACATAAACATTTTCAAAACAGTACTTTGCTACATGGATTATATGTATTATACTAAAGTTTTCAAAAATGTAAGACAAGAAATAAAATACATGAGTACTCGCCTGAGTAGATCTAACAGATATCTGAAATATATCCATAATGGAAGAGGAGGGACCAAGTAGATTAATTTTTTTTTTGTTTTTTTCTGGGATATAACTTACTTACACAAATTTAAAATGGCATTTCCAACAGCCCCATTTTAAATTGTATAAATAAATAAGTATTATAAGTATAATTCTTGTAATTTTTAGATAATATTTAATAAAATCTTGTTCAGCCCAACGAATCAGTTCTTAAAATCAACATAACTGAAGAAAAGACCTTGATGAACGAACAGCGCGGATTTGGTTCCAAAAATTTTCTATAGGAGAGACGTCATTGGAAAGGAAAGGAAGGACGTTTGTTGAAACTACGACGGAGTAATCCAACATGAATTTGTTCTAGATTGACGTTCGATAAACGCTGACCACTAATGCAAATAGTTAGAATATATTAGAAACTATCGCATCGTTATCATAGTTCTGTTCCATTAAGATGATACCCAACCACATAATTCCCATCAGACCAAGGAAAAGCTTTAAAATCTTGGTGGTATCAAACTTTTTTAACACCTACAATAAATCCCGGACCTTCCTCCATCAGATTTGTATTTGTTCCAATTCATGGCACACTTCTTGAATTGGAAAAAAACAACAAAAACAATACATTTCAAGAATTTTTAATAGCCATCTCAAAGATTACAAAATGCATGAGATCAAGCAACTACCTGAAATATGCGAAATGACAGTGCACCACAAAAAGAAGTTCTGTAGATGTTGACAGTTGGGGTAGAGCAGTCATTCAAACAACTAAAATATAAAATACAGATAATATAACAGAATATAGATTTAATTTAGTGAGTCAACGTTTCGGCCTACCATGTAAACCTTCATCAGAACTAGAAGAAAAGCAAACAAAAGGATATGACAAAAAATGGAGACCATTTAGAAAAAAAGAGAAGTAAAGAAAAACAGTATGAAAATAAAAAAAAATAATTTTTGAAAAATAAATCCGCTAGTTTCTAAAAAGTCTTTCCACTTCATTCCCGATAATTCTCCTATGAAAAGAAAATGGTTTAGAGATCTTCTAGTTTAGAATTTTCATTGAACTGCTACTGATGAGTAGTTCTTTTCAAGTTTTTACATATTATTGTAATCGTTATCAACATATTTACTTGATATATATATATATATATATATATATATATATATATATATATATACTATATATATATATATATATATATTTGTATAGTTGTAAATTTCAAATGATTGATATAAAATTTAAATTTAAATAAATAAGTTACATTGATTTTTTTACTACACAAGGATTCACAGGATATGCAGTAATGAATAGTTACTTTTATAGAATTAAAACAAAAGATTCATTCTCATGTCCTTGTGATTTCACACAAGAACAAAACATACACCACCTCATATATGAATGCAAACTACTCACTGACTACAGTAATCTACTATATATATTTCAAATACCACTCACTCATTTAACACGAAATCTCAGAAACCACCGAACGGATTGGAATGAAATTCGAAATATAGCTTCCTCTAGGGCCGTAGGTGCTCGTTAAGAAAGGAATTTAAAAAAATCGGCCTGGGTCGCGGCTAATTTGCGAAAATTGTGATTACAATTTTTATTGGGTGAATAATAATAGATTAATTGTAATGGTATTTGGTGATAAGCTAAGTTAAAAAGTAGGTTAGATGTTTAAGCCGCACACTTTGACCACAAATTTGGTTCCTTATAGTTTTAAACAAACAAAAATACGATCGATGTCGAAACCTTATTATATGGTACCTTCTGTGAACTGATGGTGGCTGCAGAGGTGGACCCTTATAAGTTTGAGTTGTTTCGTGACAAGAAGCTATTAAAAGACTTATGTTAAAGAGGAGGTTAAATGACTTATGTTCTCTGGTGATGTCATGAAAGGCCAGTTTGATGTAGGGACAAAAAACTGATAAGAATCAGTGGGTTCTATCAAGTGTATGATTCTCTTTAGTATCGTCTCATGTTCTACCAAGTGTTTGATTCTCTTCAGAATCGTCTCATGTTTCTACCATGGAGAAGATGGGTACAGTATTAACATCCCTTAGCGTGACCCAAACACCACTACGAAAACTGTGTCTGCAGCTGATTTTTACGCCTAAATGTTAGTGGAGCGAGGAGGTGAAGAACCTTATTTACTTTAATTTCATAATCTCCTCAACCAATTTATGCTTGATATGTACGCAAAAATAGAAACAGACAGACTAAACTTTATTCGAAAAAGTTGAAAGTTGAGAATATATTAATTTAAAGTATGCCATAAGAAAAGCTGATGGCCTGGTATCAGAGCTGGGTTAAATGGTAGTGCTGCCTCGAAGCTTCACTGAAGGACTATCAAAATAATATAAAATTAACTTTTGCAAATTGTCAAATTTACTTATTGAAATTATTCTAATGGAATTCTTTAGGTTTATTTAAGTAATAATAATTATCAACGTTAAGCTTAACTTTTACTACCTTAAGTTGTCCTGCATCCTAATGATATTAAACCGTAGCGGATCAGAGTACTTTCAGCTAGTATACTATAAACAAAAGAGGAACATAAAGTAGGACATTGGCTGGTGGATGGACAATGTTTAATGAGCAATATTGTTACGGTTAGGGGAAGTAACCAGGCCGCCTAAGCAACCCCAGTACAGGTAGCCTAGAAGGCACAACAATAGACTTACCCTCTGACCCTCTGACCGCACGCTACTCGAACAGTCTGGAATGTTCGGTGAGGATTTGAATAGGCCAGCCCCAGCCTGGATAGTCAGTTATCAGTCAGTGAGTGAGCCAGTGATAAGTCGGAGTCAGTGAAAGTAGTAACAGTGTGTGATTCAGTTATTATGTATTTACAAAAACTTCTGTGAATTTTTAAAATCTAGAACTAAGTTATTTAGGATTGGTATTAGCTTATTATATAGGATAAAAATTTGTGTAGTTAGATATAGGTTAGACCTAAGGGATAATTGTTATTGTAACTCATATTAGATTAAGAATCTAGTTGTATTTATTATGTTATAATTAAATTAGTATTTAATATTTTAAGTTAAGTTTAGTTAGTCCTCCCATAATACCTTCAGTGGCCCTCGACAATATGCCAGAAGATCTGAAAATATTTTTTTTTTTTTTCATATTTCATTTCAAAAATTAAAAATATTAATTTAAAATCTCTAACATTCATGAATTATTCCTTATTAAATATTATTGAAGTATTTATGGTGATACAATACCTTGGTTGCTTGGTTTTTATTCTGTTTTTTGTTCTGTTCTTTATATTTAACTTACAATATATGTACTATGTATGTATACGCGAAATAATCTTCATCTTCATCTTCTTCTTCGGCTCTACAGTCCATGATGAACCTTGGCCTCCCTGACAATTAGTCCCCAGCAATGTCTACCCAAAGCTTCTCTTTTCCAGTTTGTCACGCCCATCTTTTCCAAGTCCTCTTCCATGTCAGCAATCCAGCTCTTACGAGGGCGTCCTCTTCTTCTCTTTCCAGGGAAGGTCGCCTGGAAAACATTTTTTTGCCATTCTTGTGTCTGGCATCCTTTCTAGGTATCCTAACCTGCTGATCCGTCTATAGATTGTACTATATTTTTTTACGTTGTATAAGATCCTCTATTTCCTGGTTATTACTAATTCGTCTTTGCTCCTTGAGAGTACACAGGGCCAAACACGCTCCTCAATATCTTCCTTTCGAAGATCCTTAATGCTTGCTGGTCAGCTGCTTTTAGTGTCGATGTCTCTGCATCATAACACACAACGGGTCTGATAAGAGATCTGTACAGCCTGAGTTTTGCCCTTTTGGGTAGCAGGTTTGATCTTATCATATTTATAAGGCCGAAGCACGCTCTATTGCCACACATTATTCTTTTTTTAACCTCCTCATCGCTCACTATATTTTCGGAGTTAATTTCCGTGCCAAGGTACACGAAGTGGTTAACAGCTTCAAAAGAGTGGTTGTCAAGAGATAAATTACACGGCTTTCTTACGTGAAATAATAATAAAACAAAAATTAAAAAATTATATTTGCATAATATACTAATAAGTATGGTCCGTACTATAATATGCTACAATGTAGACGTAATATCAAAATTAAATTTTTTCACAATTATTTTTTCTCGCCGATTTCGCCATTGTTTCCGTATCAGGGATTCTTGTATTGTATTTTGTTTGTTTTTGTTTTTTTTTACTCCCCCCCACTACATCCTATTGAATAGGAGAGGAAGACTGCGCATCCCAACTATCTATATCTTCATTAAATTTAATCATTATTTTAACCATTTCTTATATAAAGACAATAATTGATGAAGGAGAGCACTAAATCAATTTCACCAGTCTTGAATTTCTGTTTAATTAGCCATCAAGTGCAGTCGATTGTCAAAGGGCCGAGGGTTGAAACTCCACGGCCACGGCAATCAGACATAATGGAGGCGGTGGAATAGTTAAATGACTCAATATAAACGGCGTGGATATGATTTATCTTCCGGTGACACGCCAACTGTAGTGGCTGAATCATATGTTCCCGTAATGACTCATGTTCTCACTGATGTGGTCGGCATATGCTATCATCTCGTTCGCGTATTTCTCCATTACAACCGTCCACAATTAGTCATCTAGTGATTAATTATTAAAAATTAATCTTCTAGTTTTGATTAAAATTTAATTTGTTTTGGAAAATCTAACAGTTGATTGAAAATTCAGCTAAATTAAGAATCAAATGTTAGAAATTCAATATGGCAACCAATTTTTTTTCTTATAGCAGATAGAAATTTATTTATACTTTAACAGAAAAATAATATATTTTTTCTTTAATTTAACATGTATATTCTTTCTTTTTAATTTAGTGTTTATCTCAAAATAATTATTATTTGAATCAATAATGTAGTTGTCTTCGATGTTTCATACAAAATATCTTTTTCTGAACCTGAATCTTAGGTAGATATGTTGGACGTCCTGAGAAGAACAACGATTACTTATTCTAATAATAATAAAATTAGGCTATACCAAAAATGTTTCGAACTCAAAAAAATGTGATTACTCGATAAGTCGAAGTGAACCCCATTTACCGATTACGTTTATATGATGAATTGTATTCGTTTACTCGAACCAACAATCGTTAACTCGAAATAAAATGTTTAACTACATAAATCCCGAGACTGTATAATAGTCTTGTGCCAAAAAAGGGCCTAATAAGGAAAGTTTTGGTGTAGTTTTGAGTTTTGGAACTATATGGTTTTTGAGGCGCTGAACACAAATCTGATGTTTGCCAACAAAATATCTAATGGAAAATAGTTTTTTTTCCTTAAAAACAGACCTTTTCCTGCTTTATCTAAAATAACTCCATAACTTAAAGTTTAATTTGAAAATTAGCTATATACGAAATAAAATAGGGTAAAATTTCCAACATTTTTTTCATATAACACTTTTTTTGCCGATTAGCCGTTTACCCACAAGAGCGGCGCGAAATAGTTAACTCTTGGTAAGTCGCACCTGTCCGTAAAAACACGTGTGAAGGTACTCTATTGGATTTAACTCCGAAACTGAGCTTAAGAACTCAAAAATTTCAGGAATCAGAACTCCTTACTCATAAATAGCTGTATTTTTATTCAGCTATACTTTTTGTGTATAATCTTTGTGGTGTTTATTTTTAGTGTGTAGAAGAAAACACTTGTTTATGGATCGTTTTTTAACTTCTTAATGTTTCTTGAACCATGACTTGTTATATTTTTTTATTAGTTAGTAAAATTTTATCCATAAATTGATAGATTGGCTGTTGTATATCTTAAAAACAAGAGGTATTAAATGCATTTTATTTGCATCTTTATTTTTATCAAATCAAAATTAGTACGAATAGGCTATTTAAAACTAAGAAACAGATAAACAGATTTTTTTTCCCTAGCTTAATTAGGAGATAAATGAAAAATTGTTAAATAAATAAACATAACTAACCTCCTTTCATAAGGAATAGTTGACTGTGATGTATATAGGAGATGTAGATAGTTAGGGTAGGCAGTCATAGATATTCAGCAGATCAAAATAAAATGTTTATTTTATTCTAATTCTTAAAGTCCATTATTCTAATTCTATATATATAATTATTCTTATATATAAATTATATAATATATATATATATATATATATATATATATATATATATATTATATAATAATTATAAATATTTTAATATTCTTAGAATAATAATTATTCTCTATATATAATTATTCTTATAATTATATATATAATTATTCTTATAATATATATATAAATTATTCTTATAATTATATATATATATATATATATATATATATATATATAATTATTCTAATTCTTAAAGGCTTTAAGAATTAGAATAAAATAAACGTTTTATTTTGATCTGCTGAATATCTTTGACTGCCTACCCTAATTATCTACATCTCCTAACCTTCTTTAATTTAAAAATAATAATTATTAAATATTAAATATTAAATAAATTGTAATATATATTTTTTACATCTTCGCACTATCCTTCAATGTCCAGACCTTGCTGTATCGGATATTTCTTTTCTTCAATCCATGAAAGGGAAAAAAAATTACTAAATTTCAAGAACGAGAACAAGAAACTGCTCGTCATTGCAGACTACTTCAACGTTTACTACACAAACATTCAAAGCTACCAATTAATTACAAAAGACCAGTTTAAATAACTGTGATTAGACCTATTTGGACGTACGGATTTGACCTTTGGGACTCCACTAAACCATCCAATTCATCTCGTATCCAATCCTTACAATCAAAAATTCCTCGAAAAATCCTCAATGCTACTTACTTTTTCATCAATAAACTTATCCATAATGATCCTAATGTCCCATATGATGCTGATTTAACCCAAACCAGATACCTATCCTCTCATAGTAAGCTTACCACTCAAATCTACTAGTTTCTCAACTTGTTTCTCACTCCATTTCCAAAAATCCTCTGAGGCGTCTGAAAAGTAGATGGCCAAGTAATCTTCTATTGTAGAATTTTTACTGCAGTGCTACTGATGAGTACTTCTTTTTCACGTTTTGACATGTTATGTATTATGATAAAATTTATCATACATTTATTATACATGGTAAGTAAATCATTATTAAAACATTTACTTGATGTAGGTATATATATAATTGTACAATAGTGAATTTCAATAAATTGATTTATAAAAGAAAATTCAAGAAATCGAAACATCGGTTCAGGAATTTTTTTGTAGCCATCAAATAGTGGTAACTGCATGGAAACAAGCTGGCTGAAAGATAGGACATTATATAAAATTATTCCTAGCTGTATTATTATAACATTTAATGTAGAAGCGACTCCGATTGTTACATTTATCTAATGTCGACAAATTTGATTTCGTGCCATTTATTATTGAATACACAATTATTCAATAATGTATTTCACCACCTGCTCACCCCACCATGTCATTAAATGATATATTTTGCTTAACTAAACACAGGTAATTGAAACCGTACAAACCATTGTAGGTCTGGCCATGAGCTGTGATATGTGAATTCACTTATTATTAGTTCACTAGTCCAACATTAACTAGACAAACGTTCAAAGCTTCAAATTAATTACAACAGATATTTTTACAGGACGGTAATTAAACCCATTTGGACGTACGCAGATTTAATTTAATACTCCACTAAACATTATTTTCAAGTTACATGGTAAGGAAGCTAGAAGAAGAATATTCTAAATGGGGCTTAGAAATCAGCAAAGAGAAGACAGAATACATGGCCTTCATACCTCTACAGCTTCTCAGCCATCAGAACAATTGGTCGCTACAACGGAGTACTCTATTCAAGTATTTGGGAGTTTATATCAATGACAGGGTAACGCTTGCGAGCGGCATAAAAGAAAAGGTAAAGAAAGGAAGAAAGCTGATTAGCATGATGAACTCACTACTGTGGAAGAGAATTTTCCAATCCTTTTTTGAAGGAGTAATCGATTATAGTTAGGAAATGTGGGTGGTTGGAACGAGAGACGCGCAGAGCTTACAAGCTGCCGAAATAGATTTTTGGAGAAGCTGTCGCATTTCCAGGGTTCAACGGGTAACTAATTCTGCCATATGAAACATCGTTAAGGTGGAAAACACTATACTTCACACCAAACAGCAGCTGTGGTATGGCCATCTAAGAAGAATGGGGCCAGAAAGGTGGCCAAAGAAGATATTTAACTACGTCCCGGAAGAAAGACGAAAAAGAAGCCTCTCAAGAAAAACATGGGTTCAAGTAGTTGAGGAGGTAATGGCGGCGAGAGGGTTAGCGGAAGGAGATTGGGAGGGCCGCGAATACTGGCGGTCCAATGTATTGTAAACTTTATTCTGGAGCAAAGTCCCTTAAGAATAACAACAATGAATAATAGAAAGTAAATCAGATCTGGCCAAGATATCTTAAATAGAATAATGAAATAATATAATATAAAGCAAATAAAAGTCAATAATAAGATAATTTAAAGAAAGAAAATATATAAAAAAATATATAAACAAACAACACTTATATACACACAAAACCATATGTACATTCGGTAAAGGAAAAAAAATATTATATACAAAGTTGATTTAAACATGAAATTTCTGGATTTACTCCTAGTGAAGTATGGAGAAAATTAACATTTGTTGAGAGGGATGATGGTTAAGGGAAAAATGATAAAAAAATATTTGAGTAACAGTGAAAACAATATCATAAGAAGAATTCGAAAAGTTTTTATTTAATATGCTGGTATGGCATTCGTTTTAAAGCACCCATATAATTAAATAGCATCCGTCTGGAGGGAGATGAGGTGGTGGAAGAGGTGTGTTTTGAAAATTCCAAGGAAAGATGCGTTGCGAATGAAGGGAGGAAGGGAATTCCAAAGAATAGGGGAACGGGCAAGAAAGGAACGTTGGAATGCAGTTGTTCTGTAGGATAGGGTGTAGAGATCGGAGAGAAGGGATCTTGTATGTTGTGATTGGATTGAGGACTTGAAGTGTAGGATGTTATGCATAAAAGGAGGGCGATGTGAGTTAATAACTTGGAAGAGGAATATACCAAGGAAGTAATCTCTGCGGAAGGAAGGGGAAAGCCAATTTAGTTCGGTGTAGAGGGGGACACATGAGAGCGTCTTGTGGATCCAAGGACAAACCTTATGAAGCAATTCATGATACACTTTAATCTTAACCAAGAGTCGTCGAGAGCCCACCATAAATCACACATCCATATGAACTAAGGTCGTCAAATCCGATAAATAAAATAATTCTTTTCAAATCCCATATATACAATCAAATAACTCATTAAATCCTCATTATTTTTTTTTTTTCCATAAACATCTTAATGTTCCATCTATTGCTGATTTAGCCCAAACCAGATACCTATCCTTTCATAGTAAGCTCCATAACCACTTGAATCTACTAGTCTCCCAACTTCTTTATCACTCGATTCCCGAATACCTTCCGAGGTGACTCAGAAGTATATGTCCTATGGACGTCCTAATGTATTACATTTATTAAAGAGCTACTGATTGGTAGTTCTTTAAAAAACATTTTCGATAGCGGTATCGATACGTCAGTTTAAAAATGTATTTTTATTTATAAAACTAATCTAAAAAAGGAGAATTAACTGATTAAATAACAAAACAAAAAAACCTATAATAATTTAAGAAATAAATTGGTAAACCACTAGTAATATTTATTATCCACAGCATATAATACATAAAATTAATTACGATTCAAACAATGTATAATAATACGATTAGGGAAAATATGCTCACAGATAATACTGGAAAAAAAATTAACAAAAGGCAAAAAAGAGAGGTGCCAATTCAAAATCAAAGCGAAACGAACAATCCAAATCTCTGAAGAGGAGAGAAAAGCAAGAACAGAAAGAATGAAGCAATACATTCAGAAATGATTGGTTCAACGTACCCCGAAGTCGGGTGGAACGAAAATAAAAATATAAATGATTAGGATTGATGAAATTATTGCCACTTCTATTGAAATTATTTTATCAGAAAACTTGTTTCGAAGGTTAAATGGCAAATTATTCAAACGCCGTAAACCTCACTTTCTATTCCAATCAGTTGCAGATATACGATAAATCAACGACTTTTTTGAGGAAACCACGTTTTTTTTTTTTTTTTTCCATAAAAGCTGTAATATCTCCATGTTGTTTAAATATTTCTCACATTTTGACCATATTTTCGGATTTAGCATTAAATTTTCTATAATAGCTAAGTACCTGTAACCTTGAATTTTACAATCTTGGTATCTAAAGCTTGATCTTCACCTTATTTGGGGAAGTACAATGTCTTAAATTACTACAACGCTCACCGTTTTTCGAAAAAAACTATCCACAAAACGTTAAATCTTACAAAAACTTGAAAATTTAATCAGCTTTCGAATGATATGTTAAACGTAATGATTTTGTTTCAATTTCATGGAGAAATTCACTTTTGAAACCGAAAAAAACATGGTGTTCTCATTTGGCATACAAATCAGTTACTTGTGTAAATAAAACATTATGACAATCCCTTAATGAAAATGTGCATTTTAAACATAATAAAATCTTCGTTGGAATAAAATGCAAAAAAAAAAATTATTGTTTAATAGAAAATAAAGGAAAACTGTGAATAAAGTGACACCAGATCAGAGGATCTTATGTTATTACATTTATCTATTTATTATTATTATTTAGGATTTATTTTATTAGATTTTCAATGTAAGGTTTAAAACTGAATGATAATGAACATAGAACTCAATTTTGCCGTTAGCTTCTGAATGCAGATTGTGTTGAAGAATACTACTTTTTGAGGAGAATTTTATGGGCAGATGAGTCTGTTTCTACAGGGGAAGGCATATTTCTACCTTTCCATGTATATCGTTGGTTTATATTTGTATTATATATTAGATATTACAACTATTATGGTAAAAAACGTGGTTTCCTCAAAAAAGTCTTTGATTTATCGTATATCTGCAACGGATTGGAATAGAAAGGTGATGTTTGCGGCATTTTTGATCTAGTTTCATCTTTTTTTTTTTATTTTTACATTAAGAGATATATATACATTTTCAAAAATGTAAGACAATAAATCAAATATTGGTACTCACCTGAGGAGATCTAACAGATATCTGAAGTATATTCATAGCAGGGTAGGGCAAGGGCCAGCTAGGGTAACTTTTTGGGATTTCCCATTACTAATCGGATTTTTCCGTTCCTATTTAAACAAATTTAAAATGGGGCTGTTGCAAATGTTAATCTGATAATTTAAACAACAATAATCCAATGTTTAAACCCAAAACGTTAACCTACCTGGCCCATCCCCCACTCTACTATGGATATGCTTCAGATATCTGTTAGATCTCCTGAGATGAGTACCAATACTTGATTTCTTGTTAATATTTTTGTAGAATTTAGTATATACGAGTATACGTATAATCCATATAACATAGTACTGATGTGTTGAAAATTTTGTATGTTTTAGAACTAAAATGAATGTTTAGCATTTGAAACTAGTTTCCTAATAAAAAAAATTCCAATAGAAATGTCAATTAATTAATCAATCCTAATTGTATTGAACCTTCTATACCATCGTTCGTTCTTCAAGTGATATAATATGATTCAATTAACAAATTCTCATTCACAAACAAAAGCATTCCAAGGTTTCAGTTATTGATTAAGGAATTGAAAATGTCACTTAACTTTTTCATTAAAATTAAAAAATGAACTTTATTTACAAGGTAGTATTTATCCGTAATAAAATGGGAAATAATCTTTAATCCTAGACATATAGTTCCTTAAGAATAACTAAAAAGAATAATAATGGTATTATTGAATGATTGGCATTATTTCCTTGATTAGAGATTGCAATATTTTTTCTTCATTTTCTAATAACGAATAATTATCTTAAAGCAACTGTAGTTTTGCTTGCAGTTGTATGGCATTTGTTTTTCATTCTATATGAAGGAGGCTTGGTAAATTAGAAAAAAATTATGTACAACTTTAATAGACATCACACAGCTGTTGCCAACGTCAGCGAAATCAATCGGTTCCTAGGAATCATTCTTGATACCGATTTTTTTTCTTAAGAATCGGTGGAACAGAGAATCGATATGAATGATTTTACCACACATTCACTTATTCTATATATATCGTATACAGTTGTAAATATCAATAGAGTATATTAAAAAAAAAAGTTACATTAATTTTTGGAGTATTTTTTCTGCCATCATTAATATAAATAAATTTACCCGCAGCATATCAAAGATCTCGGAAGACATCAGATAATTGCGTGTACTTCAGAAGGCACTCAATTTCCGAAAATTCACTCACTAAGCCCAGTTAATAATTAGACCTGCGGTAATGTCTGGGAGGAAAACGTGGGTTCTGACACAAAAAAATAAATAAAATATGAAAGTGTGAAAATAAAAGTTTCGGTTTTCCTCAAAACCCGTCCAAATGAT
The DNA here is from genome assembly GCA_003667255.2 of Euschistus heros. Lineage (NCBI taxonomy): Eukaryota > Metazoa > Arthropoda > Insecta > Hemiptera > Pentatomidae > Euschistus > Euschistus heros. The sequence continues at coordinate 26,620 of RCWM02000758.1, forward strand.
TTCCGAAATTCCAATAAAAACCTTGTAGAAACTTTTAATCATTATCTTTCTTGGAATAATCATATTTTTCAAATCACTAGAAAATCCATTTTTATAAGAAACTTCTACAATCCAGTGATTCATTAACAAACAACTCTTTAAAAACGTTTGGCATCGTGCTACCAGTAAGTGGTTGCTTCACAAGCAATTATCACATTTACTGGACATATTATTTTTTTTTATTTTTTTATGTACATTTGTGAATTTCAATAAATAGAAAAAAAAATATTAAGTACATCTTTACAAGATTTCTCATTTATTTTGTAACACATAATGCCATTAGTAATACTTTACCTTAGCCAAACAATATGGCTATTTATTGTACTCTAATGCTATTCTTAGGGACAAGAATAAAGTTCATTTTCTTCTCATTCTTCTTCATAACAAGCTCTTTTCTTAAATTAGCTACAATAACTTCCATATACTTTAGATATTCTAATAGTGATTTCCGAGTAAAATATTCGTAGCAGTAGTCTTTTTGGATCTCATTTTCTTGTTCTAGCATAACTTCTGTATAATTCCGCCATAAAGGGATGTCGATATGAGGTGTAGGGGTTATAAAATATATTCTTCATTGTGCGCTGCCTGCGACGCTCAGAACTTTTTATCGCCCCTTCATTTATTCGGTCAAGCATCGCCTTTCCTGTCTTTTTTACATAACAGCTACCTGTAATGGGGAATATTCCTGTTTTTCGCAGCTCCGAGATGTGTCATTTCTGGAATAAGATATACTTTTTTCTAGAATATTGAGAAATATATATTCTGTGAGCGTGACATACTGTTTTTACGAGTTTGTATACTCTTACTAAAGTGGGAATGGTTGATTACCTAATAAAAAAAAAAAATCAAATTTCTGACAAGATAGTTGTTATATTTTCGATTCGAGCAACAAAAAAATAGCTACATCATGTTAAACTGTTACAAATTTACTTATTCCATTTGAATCAATATAGCACCTAAACGGTAGGTTTTTATCTAAAAATGCTACATAAAAAAACATTTCTCGATTAATTTTCTGACGAGGGATACTAACGTCAAATTTTCGATCCGAGCAACACAACGAACGTGTTAAAAAAGCTAAGAGATTTAACAAATTTAGGCAATCACGTTTTTTTTTTTATTTAACGAACATTCAAAAATACATATTTTTTATTGCCGAGCGTTCGTTCTAAATTAATTATTTTCTACATTTGACCAATTAAAAACTTTATTCCTGACACATACCCTTTTAATTGAACAGTTATTTTTTTAATTAGACCTCTCAATAGAGCATTTCGTTAAATTTAAGTCGATGCTGGTTAGGCAGTAGCTGGTATTTACTAAACAATGTTTGATTATGCCAGTTTTTTTTTAATTAATTATAAAATTAAGTTAAATAAAATCAATTGATTTCAAACATAAAATACTTCTGGCAGAAAATGATACGAACTTCAATACTTTGTTGTTTATGAACAACACGAAAAAAACTTTATTTCTCCCTGACTGAGAAAAACAATAAATCATGGATATGTATATTTATACTCTACTGATTCTTATATCTACTGCTTCTAAATAAAGAATCTGTTGGCAAATTTTTGATTCGGGCAACACCGAGAGAGGTAGTGTGTCAAAAAAAGATCCAACACTTAAAAAAGGAAGGCAACTTACTTGATGGTTACTTATTTTCATTCAAACCAATATAGTTCCTAAATATTAGGTCCTAGCGACAAATGTTTTATAACAAAAAATATTTTCCATTGAATTTCTGGACTGGTAACTATCGCCTAATTTTGGATCGGAGCAACCAACACCAACAGAGCTACAGCGTGTCAAAATCTTGAAAAAGTATAGAACCCCAGGCAAAAGAAATATTTATGTTAATAATAATAATAATAATAATAATAATAATAATAAAAAAAGAGGTATCACAAAAATCCGTGAAGGGCCATGGGTTCAGGGCTCGATATGTTTGTTAGTCTAGTAAAATAAGTCTCCAAAACTGCCGAACTTTTATTCTCAACGGATCTTTATGTTTTTTGCGGTGCTGAATCTGAATCTAAAGTTTGCTACCACGACGAAAGACAGCGGATTTATACCCAAAGTCACAAAATATCGGCTATTTTCGGTATTTTACCTATAACACGAAAACGAAGCCTTTTTTTTCGAAGAAAGTCTTCAACTTTTAATTATAGCTAGAATTATTACCTACGAAATAAAAAAAATAAAAAACTACGCCAAAATCAGACCATTTACGGAGAAGCCATGTTCTTGGGAAAAAGTGTAGAAACTGGCTGTCAGTCCCACTTTTCCGCGAAAACATGTTTGTCGTATTTTTTCCTCTATAACTCTGAAACTATTTGTCCGATCCAAAATTTCTTCTTTTCATCTCAAAGATGGTTAAATTTACTATCAGATCATATATATGTAATTTATATTAAATCCCGTGAAATACCCACGCTAGCCCACTGAACATGTCATAATTGTCATGTATTGCCAAAATATACACATTTAGCATACTAGCGTGGGTATATCATGGGATTTAATATAAATTATGTATGTATATATATATATATATATATATATATATATATATATATATGATCCAATAGTAAATTTAACCAGCTTTGAGATTTTTTCGGAGTTTGGACAACTTTTTGTGAGGAAAATTGCTTACCAATGATTTAAACATTAAAAATGCATTTTCTGAAATCCTTTCATCACGTGACTCAACGTTTTTCAAACCTGGGATAGAAAACTTGGTAAGCCGTTGGCAGAAGTGTATCGAAAATGATGGTAAATATTTTGAATAAAAAGTATGTTAGATTTGATCTCAAATTTTTATTTTCTTCATGGTTCTAAAAGCGGTCATTTCATGTGTGACAACCCAATAGAAACACGAAAACGAAACAGCTATTTCACCAATTTATATATACCTGTTCAATTATAATTACATGTACACTATGTTTCTTATATATATTACAGATTCATTACAAAGTCCACAAACATGATATCTTATCTTAAAATAAGTAAATTAATTCGTTGACGTTTAATTTATTTTTGTGTAAACAATGGCTATAAAAGAAACGTTTCGAACATTGCCGATGTCACTCGAATTCCAACGGAAGCAATGATCGCCTTGCCCGACTAGTCGGCCAACCTCAAATAACAATCTGAAAGAATGAAAATGGAACTACATTTCATTTATCCTAGGACCAATACCAACAATGGGAAATTGAACAAGACAAGAACAGAGTGGAAAGAAAAAAAAAAGATTACTCAAGGTTCAGTATCAGAAACATTAATGTTTTCAATTTACATTGAACACTTAGAAAAGGAAATTGAAACATCTGTTTTGAAGAATCACCAGATGTCGTGATCGTAATAAAGGTGTTTGTAACGAAATGAATTTTTTTTTTTTTTAAAGACATAAGAATGTCTCCACCTGATCCTTTTTGGGTGTATTTGTCATCCTGTTCCGTAGTTTGTTATATGCACAATTAAAAGCAAACGAACGTGTTTTATAAACAGCCTTTTTACTACTATCTTATATATATATATATATATATATATATATATATATATATATATATAGAGAGAGAGAGAGATGAGATTGGAGAGAGAGAGAGAGAGAGAGAGAGAGAGAGAGAGAGAGAGAGAGAGAGAGATTGAGTGAGAGAGAGAGAGAGAGAGAGAGAGAGAGAGAGAGAGAGAGAGAGAGAGAGAGAGAGAGAGAGAGAGAGAGAGAGAGAGAGAGAGAGAGAGAGAGAGAGAGAGAGAGAGAGAGAGAGAGTAAATACATAACTATTATCTATATTTTGGCGTTTTAAATTATTATATGTGTTTATCATGTGAATGGGGAAGAATATGAAATCGTTAAAAAAATTATTTTTCTACCACGCGAGTAGAAGGAATTATATTTCAGTGAATTTATTAGGAAACCTTTTGTTGCTAAATGTATATTAGTAAAGGTGAAATGTTTAATACGCCCCAAATGTGTGTGTAAACTGAATATAAGCAAATTCTTTTAAAAATAGCAGTATAGTAACAACTACATTATAAATAATTATGTCATTATGTGACTTAAACCTTTGTTTAAACTTGAGATGTGTTACCGCTGAAAAGACACAGAGCTTGTGAGATAGAGAGATCGTGTGCTGGTGCTTTTACCCCGGGCTTCCTTTGTCTGCGCTAAGTACACAGCCTGTCAGGGCAGGAGTGGGATGTCTTCTCCAAATGTGTCACTCTGAGGGGCACCGTTTGGCTTTGTTTTATCTAAAACGAACTCTTTGATTATACTTTTTTGGAGAAAAATATATCTTTACTATGATATGAAAGGACAAGCTATTTTTCAATTGTGGCCACTAACCACAAACACTACATAACCAATCGGTACCAAATTTTAACCAAATCATCTTGATATCTTCAGGAAGGATTAGCAATAACAAAATCTTTTGATTTTCGTTTAATTTCTTTTTGATGAAACGATGATATGTGGATAACAATGAAGTTTGAAAATTGACCAATAGTTGGCAACAGCCATTCTACATGAGAGGCTACAAAGGTACGCTTATCATGAACGGCTATCATGAAATCAACAATAAAATTTACTTATTTTCAACTAAATTGTTATTAAAAGATTTATAATTATACGGTGAGACATGTGGATCCCAGTTAAGTGATTTTCAAATAATCGATATTCGGTTAGCACCATTCCGCAATACAGTTTACAATGGGATTAAATAGATCTTGAAATTGATAACAAAATTTACTTATAGATAATTAAACTATTAAAAAGATTTAAATACGTGGTGCGACAATGGGCTACTAGTTAAGTTTTAAAATAGACCGATATGTGGTTATCAACATTGAGTTTACTAATGGTAAACTCAATACTGCAATTGAGTTTACAGTGGTAAAACTACTGAACTCATACCTACCAAATTTTAACTTCATCTTTTTTTCCCTCCTTTCTGCTCAAGTTGGAGTACATTAAGGACGACGTTAAGCCCAAATAAACAAACAACTTCATCATTTTTATTGTTCTAGGAAGGTTCAGCAATAATATAAAATTTAATGTTACTGTTTCAGCCGTTCATTTTATGTTTAAAAACAATTCCTGATAATTTGTTTAAATTAAATTAGTCTAGAACATTCTCTCTCAATTTTATATTTTTAGAAAAATACTTTATTTAAAAAAAGCTTAGTAACAAAATATTGTTATATTTTATATTAAATGTTTATAACAGCGGTTTGTTGTCATAATCATAATCATGTATTAGATGTAGTATTAAGCCTCAGTAGTTGGCCGGTTGTTGACCAGTGAGCGTCATGTAAAACGGACGATGTTTTTTTTGTTAATGGTGTGTCCCGTGCCAGAACATTTATCATTGTTTATCATTAATCGTAACTATTACGATTGAATTCCGGAAGATATACTTAAACCTTTCGGTTATAGACAATTGGGAGGCCGTAAAGCTCCTATATTGTTTTTTTTTTTGTTCTTTTATCTCAACCCAGGTCTTTTTTTGTTTCGTCTGGGACTCCTGGACCACAACCATCGTCAAGCAGTTCGTGTGCGGCCGGCCAGAACGAAAAAATCAAATTCAGTTAAACACCAGAACCCAAAATGAGGAAATTTTTTTTCACAGGGTATTTATAAGTCAAATATTATTATTATTATTATTATTCTATTTTTTTTCGTTAAGATAAATATTAGTTTAAATGTGTACATATTAGCAGTTAATTTTTTTTTGTTTGCTAAATCAGAGCTCTGTTTATTGTATTGATTTTCTTTCTTTCTAATACAGATATATATATTTTTTTAAATTATACAAACACAAATTGTCAGTGAAATAGAGAGAAATTAGATTAATTTTATTACAAATGTCTATTAATAAATAAGTGTTTCAAAAAGAAAAAAGGCATTCAATATTTTTTTTATATTGACTAATTATTGGTCAAGTTAACCTTTAACTTTAAAAACCAGCGTTCCAGAGTTGGTACGCAAAGGAAATAAAGCTGTTCAAGGGTGCAATTTTCTGTTACCCTTACGGTGCCCTAACAGTTACCTTTTATAAATTTTGTTTATCAAGCCAAATATTTCGCTGATTGTCGATGTATATTTTGACAGGTGTGGGTGAATAAGTACAGATAAAAAAAAAAATTAGTTTTTTGTATGTTGAGATGCGGAAACGAGATATTCCACGCTGCCATATGCTTTTATGGTTTGAAATTAAAATCCAACCGTATGAAATAAATAAAATTATATCTGTCGGATAAAAATTATTACCAAATCAAACATAACTCTTTAGTTGTTCAAAACACATAATCAGAGCAATTTCAACCAGATTAAAAATTACTGTTATGCGTGGAAATATTATTGAAATAATGCTCAGTTGTTTTTTATTAAGTATAATTATCACGTTTTTCATTGTTTAAACTAAAACTCCAATTATTAGTTAAAATTATCTAAGTTCTTTACTTATGAGAGCGGGCGAAGTTGCGAATGGAGATTCTAGTTCAAGTATAATTAAGTGGACATTTTTGACCTTGGATAAAACAGAAAAAAACACTAGTGGTCTTTAACCTCTAAAAAATGCATTATTATTATTATTATTATATATCATAAATTGGGAGCAAAAATCACAAAAAGACAGTCGAGGAGCAAAAATCTCAACAATATTGATAGAGCAAATATTTGTATAGAAGGATCGATATATTATGAACTTATATCGTATTTACGATGGATACTAGTTTTAAATGTTGAACATCCATCATCAGTTCTAAAACGTAATAAATTCAAAACATTATTTTAAGGCAGTTTTTTTTTTAACATTATTTAAAGACAGCTAATTAATCATTAATGTAACTTCTCTTAAATCTTAATTTCATTATTTTTACGTTAATGTGTTTATTAGATGAGGGTCTAAGCTTTTTAGGTGTGACATTTTTTTACATTTAAAAATGTAACATTTTGACACGCTCTAGCACTGTTGGTGCAGCTCGGATCGAAAATTAGCCGAAAGTTTTTCAATCAGACATTCAATGGTACATTCAATAAAATATTTTTCGTTATATAACATTTGTTCTACCAAGGATCTACCGTTTAGGAGCTATATTGGTTTGAATGAAAAAAAGTCGAGAGTGAAACGCCTAGTTTCTCTTAACTTTGTTTATTTCGAATGATCATGATTTGTTTATGTAATTTAGTCATTAATTCAAGTAATTTGATCCTTTTAAATATAAAAGGTAAATTGGGAAAATCAGTTAGATATACTTATCCATGATCTAAAGTTTTTTCTAGTGCATATATTGTTTTATAATAGTTGGTCTTAAACATACAATATTAATATTAATTACAGATAAATTAAATAATATAAATTAATGTATATATTGTCATATTGTAACTTTATATTTTTCCTGGGGATGTAGTTACATTTTTAATGTTTATTTTTTCTTTGTCGATTTCCAGAGTTAAAAATATACAAAACTGTTGGCAGGTGAGGTTTTTAAGTTCCCCGCATAGTTTCTCCACGAAGGAGTAATCCCATCATTATTCTTATTTTTAGCCTCTCAAAATTTCCTCTTTTTTAAAACATTTCCCTTAATCCGACAATGTAAACGAAGGACTGTTCAATAAATTTAACTACTGTCAACTTACTGTCTTAATAGATTCTTCCATTAATCACAATTCCAACTCACCCGACTTTGGGGTACGCTTGATCACTCACTTCCGAGATGCCTGTGCTTTCTTTTTCTTCTAAAAGTTCTTCATTCTAACTGATCTCTTCCTTTCCTCCTCTGATACCTGAATCGGTTTTCTGATGTTGCTCTCAGCTTGGAACCTCTTAGTTTTGTCTTTGGTTTATGGTCTTGGCTGTACCATTCTTCAACATAACTTCAGTAAACTGTAGTTCTTTCAGATCGTTTTCCACTTCTTTAAATAAATTTTGTTTAGTTTTCTTTTTGTAAAAGAAGTCAAAGATTTGTTTAGTTAAACTGTCAGGATTCATTCGCAATATATGTCCATCTAAATTAATATTTAATTAATATTGTGTCCGATAGTCTCTCCGACATTATGTAGAGGCCTTCGTTCCTGTAGAAAACTTGTTTGTTATTTTGGAATTTGGGACCCTTGATCCTCCTCAAAAGTTTCCTCTTCTTGATTTCCAATTTCTTTGTTTTCCATTTCCTCCCCATAACAAGTGTCTCTGCTGCACCAGACAACTAAATTAAATTAAACCACCAATAAGCAAGACTATTTAATGGATACGTCAACACTTTTATCTACAAATATATTTTTGTATTAACAAAACATTTTACAAAATAGCACATAAAAAATAACTGAAAAACATGAGTCAGAAGTATTTGTATACTTCATAACATTTCTATTTAATATTGACATTCAATAACCAATTATATTTAGTAGGGCCACCTTTGATTTTAATAAGCACTTTATGTTTTTTTTTTTTTTTTGGCATTGAATTTATTAATCTTTGTGTTTAAGACACAGCAATTTCCTAAAAATAACGTCCTTTAAATTTTGAATGTCAGAAAAACACCTTTCTCAACTTCATCCTCTAGGTATTTCCACAAATGCTCAATAGGATTAATGTCCGGTGATTGAGGTGGAGTGACCATCCACTTTAGTGTGTTGTACAGGATCCACATTCTGGAATTCCAAGCTGTAAGCTTCGGATCATTATCCAGCTGAAAAACGTAATCCAAAGTTTTATAACACTGATTAGGAAATTTCTTTTTATTGGGTCGATATATTTTATGCCATCGATTAATTCAAGACACCCTACTCCAGCAGAATTCAAACAACCCCAGACCATGAGACAATTTCTTCCATTCGTAACAGTTGGAACTATATTTCTTATTTCCACTGCTGTATTTTTTCTTCATACTTTTTGGCCCCTCTAAACATTTCAATTTTATACTTGTCAGTAAATATTATCCTATTCTAAAGGTCAAAATCATATTTTTTACTGTCTTAGGGCAATTGATATCTTAATATTGCTTATTGATGGTTTTCTCCTAGCTGTTCTGCCAAGAAGCTTGTTCCGTCTCAAGTGTTTGCTGTTATAGCACTCCCCTTTTTCCCCTCTTTCAGACAAATGTTCATCCATTAATTTAAGGGCTATAATCCTTGGTTTTCTTTAAACTCTTCTTTTTCTCTCTGTTTACTTGTCTAAGAGACGTAACTCATTATGTAGGCGCACAATAATTCGTTTTTCCTCTTCAATTATCTCAGATTTTACGTCCCATTTAAAGTTGACGAAATGAAATAATAATCACTAATTCTATAGCCATATTCGCAGACTCCCCAAACTCAGACTCACCAAGAAATTACAGGAAGCAACAGCAAATCTCAAATCAAGGAGGTGGTCATCGGAAGTCAAACAGTACCTCTAAAACGCAGGAATCAAATAAAAGGACATCGCAAAAAAAAAAAAAAAAAAAGTCTACAGAAACAAAGTGAACTAGTGGAAGTTTCATCGGAGAGAGATCACAAGAAAAAGGCAGGGGCTAAGTGGACTGAAGAACGAAAAGTCCTATAGAGAAAAAAATTAATGGCTGCCTGCGAGAAGCGCAATCGCGCAAACCAAAAAAGAAGCTTTGCGTGATCGTGTTTGGTTTATTTCGTATTTAATAATAATAATAATAATGGCTACAGCTTCACAAATTACGTCTAAATAAAGACTGATTGAAGGTAATACTTTAACAATTAAGACATGGGGTGGAAACAAGAGTCTAGTGTACGAAAAAAGTTTGATTCATAATAATGAGTGCATCTTACTACAGTGTGTAAGATATTAAGTTAAATTTAGTAAATTTTCCTATGAAAATAAATTAACTCTATTCTATAATCATGAATGCAATTTAAACATATATAAAATTGCATTCATGATTATAGAATAGAAACGTTATGGGGTATTGAAACGTTACAACGAGGTATCTTTCGACATACAACGTTACAAAGGACTAAAACTGACATATTATACACAACACTAGACTTACCAAAGGTGACAGATTACATTACAAGAAGACATATCAAATTCCTTGAAAGCCTCAAACACACAACTTGCCCACTATTTAACACATTACCAACGACTGAAAAACCACCGAGCTGGCAAAACTACATTAAAACTCTTAGACTTGACTAAGATAACGTAACAGACTCTCTTTCCCAAACACCTAGTGAGCCCCATCACTGGATCAAGAATTATTTTATTGTTGTTTCATGATTTTTGTAGTTTAAACAGAAATCCCTTAAAATGCATCAAGTGCAGAAAAAGGGATGGATTAATAATTTTTGCAATTGTATAATAAAACATTAAAAATAAAGGGAATTAGAAAAAAAAATATTAAATGAAAAAAAATAAAACTAATACTAGTTAGCGAATAGTTTTTACTCTGACTGTACCCTGAAGAATACGGAGTAGTAAACACCTAAATAAAAATAGAACGTACAGCCAAGAAAACGAAAAATAACATTGGACGAAATGTATCACCTGTCTCTATATTTCTATTAAACAATTCTTTTCTACAAATATTGTTTGTTTTCGATTTCTAAGTTTTGATTAATTTTAATATAAATTTCATTTGATCCACAAGAAGTCTACAACGAAATAATAAAACAATTTTATTATTACCCAAATCCCGAATTTTGTTTTACCTCAAGATAGAATATGTGAGAAAAATATAACGCTGAGGGAGACATTTATTTTGAAACAGAAGCCGTAGATCCATTACAGATGGAGATTCGATCCCAGCCCTCTCCAGTTGAATCATCTTTCACTATCTTACCCTTATAAAATATCAAGTAACGCACTCAGAGGTGCTCAGAAATATGTAACTTCACTCTCTTGCATATTTCAAGTACTCTCACGCACGGAATCATAAACATCTTGAACTACGCTCATTGGTGTTCCGGTAATGCTGTTGCACCAATAGAATTTCAGCAACGGGAGTGGAATAAATTTAATAATGCAAACCCAATGAAATATTCTCTTTTTTTTTTTTTTTTTTTTTTTTTTTTTTTAGAAATCGAATAATGAATATTTTTGGCTGATATGGATTTTTTTTTTTTTTTATTAAAACTTTTTATTTGAATAATTACAATCTGACTCACTCAAGGGAAATGAATAATATAGACGACAGAGACTCATTCATACAATATGTACAATGATATAAAATAATCAAAATAAACAGCCTCTAAATATACAAGAAATAAAATAAAATAAAATATTTTTTTATTAAGTAAATGAGTTGATAACGATTGCAATGACATGTAACAACTTGAAAAGAACTACTCATCAGTAGCACTTCAATAAAATTCTACACTAGAAGATCTCTAAGCAATCATCTTTTCAGACGCCTCGGAGGATTATCGGGAATGGAGTGGGAAGCAAGTTGAGAAACTAATGGATGTGAGTGGTTATGGAGCTTACTATGAAAGGATAGGTATCTGGTTTGGGCTAACTCAGCAACATATGGAACATTTAGATCTTTATGGATAAGCTTATTGATGACAAAGTAAGGGGCATTTAGGATTTTTCGAAGATTCCAAGTAAGACGTTTGTTCAAGTGGAGTCCTAGGTAGCGGATCTGTTCGACAGGGATTAGTAGAATATCATTGAAGGATACTGTTGGACAGGAAGTCGTAGGTTTACGACGAAGGGTAAAGGCTATTAGGTAAGATTTGTTTGGGTTTATAAAATAAAATATACAAGAGATAAAATAGAATATAATAAATGATAATACTGAGGAACCTCGATACAGCAAATCCTTGATAAATCGAAGTTTTTTTAATCCCCTCGAATCTGCCTACCATTCCTATGTCATTTTCACCTCTACATATCGAAGGATCTGTTAAGAAGACCTTGATGTAACGAATTTTCGAAGATTCCTTAGCTTACACCGCACCTCTACAAAACTAAGTTTTTATCGGAAAACCTCTATAAATCGAAGTCGATTTGTTAAATACGTAGAGTTTAGATTGATCGAAGATTCTACGAAGGATTAACTGTGACACCTTGGAATACACTTTATCCACAATTTTGAAAAATAGGCTTAAGTATGAAAATCAAGCTTTTTCATTATTAAAGAGGTAAAAACGGCCCGAGTTCCAAGATATCGACTTAGACAAAGTAACAATTTTAGGCAGATATACTACTTTTCCAGATTTTTTTCCAAAGGTCCGCTTAAATGTTTCACGAATTTAATAATTATTATTTCAATAAAATATGAAAATATTTTCTATAGTTACATTGAGTATTTTATAATAAATCTCTAACATCTATACATCGAAGTCGGTCAGAAATCACCTCAATAAATCGAACCTGGATATATCGAAGTCCTCGATAATTCGAAGTTTTCTCGTTCCCCTTGAGGTTCGTTATATCGAGGTTCCACTGTATTAAATAGGTAATGATTGTTAAAACTAATAAATAAAAACAAAACAACAATTAAAGAGAGAAAAGAAAGATTCATTACTACGTTCATACTCTATATACAAAATTTACAAACATTCCGGGGAACATCCCGATCCAAGCTTTCCCCCAATTGGGTGAGCAAGCCGAGATCAGAGAATTCCCAGCGTTCTTCTATCAGCTGCGTCACTAGTAGAATCCAGTGGAGGCTGAGAGAGTGCGCTATGACACAGTCACACAGGACTTAAGTTTAGAAGCTGACCATAGCCAGAACTCCATTAATAAATATTTAAAATAAGTCTTTAGGGCAATTGGTGTTTTATTCAGCGAGGTGGATTATAAGGATGCGTGGAACTGGATAATGAATGAACCAGAGGGTTGGGATAGTTGAAAAGATTTTGATGGATTTTAGAGAATTTAAGGGGTATCAGATCAAGGAAAAAATCAACATGTAAGGTTTTGTTGGAGACATAATATGGAGCATTTAACAGTGCGAAGAACTTTGGATTCGAAGGATGAATGCGCTTGATATTTGATTGTTTTCCTGTTCCCCACAGTTCAAGTCCATAGGTCCAAATGGTTACTGACGACGAACGATGACTCTTTTAAAGTTTAGTTGACTGTTTAGATAAATGGAGAAGAAGATAATCAGGGATGCAGTCAAAGAGGAACACCACATACATGTAGAAGTAGTTTAATACGTTCCAACGTTTCGACCTGCCTTGCAGGTCTTGTTCGGGGCCACCGAACCACACTAGAAAGGAGACGAACGATGACTTATTTATTGTTTAATGAATCAAGGTTTAATAATGGTTTTGTATATTAGGAGTTTGTTTTCAATAGAGAGTTGGGATGTCCTATTTAGTAGTCTGTACAAGTGGCTGAAGCGTCTGTCAAGTTCGTGCCTTTTATGTCTAGTGTGTGGATTCCAGGTGAGTCTTTTGTCTAGGTAGAAGCCAAGATACCGTACTGTGTCAGCTATGGGTAGCGGAATATTGTTGATATAAACAGCAGGAGAAAAGTTACGTGGATATAGAACTTAATTTGTTTGAATATATAATTTAATTGTATGTATTTTTTTCAAGTATTGCACAGTATGTTAGGTTGGTCTGAATTAGACTGTTGAACATAGATAAATCTTTTGGGATGCTAGGTTAGAAATCTAAGTAAATAAAATTGCATTAATTCACTGCCCCGACGTCTCGGCTAACAGAGAAAGCCTTCATCAGAGCTAGAATAAAAACAAAAGAATATGAAATTAATTCAACAGAGATTAAAAACAAAGACAAGCGTTATGAAAATGATTTCATGAGCTCGTTCACAGTTGTCGCTGTTACTTAAACTAAACAGGAAATAAAATAAACATATCTAAAAGCATTATAGATTTTAAAAATATTCAGATGGAATAAAAAGTAATGACATGAGGTTGAACTTTTAACAATATAAAAAAGTAAGGAGACCATATGTCAACTGAAAAATATTGATTTTTTTTTTCAATAACGAAATTAAAAAAACATTTTCCTATCGAAACAACCAACACAAAAGTTTTAGTACACTGGGCAAAAAAAGTCTGAAAACACTTACCAAGGTTTTACACTTATGCTCTTCTAGATTTAAGTTTCCAATATTCGTTTTTATTTTTTGCTACACTTTTTGACGGTCATCTAAAAATGTTAAATATATTTTCGCCTAGAAAATAACAGATTCCTTGAGCGAAAGGGGCTTTTGTACTTACTCTTCAACAATTTCTCAATGGCGCTAACGATTGGTTTCTTCCTGGCGATTTGACTAAATAAACCACTTTTCCGTAACTTATTCACCATAGCCGCGAGACAAATTTGTTACAATTTTGGGATCGGTAGAGCACAGTATGTCAGGGGCAGTATTTAAAATTTATTTTTGGTGGGCGCCCGTTCTGTGGTCTGCTGGACGCACAGGGTAATTATTTATACCTTTGTAATTTCTTTCACAGAATTGCCTTGATTTCGTAAGGAAACAATTAACTCGTGAATGGCTTTTGGCACTTTCATCACGAATGCTAATCACAGACTAAAAGGATTTTTAATCATAAGACTTTGTTTATTTATATTTATTATAACCTTTACCCTTCGTCGTACACCTACGCCTTCCTGTCCTACAGTATCCTTTAACGACATTCCACTAATCCCTGTTGAACAGTTTCGCTACCTAAGACTCCACTTGGACAAACGTCTTACTTGGAATCCACACACAAGACTAAAACGACAAGAAACTGCTCGTTACAGAGTACTTCAACATTTACTTGACAAACGTTCAAAGCTAGCAATTAATTACAAAAGACTTATTTACATGACTGAGGTTAAACCTATCTGGACGTTTCGGAGTTGAGCTTCGGGGCTCTACTGAGCCATCCAAATCATCCCGTATCCAATCCTTACAATCCAAAATCCTTCAAAAATCCTTCAAAAATCCTCAATGCTCCTCACTTTGTCACTAATAAACTTAGCCATTAAGATCTAAACGTTCCATATGTTGCTGATTTAGCTAAAACCAGATACCAATCCTTTCATAGTAAGCTCCATAACCACTCAAATTTCCTAGTTTCTCAACTTGCTTCCCACTCAATTCCTGATAATTCTCCGAGGCGTCTGAAAAGAAGATGGCTTAGAGATCTTCTGGTGAAGATTTTTTATTGAAGTGATGAGTAGTTCTTTTCAAGTTTTGGCATGTTATTGTAAACGTTTTAACACATTTACTTGATGTATATTTGTACGGTTGTAAATTTTAATAGATTGATAAAAAAAAAAAAAAAAATGAAACTTTGTTTCTGACCTTCGTCCTATAGCGAATATAATCTGTTGTTATTGTCTAAATGTTTTGTTTGCTTTCATTACAGAAGGGTTTCCAGACTTTTTTTGCTATAAGGGTATATATTTTTTTTTCTTCAACGTTTTCTGTTGACTGCTGTTGATAAGCATGCAATGATATATTATGTAAACATTATAGATTAATGTTTTTTGTGGAAAATAAGAGAGGTTTCACTAGGTTTCACTATGGGAAGTTGCCTATTTTAGACATAAGCGTAAGAGGAGCATAAGCGTATGATTTTGGCAAGTGTTTCCAGACTTTTTTTCCCAATGTAGGTTTACTTGAAACAATTAAATAAGCATATTAACATAATGAAAAAATATCATTTTCATAAAAATAGCAGATATTTTGTCAACTGAAAGGAACGAATAATACAATTTCAAAAATTATCAACAAAACATCTTCCGAAGCTCTAGAGAATTCATCAGCTCACTCAGAGGCCATCCTTTTATTTCATATTATACAGAAGTTCGTATAATCGAATTTGAATTAGCGAGAGCTGTAGTCATTGTCATGTCTCACTTATTCCAAAATTGAAGAGTGTGTAATTATTCCATAGCACGCTCAGGTCGCGTTGGTTATACTGGAAGACCTTTTATCAGGTTTGACCAGAGAGCCTCAAAGTTATGTTGGTCTTACCAAAGGACTTAGAGAACCTTTGTCAGTAAGGACATATCGCTAAGACCTGATTTATTCTTGATCAAAGTTATGACGGTAAGTTAATTAATATATTAATATAACATATAAGTTAATTAAACAAACTTTTAATTGGTCTGACGTTTCGCAATGACGATGCAGAATACGGAATCTCGTAATTACAAATGAAAGATATTTTTCCTTTTATAAGTTTACTTAAACGATGTCTTGGATAGTTTAATCATTTCCTAGTTTTCTAATTCATTTCTACATTTATTTAATATTTTCCAGTTAGTCGCACTTGCACTAAGCTTACAAAATTTAAATCTACGTAAAACATTAAAATTGGATTGTATGACAAACTTTTTCTCTAACTCAGAAGATAAGAAAAATATATGAGGATTAAAATGTAGATGGTCACCCGGCAGAACTTGTCGCCTGATTTGCTCACTCCGCTCACTTTATAAAAAAAAAAAAAATGGTTTAATAAAAATTTCTCAACATGAAAATATGAAAAATTTGAAACCAAATAAGAGTTTTTTGACACTAAGAAATAAGTAAGTAGTCGAATTATAGATATTATATGAACAGCGCCACACAGTGGTTCAGAATGACGCAAATGCGGAAAAAACATTTTTATTGAATTAATTTCTCTTTATATATATATTTTTTTAATCTTTTACAAACCTATATTCTATCATTGAATAAAGTAATAAATCAAATAAAAAAGCTGAAAACGAACGAAAGAGTATAATTTTAGTTTAATTGTTGTTAATTTTTACCTTTTTTTTTTTTTTTTTTTTAAATGATTGTTTTGAAATGTATGCAATAAAACAAATTGCACTTACTTCGTGTAAGTGTTAAGTGATAATTTACAAACATGGGAGACTAGATGGCCGTGCGAGTTGGGGCGAGGGTCTCAGAGCAGGGTGTGGGTTAATTACCTGGGCGGTTTAAAATTTATTTAAATGAACCTTGAACTTCCTGCCCTTTCTAGAATAGGTAAGATAACCCTTCCTTTTTGCTCTAGTTGGAACACGTAAGGATGTTAAGCCCCAATAAACAAGTGAAAATCAAATATAAACATCTGTCACCTAAAAAAACGCAAGAAAAAAATAGATATAATTAGCATGGTATAGTGATTATCGAATTCTTAAAAAAGAACTTAGTTTTGAGCCGCCGGGTAAGCGACCGAGGGGTAGACCAACATGTAGGCGGGAGAATTGCGTCAAGGCCGAACTGCAGCCCAAGACCTTCAAGTCTTATTTCCGAAAATACATTAAACAAAACATTACTGACGAAAGTACTCTAAGATAAAAGGATCTCAAACAATGTTGTGAATCTTCTCTTGAGAAAATACGTAAGCGAGTGGAAAATGATTATACACATATTTACATGGTAGATGAAACTACAGACCCTCGGGGACTTAACGCCAATAGAAGGATAAATTACACGTTTTTAAAATTACAGTAGAAACTCTATAATTCGTCATGAGTGGGGGGGAGAGGGGGTGGCGAAATAACGGAATTACAGAATTTTGCTGTAAAATAACATAAAACTACTTTAAACTATCTAATTGTAATTTTTTTTTGCAATTTATAGAATGTAAAATCAAACAGATGAACATTATACACATTGGCATTGAGTGGCAATGGCAAAAAAGCTAAACACTGCCCCATCCCATCAGGTGTGAAATATCTGATTCACATTGCTGCTCGTAATTACTCAATGAACTTAGTTAAGAAGAATTTGAAACGTCATCGTAGTTATCTTCTTTTATCACAATCTTCATTTTGAGCACTCAGCACTTGTTCTATAATTCCATTGTCATTTAAAAGTTCATATCCCACATCCTTACTATCCATGTTTAACAAGTTACTTACCACTTGCTTATCTTTTCTCATTTTATAACCTGGAGCAGAAGTTGCTGAGCCAGGTGCTTATGCTTTTGTAGGAAGAGCTTTCCAGTATTAATTATTCCGGGAATTCGTCAACTGCACTCATACTTCCTTTCGCCTCTTACTTCAATCAATGGAGGGATCGACTCCGGGGTTGTTCTGTTTGTTTTTATCCATGAAATAATTTACAAAATCTTTAAATATAAGCGTATTTTTAAGTGACAAACCAAATGAGGCGGTTTACAGATTGAATAAGTAGCATGGGGAAAGAATGAATTATATACGTATTTAATTTTGTTATTTATAGTTGCCAATTTAAAAAAAAACAAACAAAAAAAAACTGACAAATTACAGAATAAGACGAATTATTGAGTGACGAAATAACGAGTTTTCACTGTATTACTGCACGAAATCCGGTCTTTAATCTTGAGAATTTAATCTGACATCACTATTTTTTCAAAATACTAATACTAATTTCAAAATGTTGATGAATAGAACGTGTTGATTAATCTTTTTTTTTTTTTTTTTTTTGTTTAATTTTAACAATTTAGATTCACTAGTAAAGTTATAAATTTTCAAAACAAGTATGGGATAAGTGAAGTGGCTCGGATAAGACCGTCGATAAGATGAATGAAACAGCGAAGCCCTGGGATTGTGAGGGTAGACAAAGGGATTTGAGTATGTTGGCCAGAGTGACATTGGTGTGTATAGCGGAACAGTTTTGTGTTTACATCGGCGAGATTAGACCGGATTGGGCTAACTAGGCTCTTGGATGTGGTTGTCGGCTTCTGTTTATTTGTTCGTCGGCAACGAGCTTTCAGCCTATTGTCAGGGCAAAGCACATTGTTTTATCAACGGCGATGCTCTAACCCAGAGCGCTGCTATGACCTCGCGCAGCCTAAGCCAAGGCCATAGGGTGTATAGACAAGGATACGGTTTTCACATTTATATATAAAAAGATAACAGTTTACTAAAATATTAAACTATTTCATAAATATGTATTTTAGTAGTACTTGACAAATGGCGCTTCAACCTCTCCACGCGCGCAGAATACCTTTTATCGATTCTAAACTTGTTCTGATTGATTTCGATGTTTTAATTTTCTACTTTATTTACGCTCTAATAGTGTACTATATAAGTATACTAATAATAGTATACTCCGATATAACTGACTTAGAGTAAGAAAAAAAATTAAATAATAAAACATGTATTGATAAAGTTTATTTTTTATAGTTATTTATTGATATTTACTTGTGAAAGGATTAGCCCCAATTTTTTAAAATGGGATCATTTATTAAACCTTCCTTGCTCTATCCTCAGGGGTACCCCAGGGTTCCAAATTATCCTCTTTCCTCTTGAAATCCATTGGTAACAATCTTTCTTTGTCAATTCATGATTGTAGCCATACTAATAAAGCTTTTAGATCCACAATTTATTTTTCCTTTTAACACTTTTGATCCTTGTACAGATAGCCCAGTCAATGAGTGCTGAAATGAGGGACGTAGAGTGAATTGAATATGCGATGATTTTTGACTTCACAGCTTCGTTAGGAATAGTTAGAAGGTAAACATAGTAAAAGTTCCCACCCCTGGGGGGTGAGCTAACGTTGGGGTGGGGCGGGGTGAAGTTCATTTTTTTTTCTTTTTTCGATAATAACTCGAAAACGGTTGACTCTAGAAAAATATATTTCAGAAAAACATAAAAGCTGATTAAATTTCCTATAACATTGATAATATGTAAATTTGTAGTAATTCTAATCGTTTACGTGTTATTCGTTATTGAAAATTGGTGATTTTCGGAAAAAAACAAATGTCACCTCACTTTTTGTCAAACTTTTGTTTCTAGTACCTTCCACAATCTTTTCTCAGAAAAAACGTCAGAATCAAAATTGTAGAGTATTACAATTACTTTAATTCCATATATACATTTTTGGTATTTGAAGCAAGTTTTTAACAAAAAGTGAGGTAAACATTTTGTTTATTTCTAAAATTATCGATTTTTCATCGATATACTTCATATACATATAATTCATACTTCATATACAAGATGTCGATATCAAATTTCATATACTACTCTTCGTTGTAGTCCATGTCTCTGAGCCGTATGTTAGAACTGGACGTATTATGCTTCTATAAGGCCCTATATATGAAAATTATGTCACGTAATACACCCAAACCCGAACGCTAAATATGTATGTTTTGGCAAAGTATGACGATATCGACGAATTCAGTGGGCTGATTTGAGTGTATAACGTGGCATAATCAACATTTCATATATAGGGACTGATAGTAAATTTAAGGAGCATTCAAATAAAAAAAAAAGAAATTTCGGATCGAACAATTAGTTTCGGAATGAGTACCAAAATACGTGTTTTCTCAGAGAAGTGCGACCGCAGTTAAAGAGTGCTGAAATGAGGGGTGAAGAGTGCATGGAATATGCGATAATTTTTGACTTCACAGATTTGTTAGGAGTAGTTAGAAGGTAAACATATTAGAAGTCCTCGCCCCTGGAGGGTGAGCTAAGGATGGGGGTAGGGGAGAACGTCCTAATTTTGTTTGAAAATATACTACCGATCAAAATTAAAGCTCATTAAATTTCCCATAAAATTAATTATACACATATTCGTCGAAATTCCAACAGTTTTCGAGATATACGTTATTAAAAATCGATAATTTTAGAAATAAACAAAATGTTTACCTCACTTTTTGTTAAAAACTTGCTTCAAATACCAAAAATGTATATATGAAATTAAAGTAATTGTAATACTCTACAATTTTGATTCTGACGTTTTTTCTGAGAAAAGATTGTGGAAGGTACTAGAAACAAAAGTTTGACAAAAAGTAAGGTGACATTTGTTTTTTTCCGAAAATCACCTATTTCCAATAACGAATATCACGTAAACGATTAGAATTACTACAAATTTACATATTATCAATGTTATAGGAAATTTAATCAGCTTTTATGTTTTTCTGAAATATATTTTTCTAGAGTCAACCGTTTTCGAGTTATTATCGAAAAAAGAAAAAAAAAATGAACGTCTCCCCTCCCCCCACCGTTAACTCACACCCTAGGGGCGGGGACTTTTAGTATGTTTACCTTCTAACTATTCCTAACGAAGCTGTGAAGTCAAAAATCATCGGATATTCAATTCACTCTACGTCCCTCATTTCAGCACTCAATGACTGGACTATCGGTACAAGGATCACAAGTGTTAAAACGAAAAATAAATTGTTGATCTAAAAGCTTTATTAGTATGGCTACAATCCTGAATTGACAAAGAAAGATTGTTACTAATGGATTTGAAGAGGAAACAGGATATATCGCAAATTCCATGCACTCTACAATGTGTTTATTGACTGGACTAAGATGTTATACAATATTCCAATTTTAGATATAAAATACCATCCTATCACTTTCTGTTCCTATTAAAAAAAAAGTAGGAACTATTATTGACTATACCATCTTCTATGTTCTTCTTCTCCAAAATCAACAGTTACCTCCCAACAATTTTATTGTTTATTCTCCTTTTTTCTTCTCCAATCTACATATCCTCATTTCTTCTTCGATTTTTCTCACTTTAATAATGGACGTCTTGTAAATATGGAGCCTATCTAAGGGTCTCGAGTAACTAATAAGGCACATTATGAAATGTTGTTTTAATTTTGCTCCAAGACATTCCCAAGTTTCACATCTTTACACTGGTCTCCTCTCCACCTGTAGACTGAATTTTCTTGGTAAATTTCTTCAGCATACCAATAATAATTATTCTCCTTCATATATCTACGATTTCCTAAAATGCAAGTCCTACAGTCACTCCCAAGTACTATTATCATTTTTCGACATGCATACTATTTTCTATTGATTGTTATTTCAACTATCCATTCTGGCCAATTCCATCCCTTTCCCTATAGTATACTATATATACTGCTATAAGGACACTGTTTTACAGATCTGCAAGGATCTGACGATTTTTTAAGGCCGAAGGACATCCTTGGCCACTTTCTCCTTCCCCAATTAGAATTAGTTTTCGTCTTTAAGAATGCTGAAGACGGAGGAATCCGAAGGATAACTTCCACCATTGTTGTCCTTGAATATACTACCATAACTATTTGCCATAGATATTTGATATCAAAGGAACTAGTGCCGAAATATCCCAAGTGCAACTGGCTCTTTAAAAATAAAACTTATAATTGAGTAAGAAAAATAAAATCAATAAATGCTACAACCGTTTTAAATTTTCGGTCGGAAACTAATGTAATACATTTTTTTTTTTTTGGATATGTATTTTGGTAGGGGTCAATACTTTTTTAGTGTTCCTGGCAGATCTGAAAAACTGAAAAAGTATTTTTGTTGCTGGGATCTCTTATTTAGGAGTTATATTGCTTTAAATGAAAAAAGTCACCTTTTGCCTACATTTGTTAAGTTTTGTATCCTTTTTGACAGTTTCTTGATCTGTTGGCGTTGCTCAGATCGAAACTGTGCCGACAGTTTTCTTATCAGAAATTTAATGGAATTTTTAACTCTGCTGAGTTCACAACTCTGCACGATTACATGATGCAGTGATAACTTTTTGTAGCTAAATATACAAGAAGCAACTCCCCTGTTCGTGACAATCCTACCAGATACTAACATCTCCCAGCCAGTATTCAGCGGCAGTCAGTAAGTCACTCGGAGAACGGAACAAGTTAATCTGTCCGTCAGTTCGCACTCAAACTAGTAACAGCTTTATAACTTCCTACCCTCTAATAAACTTTACTCAGTTGAATTTCGAGCCACTGTATTCCTTCAATTTGTAATTGTAATAGAAGTTAATGCTGGCCGATTCCCTTGAATCTGTGAAGAGGTTTAAGTGTAAAGAATATTCATGACTTCTTTACAGATGACAATATCAATAAATAATAATGGCTATTGCAAGGTAGAAAGAATACTTGTTTTAAAAAAGATCTCACGTAACCGATTGGTTAAAGGATATCTGGGGATTAAGTGGGATCGATGGGCCAATTTTTTTTTCTACCGCAGAGCTAATCAAAAAAAGAATGCGTTCCCATTTGTAGAGGACCGATAACATATTACATGAAGTAAATCAAGAAACTATAATAGAAATGAAGTTCACAAATGTAATCTTTCTTTAATAGTTCTTCAGGAAAACAATCCTTTTAAAATTAATTCATTAAAAATATAATTTATGTATAAATAAATATATCGTCGCAACTATGTAAAACTAACGAATGTGATCAAAAACCATTTTTGATTTCGTTCGTTTGCTGTTGTTTTTTATAAAGCCCACCTTGTGATAAAATTCAACAATAAACAAAGGGAATAAAAAAAAGCAATTTTTCACATTCGTTAGTTTAACATTGAAATATAGATTAAAAAAACAAATATTATTTCAAAGGACATGCTTGGGGCCTAGATTTTTAACCAGATGCAAATTTCTTTTCTATTTTTGAATACGCTTTTATTAACTTCACCTGTATGTAACAGAATCTTGGATCGTAAATTTCACCAATTTTTCAGCTATCTGATTATCTTCAAAATTTGCACACGTGTTAAGGACCAATGACAATATGTAGGTTTTATGATTCGGTATGGTCCATATGTGTCCTGGGAATAAAATGTGACTACATTTAATAAGCTGGAAATTTTTTTTTTTGGGGGGGGGGGGCAAAAAAATCCAACATTTTCACACTTTTTTTTTTCATATTTTTGCAAAAACATATATAAAAATGCATTAAATAGAAAAATGTGTCACATAAAAAATTAAAGTTTATTAAATTGTGCGTCGAAAGACATCTTTTAAGCTGAATTTGATTTAGGCATTTAGCCACAACCGACTGTCGAAAACTGACGAATTTCGCCAACTTTATCAAAAAGTTAGTTTTCGTCATGTTTAAGAGTCTATAACACAAAAATGGCTAATCTTAAAAAATGTTATATACTAATAGTTGTAGATCATTAGATTTCGTCTAAGATAGGTTTAGTTCGGTTCGCTACTAAAACGTGTTTTTTTTTAGTTTTTTAAAATATAATTTTTTTTTTCTAAAAACATGAATTTATAATCATCTAACAGATTTATCGAGAGATTTCGATCAAAATCCTAGTTGATATTATGTCTATTTTTGTATAAAATGGATGACGAAGTTGGAATTCTGGGTCTTGTTATTATTGAACTTATATAAATAAACCTGTACCACTAACAAACCTATAAAGGGTCTTGGTTTCAGTACTTAGGTAAGGTATACTGTTACTAGGCCAACGGTTGTGAAAGGAGGAGATTTGGACTAAATCAAAATCAACCGTCAGGTTTTTCCTATTTAAGGGTACACACTTTAAAGGGTATGCCCCAGGAGGGTTTCCCGACCTTCAAGTCGAACCACAACCGAAATAACAGAAAATAAATTTTCTGCCTTCAGTCGGACTCGAACCTATAACGGGTGTATAGTTTTTAACATGGAGCACGTTTTGCCGGTGATCTTCTTGGTCAAAAGTGATACGTTTTTAGGGAACGCGAATGCATAGTTTGATAGTTTGATATTAAGAGAGTAAAAACAGTTAGGAGCTCAACTCTTCTAATACTAAATTCTTATTATAATAAAGTGACTAGGAGACAGGTACCAGTGAATTAGCTCCTTTTAACTCTGTTTTTCTTAATACAAAATAAATGTATGAAATCTCTATTTTAAAGTAAATGGGCTTTTTTGACAAGTTCTAGCTCAGTTGATTTAAAATTTAACTTATCAAGAATTAAATGGAATATATGTTTTGTTATATAATATCTGACGCTAGTATCTACCGTTTAGGAGCTATATTAGTTGAATGAAATAAATCCCTGTTTTTTTCTCAACTTTGTTTTATCTAATAACCACTAAATTTTAATAGTTTAAAACCTACACAACAATCCTAAAGCCTATCTGGACCTACGGACTAGAAATTTGGGGAACAGCAAAACACTCGAACATCAAACGTATCCAATCCTTTCAATCCAAATTCCTGGGAACCATAACCAACGTCCCATATTATGTCTCAAACAAAACCTTACATAACGATCTTAATATACCTTTTGTACTAGAATCCATACCTGTCAAATTTTCAAAATTTCATCAAAAACTTACGCATCATCCTAATCCATTTGCACAATCCCTTCCAGCTCCACTCACCCCTATAATCCTCCTCGCAGGTTAAAAAGGCAGTGGCCTCGTGATCTATTATAAAGTTCGACATGGAGTCCAGGCAATGGCCTGCTTCTCTACTCATGCTCTGAGTGACAGTAGTTTAGCGCTCTCACTCAGCCTCCACTGGTGTTATCTTATAGTATACTAGTGACGCAGCTGAGAGAGAAGCGCTGGAATCTCTTGGGGCCTGACTTGTTCCTCCATAAGTGGAGGTACAAGGCAGGTTGGGGGGATCCCTCAGATGTGTATATATTGTAAATAAAGTATGAATGTATTTTTAAGATTTAATTTAATTTTAATTTTTAATTTTTTTTTCTGTTTTTTTATTATTTTTTTATTATTATTTTTTTTATTATTATTTTTTTTTCATTTATTTATTTTTATTTTCATTTTTATTTCACTTTCTGTATTGTATAGTTTGAGGTACTTTGTTTATTTAATTTTTTTCTTTTTTTTTTTTTTTTTTTTTGTAGTACATATTATGTGATTCTGTACTTATTTTTATTTATTATTCACTTTTATTTATTGTTCACTTTCTTTGTTTTTATTTCATATTGTACATATTGTGTGAATGGATCCATTGAACCATCCATATTACTTATTGCCCACATTGAGGCAGATTGTAATACTTTCCTTAAAAAAAACAAAAAAAAAAAAAAAGTTTAAAACCAAATATGTAAGCAGAAAAAAAATATCTCTAGGCCACAGGCAGAAAGCAGGATTAAGCTATTTAATTTGAAAATTTATCTGATCACAGGTAAGTGAAAAAAATTAGATAACATATGAGCATTGACGGTCAAGAAGGCAAACCCTAAAATATGTCATTCCTAATATGTAAAATATGTTCCCTAAAACATGTTATTCCTAAAATGTAAAATGTGTTCCCTAAAACATGTTATTCTTTCTTTCGCCGACAGTAAATATTTATCGTTTTCGACTTGGATAAATCTTTTGGCTTGGGGACTATTAGTTTTCTTGTGCAAGGTTTTTTTTTTTTCTTTTTCTTTTCCCACCCTCAAAATGTGTAAAGTTTTTTCTCACCCAAAAATGTAACATTCTGACAAGCTCTAGCTATTTTGTGTAGCTGGGATCGGAAATTTCACGAGTTTCCTTAATAAAGCAGTAGATATAAGATCAGTAGAATATAGAAAAACATATCCGTGATTTATTCTCACATCCCCAGTCAGGGAGAAATTGAGTTTTCTTCAATAGAAAGGAGGTATAATACTATAAAATATGATTTATCAACGGACTATTGGAGTGCTGATATATGACATGATTCCGCCACATACTGGATTTGAATTTTAATAATTTGCTTTACTTTTTTAGCTTTTACACGGATTATTTTTTGTAATAGCAATTCATTTTCAAAACGAGTTATTAGTACCGAGAAAGAAAAATCGATTTTTTAGTATCGGCTGTTGAGAATCGAAATATTTTGGTATTGACACATCTCTGCAATGAAGGTAAATAAATGCGTTACCTGTGTAATAAAGAAAGTTAGAAGACTAGGGAATCTTCTTCATTTTTTTTCTTTTTTTTTTTTCTAAATTCTGAAATTCAAATACAATGTTTTGTAAGGCAAATGACGGGGACTGGCAACCATAATTCTCCCTCTTCCCTCCAGCGTACCCCAACTGAAACTGAAAAGTCCCAACAAGGAAATTCTTTCAGGGTAAGTAATTGAATTTATGAGCACATAATGCACTTTTTTCCAAAATATTTCTCGTTATTAAATTATGGAAAACAATAAAAGAGGAATTTTGTTATTAGAATTAATTTTATGAAGAAGTAAAAGAAATATAAACATATATATTACAAAATACAAGAAATTAATAATTTTTTATTAAAAAAAAAAAAAAAATATATATATATATATATATATATATATATATATATATATATATATATATATTATACCAAGAATGCCACAAATTTGAGTCCTCTAAGTGCAATAGTTTTTCGATGGCGTAATTTTGAATAGATCGGGTAAGTCTTTGAATAAAACAATTCCAATAGAATGAGTAAATGATTCATCAATCCTAATTTTTTTGATCCTTCTATACCATTATGCTTACTTCAAAATAAAAGTATATTCTTAAACTTCTTAAAGTATGGAATTTGTTCGAATTAAGGCTGTTGGTGATACATCAAAAAATAGTTTAATTTTTATTTTTAAAAGCTTATAACTCAAAAACCAATACCAAGAAAATGTAATATTTAACATTTTAACTAGTCTTGTTAAGTATAACGTCTATCCAAAAATCATAGAAATCGGAGAGGTCAAGGTTTAAATCTAATACAGAATTGATTTGACATGGAAAGGTCCGAAAGGCTTGGAGAAAAAAGAAAAGTCTTTTGTTTTAATTTTAAACGATTATTAATAAGGTTGCTTTATTCATAGTTATAATAGTAAACTATTGAAATCTTAATAATAACAATATAAATAGTCTAATTCGGCCTACAGCAATGTAATACTGGTCAATTCTTTTTTTTATGATTATATTAGTTTACGTTGTAATGTCACACATTATATCCGGAATGAATAATATTCTGATTTTATTTGTGACAAAACCAAGATATTATTCATAACATAAGTTTTATAATCAGTTTTCGTAATGGTATAATTGATACATGGGAGAAGTGTGTCGTAACCGAGTAATGGCTTTCCAATGGTACAATGATCTATGAGGTATGATGGTAGTCATAGGTCATCGTTAAGATCACATTTGTGATCACAAGCGATATCAATCTGCAACTGATAATGAACATGAAAGATCTTTACTCGTCATCTACGCCATCAATTTCTTGATGACATGTTCGCTAAGAATAATGTTTGAACAACTTGCTATTTTAAAATATGACAGCATTTCATTTTCATTATTAAAAACCAGTATCTATAATTTATGTTACATTATGAAGTGTATGTGATTTCTTAACCAATAATTACTACCATTTTAGGAATTTTATTCCTGATAAAAATACAGATGAAAATAGTTGAAAGCAATGGCTTTACTTAGAAAAGTAGTAAGTATTAAACATTTTTAAAAAAATATGTTTCAAATATTTTTAAAATAACGTTATATAAAAATAGTCTAAGAATAAAATAAAATAAGAGTGGAAAACTCTCAAGCTTTTTCTTTAAGTGTGACAGAGTGAGATAGATGAAGTCCCGACTTAGCCCTTAGTCAGGTTTACTTTAGTAAACTCCAATAGACAGTATATTTTGATATATCATTATTAGGATATTATTTAAATTAAGTGAAATTCATATTAACATGTTTTAATTTATTTAAGTTAACAAGCTTATCACTGTAACTGGTTTTTTTTTTTTTTTTTTTAAATAAATAAATACGATAAAAAAAAAAAAAAAAAAAAAAAAAAAAAAAAAAAAAAAAAAAAAAATCTGAAGATGTAGTTAGTTGGGGTATGCAGTCATAGATATACAGCAATTAAAAATAAATTTGAATTTATAATGCCAACGTTTCTACTTTCATTGCAAGCCTTCATCAGGGCTAGAAGGAAAAGAAAACAAACTAAAAGACATGATAAAATTGCAGAGAGTATAAAAAATATGAAAAGACTAGCTGTATGAGAATAAAGACAATAACATAAAGGCAATATACAGGGTGAGTATCTCTTAGCGTAAAAAAAAAAATTGGGTGAAACTAGATCAAAAGTGTAGCCAAATGCCGCAGACCTCACCTTTCTATTCCAATCCGTTGCAGATATATGGTAAATAAACGATTTTTTGGAGGAAAGCATGTTTTTTACGATAAAAGCTGTAATATCTCCATTTTGTTTAAATATTTTTCAAATATTGATCACATTTTCGGATTTAGCAATAAATTTCCTATAAGATCGGAGTAATTTAACCTTGAATTTTACAAACTTGGGACCTAAAAAATATCTTTATCTTCACCTAATTTAGGGAAGTTACAATTTCTTATAATACTTCAGCGCTCACTGCTTTTCATAAAAACAATCCACAAAACTGCAAAGCTCTCAAAAACTTACAAATTTAATAAGCTTTCAAATGATATGTTAAAAGTAATGATTTTGTTTTAATTTCATGGAGAAATTTACTTTTGAAACCGAAAAAACATGGTGTTCTCATTTAGCATACAAATCAGGTACTTTGGTAAATAAGACATTATGATAATCGCTTGATGAAAATCTGTATTTTAAATAAAAGAAACACTTCATTAGAATAAAAAGCAAAGAAAAAATTTGTTAATTTGAAAATAAAAGAATCACTGTCAATAAAGCGCCGCCAGAGTCCGTTATTTTATTAAATTTTCAAAATGTCCTCCATTATTTCGAATGCAGCTTCTTGCTCTCTTTCTCACAGCCCCTACGGTCACTGCTAAAGTCAGACGCTGTTGCAATTTGGCTCCGGCCTCCAGAATTCTCGTCTTTAGGACCTCAATGCTGGTCACTTCTCTGGCATATACCTCGCTTTTTATGTAGCCCCACACATAAAAGTCCATTGGAGCTAAGTCAGGTGACCTAGCTGGCCAATGTATCACACCATTTCTACCTATCCAGGTCGAATATCGTTGGTTCAGCCATTCCCGTACTGCTGCCGAATGATGTGGAGGAGCACCATCGTGTTGGAATATTATGTTTTGCTGAACATCAAGTGGAATGTCGTGAATAAGTTGTGGTAGAATATTTTGTAAAAAATCCAAATAACTTTCTCCATTCAATCTGCTGGGCAAAAAATGTGGCCCAATGAGTCGGTCCCCTATT
Source organism: Euschistus heros (assembly GCA_003667255.2). Lineage (NCBI taxonomy): Eukaryota > Metazoa > Arthropoda > Insecta > Hemiptera > Pentatomidae > Euschistus > Euschistus heros. The sequence goes on from RCWM02000758.1 coordinate 56,380, forward strand.
ATCCCAGCCCACACATTCACTGTAAAACGATGCTGGAAAGATGCTTCTTGAACCATATGTGGGTTTTCAGCTGCCCAGTAGTGCCGGTTGTGGACGTTAAAAATTCCTTCCCTTGTAAAAAGAGACTCATCTGTCCATAAAATTTTCCTCAGAAACTGGTGTTCTTGAATGTCTCTATTTAAAAGCCAGCGGCAAAATTGTATTCTATGTACATGATCATTAGGTTCTAGCCCTTGTACTTGTGTGAAATGATATGGGTGAAAATGTTCTCGGTGCAAAATGTTGATAACTGACCTTTGGGAGATACCAATTTCACGGGCCAAGTCTCTTGATGAAACACTGGGATTTTCATTTACTATATCAATAATTTCCTCTTCGAGTTCAACATCATGAGGAACTTGTCCCAATTCTTGACGTAACTTATGAACGGAACCTGTTTCAGATAAACGTTGATGAGTTCGTGAAAACACTATCGTAGAGGGGAGGCGCCTATCTGGAAACCTAAGTTGGTACTCCCGCCGCGCTGCACTCGCGTTTCCATTACAAAAACCATACAAAAAATGTATGTCAGCGTACTCACCATTTGTGAACGTTGCCATCTTCGCAGGTGTATTGCCAAACAGAAAAAAATAATCCCAATAAATAAAATGGGCCCTCAAGCTAAGGATAAGCAATATTAGCAAGGGTCTTTCTAATGATAGTGACACTTTTATCTCTGTAGCTTCTTAATTTCCAAATCAAACTTTCAATCATTATATCAAAATAAAAATAAAATAATAAACAATAATCCCCTCCCATTTCAAAATAAACAGGAAAATAACTATGAAATAGCGATAATGTGCTTAGTACTGAGAGAGGTCAAAGTCGCTGTTGTTATTATGAATACCTGAACTGGCCTAAAATTTATGTCAATAAATATTATATTTTTTCTTTGCTTTTTATTCTAATGAAGTGTTTCTTTTATTTAAAATACAGATTTTCATCAAGCGATTATCATAATGTCTTATTTACCAAAGTACCTGATTTGTATGCTAAATGAGAACACCATGTTTTTTCGGTTTCAAAAGTAAATTTCTCCATGAAATTAAAACAAAATCATTACGTTTAACATATCATTTGAAAGCTTATTAAATTTGTAAGTTTTTGAGAGCTTTGCAGTTTTGTGGATTGTTTTTATGAAAAGCAGTGAGCGCTGAAGTATTATAAGAAATTGTAACTTCCCTAAATTAGGTGAAGATAAAGATATTTTTTAGGTCCCAAGTTTGTAAAATTCAAGGTTAAATTACTCCGATCTTATAGGAAATTTATTGCTAAATCCGAAAATGTGATCAATATTTGAAAAATATTTAAACAAAATGGAGATATTACAGCTTTTATCGTAAAAAACATGCTTTCCTCCAAAAAATCGTTTATTTACCATATATCTGCAACGGATTGGAATAGAAAGGTGAGGTCTGCGGCATTTGGCTACACTTTTGATCTAGTTTCACCCAATTTTTTTTTTTACGCTAAGAGATACTCACCCTGTATAAAGACCATGAAGACAATACATATACATAATGCTAACAAGGAGACGTTTGCAGTTGTATTTTTTAAACTAAAAACTGATATTATTTCCAGATTCCTCATCTCAAAAAAACATGTAGAAACTTAATTTTATCGAAATCAAAAATAAATATTTGTTTAACTTTAAAATTTTGTATGATTTTAGAAGGCAAGAAAGGTGCTGTCAATTTCTGAAAAAATGTAAATAATTTGCGCTACCTCACATATTTCTCAACCGATTAAGACAAAATATAGGATAAAAAGAAGAATGTATGCTGATTCTTGTGATGCTATTACTATTGTAATCGGTTGAACGCCCCAGTTGTTATGGCCGGTAGAAAATGATGAAATCTCAACTCCAAAATTTTAACCTCCTCGAAAGGGGTAAAAAATTAATATTTTTTTATTTTGATAAAATTTCACAAATAAGGGTTTTATGGTGCTTTTAATCGAGATTTGAGGTCAGTTGTTCATGAAAAAAAGTTTCCACTGATTTACAGCGAATTCCTTGGAATTTTGTCCAATTGGAATTTGTCCAGTGTCTTGAGCATAACAAAAGTATTTTTATATCTGATAGCAAACATAACTGCAATTAAACGTGAAAAAATCATTGGTCTATCTTGACTGAGAGCTGAGAATTTCAATTTACATTTTCAATCAGATCGAATTTTCAATTCTGTTAATTTCAATTTACATTTTCAATCAGATCGAAAATTATCCCGGAAATATTTCATTCACCAATATTTCAGAACGATCATACGTTTTTTAAATATTTAAGATAATGTTTTTAAATTAGACGCGGAATTTAAATTTAAAACGAAACCTAAGAATAAAACCAAAATGCACCTAACGGAATTGGTAACCTCACCGAAGAGCCAATAAACAGGATAACTTTTTCGGCATGATTATATTCCAAATTTCACAATTATATAAGATAAGTAAAGAAAATTGCTGGATTTTGTTCTATTTTTCTAAAAAAAAACACTCCGTTACTTAAAAACGGAAGAAAAAATATATGATGAACAAAAACCTGTAGCTACCGATGTCACCTGAATTCTATTTCAGCTTGGCTGACGAGTTTGCCAACTAATAGGCCTTTTTGCTGGCCGACTAGTCAGCCCATTTTTAGAAAAACCATATAAAAAATTATTACAGTACAATAATGGAATATATAATAAAATGATTTAAGTACTCACATCAACATATACATAAGGGAGGGGGAAGACCTGGACGACAGGAATGAGGCTGGGACAGAACCTGTAGAACTCCTTGCCATCCTTGTACCACTTGAGTGAGGAGAGCTTATCCCCGGGGGAGATGGTGTGGTGGCAGCTGAGCACCACCTTCGTGCCACTCTCGGCCTCTGGTGGGGAGATCACCACTTCAGCAGTCACTTCCCCGCGGCCCTCTGAAACAGGATATATCACTGTCTTTAATTAACTGTAACCGGATAACTGGAACGAGATAACTGGAACAAGATTAGTATTGTGTGTATTCTGGGTTTCCAAGCAACCGTCCACAACCCAGCTTTATGTCAAAGAATTAACCCTTTGCACTCATTAGCCAGTTATAATCCGGCAAAATAAAAATGCCACTCAGATTATAAGTTCCACTTGTCTGGCACAGGGACTCATAAGCCTCTTGAAGATAATATTGTTTCATTGATTTTTTTTGAACTGTTTGTGTTTATATTATATTATTGTACTCAAAGTAATAAAAAAAAGTTTTAAAATTGTATATATATATTATTTAAGCCTTTTAAAAAAAATCTGAAAAAAATTTAATTAAAAAAAAAATTATCAACTAAAAAACTATCTGAGCGCTAGGGGAGGAAAATAGTCCCAGCCACCTGAGTGAAAGCCACGAAAATAATTGAGTTCGCGGATTCGGAGTACCAAGTGAAAAGTTCAAATTTGATGTTTTACTGTATTTTGTTGCATTTTAGAACTTAAATTTAAAATGTGAACAATTTTTCCTATAAAATATATTTTCTGAAAAAAAAAAACAGTCAATATTGTTTTGATGGCGATCAATGCAGGAGACCTCAAATTATGATGAAAAGATTATTAGAGATGTGTACACCTCTCACCTAACTTTGATAAAACCTAATGACGAACACGAAAACGATGGATACCATAGTTGGAAATCTTAGTTTAGAATACGTACTATAAATTAATTAACTATAAATACCATGGGCAGTTGGTCTCTTTTACAAATAAATCATGGAAGGAAGTGGATGGAAGGACAGGGCAAAGGTCGTTGAAAGCAATAATGAAAAATGACTTACCAAAAAAGATAAACAAGAAAGTTTTCGATACTTGTATACTTCCTGCCTTTGGTAGCCAGACTTAGTCCCTAACGAAAGCCTGAAAAAGGAAACTGATAAGCTGGCAAAGAGCAATCGAATGAAATATGGCAAACAAGGGGAGGACACACTCAGTCTCTCGCGATAGACTATTATAGTCTATTCAAAGACTATTATAATATTCAATATCGCGATAGGATATTATCCTACCTCTCCTTGAAACCCTAGATTGGAGTGAAATCTACTTCTCCTCCTCTATAGACTCCATGGTTGAAATCCTCACATCCAATCTTCTCAGAATCCTTGATACCTACGCTCCTCTTAAAACATCTACCTTTCGTCGTCGACCTGCACCCTGGATGTCAAAAGAAATTAAAGATCTGCAGAGAAAGCGTGAGGCTGCACGAAGACGATTCAGACGAACAAGACTCACGGACGACTATCAAGTGTTCAAAATACTGCGTAATCAGGTGCAAGTAAAAATTCGAAGTGCAAAATCTTCCTACTACCACGAAGCCTTATCGTCCTCTCCCGATTCCAAGTCAATATGGCAAATCCTTCGAAAACTTGCCCTTCATAAACCCTCCGGATCCTCAACCTCAACCAACTTCCCAGTTTCGCCTAATGACCTGAACGCCTATTTTGTTTCATCATCTCTCACCTCTCCATCCCGTTATTCCAGTTCTTCCTCAGAAACACCTTTCAATGACAGTAACTTTTATTTTTCCGACATAACCCCCACAGAAATTATCTCCTCTATCATGAAATCTCATAACAATTCCGTAGACCCAGATGGTATCCCTATTAAACTTATAAAATTATGCCTCCCAGAAACTTTACCAGTCCTTGTCTTTATCTATAATTTCTCCCTACAAAACTCTATATTTCCTTCCTCCTGGAAAAAAGCTATTGTTCATCCCATCAATAAAACTCCTAATCCTAACTGTCCTGCAGATTATCGCCTGATCTCCATCCTTTCAAAACCTTTCAAAACCCCTTGAACGATTGGTGCAATCCCAAATTTCCCATTTCCTGGAAGATTCCCATCTACTCGATCCTTTCCAATCCGGTTTCCGTCCTGGTTATTCTACACAATCTGCACTAACCAAAATCATAAGCGATATCCACGCTGCAATAGATGAAAAAAAACTGACCGTCTTGATACTCCTAGATTTTTCTAAAGCATTTGATTCCATTGACCATCGTATCCTTTTTACCAAATTAAATGCTTTAAAATTTTCCAACAGTTCAATCCACTGGATCCGATCCTTCCTCTCCGACCGCACTCAAGCAGTATCTATCCCTAATCAACCCTTATCCGACTTCCTACCTCTGTCTTCGGGAGTAGCCCAAGGTTCCAGCATTTCACCCCTCCTCTTCAACTCCTACATTAATGATTTCCCCCAGTCAATTTTACATTGTTCCCATCACCTTTATGCAGACGACTCTCAAATTTATTTATCCTTTCCTCCTAACGAATTACATGAAGCTTTATCTAGGATCCAGGAAGACGTCGATAGAATCTGTTCTTGGGCTAACTTCCATAATTTAAAGCTAAATGCAGGGAAAACTCAAGCCATTGTAATCGGTTCAAGTCCCCACCTCAGATCCATTACCAACTTTCCTACCCTAAACATGAATAATCAGCCTATCACTTTCTGTTCCTCTGCCAAAAATTTAGGAATCATTATCGACCAAAACCTCTCCTGGAAGCCTCAAATCGCCCAAATAGCCCGAAAATCCATAGGAATCCTCAAATTATTCCATCGTTCCCGTCATTTCCTTCCTCAATCCACGCGAAAACTCCTAGTTTCCTTATTCATTTTTCCTCAGTTTGATTATGGTTGTGTGGTGTATGGGGGCCTCTCGATGGGTCTCCGGGACAGATTACAACGAATCATGAATAGTTTTATCAGATTTGTTACCGGCACCCCGAGACGTTCACATGTATCGCACCTCTACACTACCTTGGACTGGCTCTATCCATCCTCCCGTAGACAATATTTCCTAAGCACCTTCCTGTACCAAGTCATTAATAACCATTGCCCACATTACATCTATAACCTGTTTAAATTCAAGTCTTCCCTCCACTCCCAACTCACAACAAGATCACGTTCCTCTGACCTATATACTCCCCTCCACCGAACAGCATTATACCAACACTCCTTCTTAGCTCGTTCCACTACCCTCTGGAACTCTATACCTCCTGAAATTAGACATGCTCCTTCCTTAAACTCATATAAAACTCTCCTATTCCAATATCTCCTTAAATCCCAGTTAGACGCCGCCAATATGTGTAATAATTAAAAATCCAGTCAGTCAATCTCACCTTTATCCGATATCAATGAATTACTTCAATAAATATATTATTGTAGGTAAATTTGCCAATTTTAATATTTTGCCTGCCTAAAAAATTACTTTTTATTTTTGTCTCATATAGCTATATAATATAAGAGGCAGTAAGTAGATGTGTAAATATATATTTTCAGGTATTTGCAAATATTTTGTCTTATTAACATTCAAATAGTTAATTTTTTTTTCTCTATATATCTTTTCATTTCTATTCACTATATTTGTTTTAGTTCATTGATTTCTTTTTTATATTTTTTATCTTTCTGAATGCATTGTAATTATTATATTAGCATATTAGTAGTATTATTAGTATCTTTTTCATGTATATATTCATAATATGGTTTTATTTTAAAATATATACATATATCATCTTTTGTATGTATATATATGTGTGTGTGTGTGTGTGTGTGTATGTGTGTGTGTGTGTGTGTGTGTGTGTGTGTGTGTGTGTGTGTGTGTGTGTGTGTGTATGTATGTATATATATATATATATATATATATATATATATATATATATATATATATATATATATATATATGTGTGTGTGTGTGTGTGTGTGTGTGTGCGTGTGTGTGTGTGTGTGTGTGTTTGTATGTGTATATATATACGATGGTATGTTAAGCTATAATTATTATTTCATATGTTTATTTTTTTTTAATTAAATTTAATTTTGTTTCCCTATAAAAAGTGTATGCATTAATTACTGATGCATTTAATGTGTAAATAACATACCAGACTATTGTAATTTTAACTGTGCATTATTTTTATTCTTAGGGGACAGTAAGTCCCAGAATAAAGTTTATTTAAAAAAAAAAAAAAAAGCCTGAAAAAGGAAACTGATAAGCTGGCAAAGAGCAATCGAATGAAATATGACAAACAAGGGGAGGACACACTCAGTCTTTCGCGGATCTTGTTGACAATTGTTTAGGACGGTCCTGGTAAAAATATATTAATGGACCATAGAAGCCAAGAAAAAAAAATAGCATTAAACTAAGTAATTTTATAAATCGAGTTTAAAAAATGATATCGACATGATTTTCAAGCTAACTACCTGTATATCTCTAGAGCAATTGAAAGGAAAGTAACCAATAAAAATTTCATCCCCCTTGAAGAGGTTAAAAACAAATGATATTTTTTGTTTTTATTGAATAAAAATTTTTCAATGTTTTTGAGGGTGCTGAATTAGAATCTGACGTCAATTTTTGTCTGAAAAAATCTATAGAGGTAGTTAGCTTAAAAATCTAAACATTCTTTTAGAATTTGATTTGACTAAACCAAAGTATATGGAGCGGCTGTATTTTTCCTTACATTCGTAATCAAAAATAAAAATCTTGGTGCAAAAATCATGACGATATCATTTTTTAAATTCGAGATACAAAATAAATTAGTTTAATGATATTTTTATATCTAGACTTAAGGGCCCGGAACGGCAAAATAGTATCTAATATTTTTTGACGAGAAACATCCAATAAAATTGTCAACAAGATCCGTTATCTCATCATAGAGAAGATCGGCCTGAAAGGCATAATTCACCATATCAAGAAACAAAAACGGGACTGGACAGGATACATGTTGAGAAGAACTGATAAAAGGAGGTCAATGCAAGTGACTGTTTGGACACCATATTGCTACTAAAGGCGAAGAGGAAGACAGATGAAAAGATGGAGTGCATTCTTTAAGAAGAATGTCGGACAACTATGGTGGAGAATGGCAAGGGATAGAGATATATGGGAAGAGAAGTGGATCCAAATCGCGAACCCGGCTTCCCAGTAGGCTGGTCACCTGTCACACGGAAGGCACATGTTCATGCTTACATAAAATTTTATTCGTAAATGTGATAATAATTGAGGACTTATTTGTAAATATGTTACATTTATTTTTTATTGTATTTATTTAAATTTAAGGTTTATTTTGTTAAGTTATGAACATAATAAAAGGTTTATTATTAATATTATTATTATTATTATTTCTGAATAAATATTACAATCCACCTCACTCACGTACAATGAATAAAACTAACAAATAAATAAAATAAACAACCTCTAACTATACAAGTAAAATATAAAATATAATTAATTGGAATATACAATAAATTAAAATAATTACTGAAGGACTAAAATAGAAAAAGATGAAAAAAAAAAAAAAAAAAAAAAAAAAAAAAAAAAGATTAGAGGCTCTTTTTCTATACAAGAAATAGAATAAAATGTAATAAATGATAATATAAAATAAGACGGAACAATAACTGAATGGGCGACTGGAGAAACAACGTGTCATAATTTTATCGATTTTTTTTTTTTTTTTTTTTTTTTTTTTTTTACAGAAATCGATTAGTTTGGGACAGACACACATTGAGAAAAGAAACCACACATGTCAGATAAAAATATGGGCGTTATTTGTTACTTCTGCAGTGAGTGAAGAAACAACTCAATTCTGTGGCTATTGTCGTTCCTCGTCTCAGGTGGTATAACATAACATCAATGAGTTTGTATCTACATCGGGTCGGAGGCTATATTTATTTTTGTGTTGGTTGCACAGACCAACACCGAAACCATTCTGTAATCAGATTCTGTTTGGTGTTTACTGATATGTGTCGTATCACAAAGCGTGGTACAAATTTATTGGAGGCCGTGTGAAGCATAATTGTTCGTTCTTAATAATTCCGCATCAAGCGGTCTCTCTTTCTACCTCGAAAAATTGAGAGTGAGAAGATAAATAAATTTTCTCTTGATTCCTTGAAAACTAGTAGGAACTAAAATGGAACTTTGATAACAACAACAACAACAACAATGGCGCAACGGTCCATGCAGAACCTTGGCCTCTTCCACGATTCCCGTCCATTTGTTTCTGTCACCAGCTGCTCTCCTCCAATACCTCACACCAAGTGCCTTTAGGTCTGCCTCAACGCCTTCCCCCCAGCGCAATCTAGGCCTTCCTCTTTCTCTCTTGCCTCCTTCGGGACGCCTATTCAGCATGATTTTTGGCATTCTGTTGGGGCTCATTCTCTGAACATGGCCAAGCCATCTTAATCTCCTTGCTTTATTGTAGCAACCAAATCTGGAGCTTCGTGCAGTTCTCTTAGTTCCTGGTTGCTTTTTACTCTCCATATATTTCCATCTTTAGTAGGGCCATATATCCTCCCCAAGATTTTTCTCTCCCATCTATTTATAATGCTTTCATTCTTTGCAGTGAGCGTCCAGGTTTCACTCGCATACAATACGACTGGTGTAAGGATGGTTTGGTAAACCCTTATTTTCAAATTTTGAGAGAGCATTTTTTGGCCTATTATTTTGCTGAGGGCCCAATAACACCTATTACCGGCCTTTAATCTTTCTTTTATTTCATCATCTACTTCATTTCTTGAAGTAATGACACTACCTAGGTACTTGAATTTTTCGACACTTTCGAAGTGGTATCCTGCACCTTTTAGGTTTTCCACCATATTTTGTTCCTTCGACGTCACTAGGTATTTCGTCTTTTATTCGTTTATCTGGAGGCCAACTTCTCTTGCTTCGATGGATAGAACTTTGATGCATTGCTGTATTTAAGTTTTAAAGTTAAATACAGCAATGCATCGCGCATTTTATTAAGACATATTAAGTTCTATTTTTAAATACTTTTTTTTTATGTATATATAACATAAAAATTATTTTGTACATTTTATGTAAGAGGCATAAAATTTGTCCCTGCAAAAGTTTACTGCGCAAATGTTTCACTCCGAAATACCCATTTGTTCCAATAAAGGATTCATTAGAAAAGAAAATAACATGTGAAGTACCCAAGTTGTTCATGAAATGTCCATATACAACTTCTAGAATTGTAGTTTGTAAGTTGAGACCAGAGTGGATAAGTTACCAGAGGCTACATTAGGCTCATATTTCTTGATTTCAAGAAAACTGCGAAAACTCTTATTTTTAATGCATAAAAGCATTTATACGACTTACTACATATAACATCGGATATATATTTCAAATATACAACTATATAAAACAAAAATAAATTCAGTAAAATTACGAAAAAACGGTCCGCGGTCGCTCGTCAAGGACTGAACGTGAATAGATGGGTCGGGCATTTTTAATTATCGATGTTGGAATTGCGGAGAGTAAACTCGATTATAAGAATATATTTGCGGATAGAATCAGCGATAGATACGGATAGATCTACGAGATCTCCTTTTCAATTAAACCTACAAAACAATCGTTTGAAATATTTCTTTTTTTAATTTAAAATATAAAAGTAAATAATATTTACTTTTTTACTATTATTTTATTAAATAATTACATTATTATTTTAAATAATAATAAATTGACATATTTGTATTTCAAATTCCATAGAAATCATAAGATTGATTAATAATCTAAAATTAATATCAGGTTTTGGTTAAAAAATACGCATATTTTTGTTAAATGGTCTTATTTGCAATTTATTGTTTAAAAACTAAAATAATAATGGAAATAGATCATTTTAAAACGTCTTATTTATATAATAGGGGTAAGGAAAATTTTTAAACTAAAAACTAATATTATTTCCAGATTTCTCATCTCAAAAAACATGTAGAAACTTAATTTTGTCGAAATCATAAATAATTTTTTTGTAGCTTTAAAATTTTGTAGGATTTTAGAGGGCTGTTAATTTCTGAAAAAAATGTAAATGATTTGCGCTATCTCACATATTTCGCCACCGATTAAGACCAAATTTTAAGGTCATCTAGAAGCCGTAAAACTGCATAGTTTAGCCGAAATCCGGAGGTCGCAGGATTATTATTAGGATTATTAGATTATTGTAATATCTCAAGTTATATCTGACCTTGGAATCGGAGTAAATCCAATGTTATACGCATGGATAAAAAGCAGAATGTATGCTGATTCTAGTAATGCTATTATTGTTGAACACAGCAGTTGTTATGGCTGGTAGAAAATGTTGATGAAATCTCAACTTCAAAAAACTTTAACCTCCTCGAAAGGGGTAAAAAATCAATATTTTTTGATTTTGATAAAATTTCACATATAAGGGTTTTATGGTGCTTTTGATCGAGATTTGGGGTCAGCTGTTCATGAAAAAAAGTTTCCACTGATTTACAGCGAATTCCTTGAAATTTTGTCATTTTTGAGCACCTTAAAAAGGTTGAGTATCCTAAAGCCGGATAGTGTCTTGACAAAAATATTTTTATATCTAATAGCATACATAACTGCAATTAGGCGTGAAAGAATCATTTCTCTATCTTGATTGAGAGCTGAGAAAAAAAATAAAACGTGAATTTCACATTTTATTTTTTTTCTCGGCTCCTAATGCCCAATGACGGCTATAACTCTAGTTTTGCACTATTGTAGTTCCCTACTACCCATACAAAAATCGGCATTCAAATCTGTGAGTTACAACTGCAAACGTCCCCTCGTGAGACTGAAGTCTTCCGAATAATATACATAGAACTTAAATTACAATAAATAGAGTAAAATATTTTTTTCTATATCTTTTAAATAAAATAAATTAAAGATGGTTGTAGATAAATAAATCGCGTTTACTGGACAAAAGGTATTTAAATGTGAGCATAATAAACGTTGAAGGCTAAAACTTCAATCTTCAGGATTGGAGATTGTTTATCAAGTGGGGTTTACCATTCATTGAAAATCTCTGAGAAGAGAGATGAAGGTATTAAGAGAGGTAATGAAATGAAAATAAATTTTGTTCAGCGGCCATTGCCCCGTAAGTATAATTATAATGAACAATATAATGGAAGCCTAGCTGCCATATATATAATTACAAACATAATACAAGCAAAAAAATAATATATACTTCGGGCCTGACTTGCACTCCCATGAATGGGGACACGCTTGGTTCAGGATTTCCCTGGGATACTAATATTTATTTGTAATTGCAATTTTTTTTTTATTTTAATTTTTTGTTTATACTATTATTATCTAATTTATTTTATATTAGTAATTACTATATGTTGTATCACCTATAGCTAGAGGGTTTTTCTTAATTATCATTATTCTTTATTTATTTATACAGAGTGAGTCTCTATTAGTGTTTAAAAAAAAAAAAAAAAAAAAAAAAAAAAAAAAAAAAAAAAAAAAAAAAAAAAAAAAAAAAAAAAAAAAAAAAAAAAAAAAAAAAAATGGTGAAACTAGATCAAAAAGAAGAAAAATGCCGTAGACCTTTCCTTTCTATTCCAATCTGTTGCAAATATTGGATAATTCAAGGACTTTTTTGATGAAACCATGTTTTTTGCCATAAAGGCTGTAATATCTTAACTTTGTTTCAAATTTTGACCAAATTTTCGGATTAAGCATTGAATTTCCTATAAGAGCAGAGTACATGCAACCTTGAATTTTACAAACTTGACACCTATAGAACAGCTCCATCTTCACCTCATTTAGGGAAGTTACAATGTCTTATAATACTCCAACGCTCACTTTATTAAAAAAAAAAAAAAAAAAAAACTATCCACAAAACTGCAAATCTTTCAAAAACTTGCAAATTTAATTAGCTTTTATGTGGTATGATCAAATGTTTGATTCCGTATCGATTTCATGAATAAATTTACATTTAAAACCGAAAAAACATGGTGTTCTCATTTGAACATACAAATCAGTTACTTGCATAAATAAGACATTATGATATTCGCTAAATGGAAATATGTATTTTAAACATAATAAACGCTTCATTGGAATAAAAAGGATTTATTTTATTTGATTTTCAATGTAAGGTTGAACATAGAACAATTTTGCCATTAGCTTCTGAATCCAGATGATATTGAAGATTGATGATATTCACTTTTTAAGGTGAATGTTAACAGATGAGCTTGTTTTTACACAGGAAGGAATTTTTACCTTTTCGTGTATATCGTCGGTTTATTTTTGTACTCGTACTTTCGAATACTGTGGAGGAGCACTATGGTGTTGAAAAATTATACAGTACAGTACAAATTAGTTAGTAAGTAGTTTTGCCGAACCTCAGGTGGATCGTGATGAAGTTGTGGTAGGATATTTTGTAACCAATCCTAGTAATTCTCATCATTCAATCTATTGGGCAAACTATGATTTTTCAACACTATTCGACATCAGTACATAAATTAATGAGTAGAAACGCCTTCCCCTGCACAGACTCATTTGTCTACAAAATACACCGCAAAAAGTGGTATTCTTCCACTTCATATGCATTATGAAGCTAACGGCAAAATTGAGGTCTATTTTCATTATCATTGGGTTTTAAAACTTACATTGAAAATCTAATAAAATAAATCCTAAATAATAATAATAAACGAATAAATGTAATAACATAAAATCCTTTGGTATTGTTGATAATAGTGTCGCTTATTGTCACTTTTCCTTTAAATTTCTATTTTCAATCCAGATGATATTGAAGAATACCACTTTTTGAAGTGAATATTATGGACAGATGAGTCTATTTTTACAGGGGGGTGGAATTTCTATTAGAAAAAAATAAATTAAAATAGAATAGAAACTCGGTTGATAGAGACCGCGTTAATCGAGTACCAAGTCTATTTGAAGATACAGAATTTCTGTAGATGTGACTTAGATTTATTTTTCCCACGTGTCTTAAATTACATAACCGATTTTACATATTTATATTTAAAACATTTTTAGAATTGAGTTCATTATGGATCTTGTAAAAGTATTTCTTTATATCCTGTAGAATCACTTAGGTATGCAGAATTCAACATTTAAAAAGGGGGCCATAGCTCATTAGAAATTGTAATTTCCAGGCTATAAAGGCTCTGTTATTGCTCACGGTAAGCTTGAGTGGAAAGAATGATGTATTTTCCCTAACTCTCAAAGTAGAGGGAAATATGAATAAGAAAATTAGATCAGTAGAAACTGCCTGGGAACATGTAAAAGGTGTTTTAAAATTAAAATTTGATATTTGAAAATTTATATTAAATATTTTCTTCCAAATAGTTTTACTCTTTATACAAGTAATATCTAATATCTAATAATACCCCTTCAACCTTCTGGTGTCTGTTCACAAAAATCTATATTAAAAAAAGTTAAGAATATTTTTCGGAGTCAACAACCCCTGAAATAAGTAGAATAATAAACAAACTTTTCTTTCAAAAAGAAAGGTTTCAAGGAAACTCAATTTATTTGAATTGCTCTAGTTCAATAATAATGATTCAGTTTGTTATATTTCCTCACTGCTATGCTATTTACGAAGATTTTTTTTTTTTTTTTTTTTTATGAACAAAAATTATAGGGTTGAGAGATCTGCATCTGTTATCTCTTAAACCAAATTAATGAGGTATAAAAGTTCCAACTCCTAAACATTGTTTTTTTTTAATATGATGAGCCAACTTCAATTATTTTTTTAACTATTTGTAAACTGTAGGTAAATTATACATACAGTATAACCTCGATGATCCGAACTAATTGTTTCGGACTATCAAATTGTTCAGATTACCAAACAAAGTGCTTTCCAGACATAGTATGTAGCATGCAAAAACTGAACACTGACATACCAGTTCCCATAAAATAAGAAGCACGTTTTATTGTTAAAAGTAAATAGTTTGTTTTATGAAATACGGAAGGGGTTATACTCGTACGGAAGGGGTTCAGAACTTACGGACTGACCCAATGACCACCATAGCCGGCAGAGTGTTTCCTCCACTCTCGACACGAACAGAGAGTACCTTCAGTGGACCAAGGACCTCCAGAGATGGCAGAGCAAAAGTACGTCTTAAATGCCGAAAGGCAAGAAAAGATCATCATTTCCATCATCATCATTCCTTGTATGAATAAAATAATAAATTAAATCGGAGGCTTAAAAAAATAAAAATAAAATTTCATATCACTGTGCTACAGTAAGGCAACTAAATTTTATGTAATGTATTTCATTAAAAATTAAAGAAAACAAAAAACTAAACATTTGGAAAACAGTCACTCATTTTTTTTTCTGAACTAAGGTTGAAGAACGTTTTTTGGCTGCTAATCAGCTAATGTATAATCACGGATTTTCTTTAGCATCATCAACTGCACAATAACAACACTCCCCCTTCCCTCTCTCAGTTTGTGCTTACGATTCTGATTATTTTTATATTTTCCAAAATGGCGTTTGGATTATCGAGCGTTCGGATTATCGAGGTTCTTCTTCTTCTTTATTTATAAATATAATAGATTCCCCGTCTTCAGCCGACAGTACCAAAATCATCAGAGTAACTAAAATTCGGAATTTCATCAGCCGTTTCTAGTCCTTTTCCCGTACGCATAACCTCCATAACTACGGTATCTTAGTCAAACTATTTTTCTGGTTAATTTAGTAATAATGTTTTACAACATATCTGATATCTATATAATATTTTTTAAACAGGAGATCACAATGTAAGATATTATTATTCTTAATAATAATAATGTGGGCCCAAATCGGAAGAGAAACTTTGGAAATATTAGGAATTGGCGGTAGAACTATAACAATCGTACCGTTTAGGAAGCATTTGCTGTAACTCCAATGTTATGGATCCACTTACGGGATAGTTCTAAAGCCAATAATAGGAGGCACGTATGGTTTGGATAACCTCCTGAGGCAGAACAAACAGTTCTCTTAAACAATGCTAATGTTCGAAAACTTTTTTTCTCAACATTATTACTAACATCTGCCTTTAGTCCAGTCAATAAACACATTGTAGAGTGCATGGAATATGCAATAATTTTTTATTTCATAGCATCGTTAAGAATAGTTAGAAGGAAAACATTCTAAAAATCCCCGCCCCTGGGAGTGAACTAATGGTGGAGGGGAGAAGTTCAATTTTTTTGATTTTTCAATAATAACTCGAAAGTTGATGACTCTAGAAAAATATATTGCAAATAAACATAAAAGCTAATTAAATGTCCTAAAAAATTGATAATATATAAATTTGTCGTAATTCTAATCTTTTACGTGATATTCGTTATTGAAAACAGGTGATTTTCGAGAAAAAACAAATATCACCTCACTTTTTGTAAAACTTTTATTTCTAGTACCTTCCGCAATCGTTTCTCAGAAAAAAACGTCAATATCAAAATTGTAGAGCATTAAATTTACTTTAATTTCATATATACGTTTCTGGTATTAGAAGCAAATGTTTAACAAAAAGTGAGGAAAACATTTTGTTTATTTAAAAAAATTATCGATTTTTAATAACGTACATCTCGAAAACTGTTAGAATTTCCACGAATATGTATATAATTAATTTTATAGAAAATTTAATGAGCTTTAATTTTGATTTGTAACATATTTTTCTAGAGTCCGCCGTTTTCGAGATATTATCGAAAAATTGATAAACAAAATTGGGACGTTCTCCCATCCCCCCACCCTTGGCTCACTTTCCCAGGGGCGGGGACTTTTAGTATGTTTACCTTCTAACTACTCTAAAGAATCCCTAAAGGTAAAAAATTATCGGATATTCCATGCACTCTACAACCCTCATTTCACCACTCATTGACTAGACTACTTATGATTAAAGAATATCAGAATTTGGACTGAATATATAGAAGTAAAGTCACCATCTGACTTTATTTAATTATATTTGTTAGTTAAGAAACTCCCTTGTCCTAATCCTTAATTTTATTTTAGTCTTATTTTATATTAGTACTAAATTATAGTCTTAAGGATGTGTAGGCAAGAATATTTTTGGTAGCTAATATGGTATAAAATATTTTAAAGTGAATCATGTAACTAATGCACCATGTAAAAGTACAGGAAATCATTGTGAATAATAAGTTTTTTGTTTGTCTATGTAATTTTTTTTTTTTTTTTGGATGTACCAGAAATCTGGTAAGTCAGTCATTAGTATCAGTAGTATGTTTTCAGCCGCGCTCTCGATATTTTTACTATCGTCTTTACAACAGAAATGAATGAATCATTAGTATCTTTTTTAATTTACCTGTATTTCCTATCTTATCCTAATCCTTACCATACAATCTTATCATATAAATACATTTGTAATTAGATTTAGTTTATTTGTTAATTTTTGAAATCATTAGCCCAAAAGAATATCTAAAAGGAATGTCGAAACGTCGGTACTCTATATGAAGTTAGATATATGTATATAAGGAATGAAGTATTATGAATTATTACAAAACAAAAAGATATGCCAAAATAGGAATGAAATAAAAAAATAAAAAATAAAATAATTAATATATATATATATATATATATATATATATATATATATATATATATATATATATATACTATAATATAAAAGAACAAGCCATTTTAGATTAATGATCACTAACCACGAAAAATACTGAAATAATCTGTACCAAATTCTAACCTCCTCATCTTTATAATTCTAGGCAGAGTTAGAAATAACAAAATCTACTAAATTTCAATTAATTATTTATTAAAAAAGCGATATGTGGATAACATTAAAATTTTAAAATTGGTGGCGAGAGCCATTCTACATGAAGTTATATGAAATTAGATTATTATACAAGATGTAAATATGTGGTGGACAACGAAGTTTGAAAATCGGCAGATATATGGTTGGCATCATTCTGCAGTGGAGTTTACAATGGTAAAAATACCGAATCCATGGGTATTTTTTAATTCATTAAACTAGAAAACTAAATTTTCTTCAAAATTCTAGTAAGGCTTAGAAATAATAAGATTTACAACAATAAAAATTGAAACGTACAATGTTGAAGTGGCAAAGTTGAATTAAAATCCAATCAGATGAAATCAATAAAATTATTTCTGGCAAATGAAACTTTTAACCAAGTAGAAATTCCGATCCTTTGCTTTTTGATATTGTGTGTATAACTATGATACATTGACCTTCAGTTGTAAGCCTTGATAACACATTCCATTTTCTGCAATTTTCTTAATAGCATATGTCCATCTCCATTACCATCTCACTATAATTAAAAACTGGATGTCAAATTATTATTTACTTGAAGTTCAACTACTTAATCTTTACTGGAACGAGAGCCCACCTAGTAAACTGAAAACCATCAAAAAAACAGTCAAACCATGGACCACATCCGTTCGATCCAATCGCAGAGAGGAAGTAGTCCTGTGCAGGCTAAGGATAGGTCACACTAACCTTACACACTCCTATCTATAATTAACTAGAAGCCACCGCCAAAATGCCAATATGCCAGGTTAAAAATACTGCTATGCGTGAAAATATCATTGAAGTAATAATGCTCCTCCGTTGCATACTTCAATACCAGATTTTTATCAATAAACAAATAAAACTTGAATTAGTTAAAATTTAGTAATTTACTTATGAGAGCAGGCGAAGCCGTGACGGGAGCTGTTAGTGTATATATATATATATATATATATATATATATATATATATATATATATATATATATATATATTAAAACAAATATCATTATATTTTTTACAACTGTTAATATATTTATTCCTATTATTTTTAGTTAAATAAAAAAAGTATTAATACAGTTCAAATAATTCTAAGAATTCTCCTTTAAAATTTAGAAGTAGATATGTACAACATGAGCAGGGATGGAACATAATTTTACCCTAATTTCTAAAAAGTATGCATCGAAAATGGAAGGTAGAAAACACATTAGCGGAAAAGCAATATCTTGTAGTTGAAAACGAATGCTTCTAGAGAGTTGTCACATACCTTCCACAACTACCCTAAACAGGGAGGAAGAGTGGAATTTCATAGAACATGAAATATTTCTTCGTAATAAATTGAAATGAAGTTCAAATCAAAAATAAAAAATGATAAAAAAAAAAGAAGGCATAGTTAAATGTAATTTCCAGAACGCTTAAAAATCCCTCTTTCCAAAAAAAAACCTACAAAAAAAAAGGCCTTTTTCAACGCCCGCTGGAGAGAGAAATATAGAGGATGCAATAAATTCCACTCAACAAAAAAAAAAAAAAAAAAAAAAAAAAAAGTAAAAAACTTCCGAGGAATCATCACGGGCACACAGTGGCAGTTTTCCGTTTATTTGTCAATCTTCAATTGTTTTAATAATTAATAAATTATAGTTTTAATAAACTAAAAAAAAAAAACACCCTTTAATAGCAAACCGAAATAAAAAGACAAAAATAATTTTTATTTCATGAATAGTTTATGTTATGGCAATAGAAAGCCAGATAATCAACTATGATTAATTAATTTGGAATGAAATTAAACTAAAACTTAAGTTATTAACAAAATAATTTAATTTTTAGTAAAATTGTGTGGGGTGCAACAAATATTATTTACAGAAGAACGGATAGACCGACACAATTGACATTTTATTAATATTATTATTATTTTCAAAATGACACTAATTTAATTAATAGCTATCAATAAAATTTTTGTAACATGAAATACTAAGCAGCCCACGCTTTTTTACTATAAATTGAATTATTTTGGTAATAATATAAGATTTAGTTTAATTTTATTCCAAATTAATTAATCATAATTGATTATGTTATAGCACAAACTATTTATAAAATAAAAATTATTTTCTTCTTTTTTAACTATAAAGTTTTTTAAACTATAATTTATTTTCTTAATTTTTAGTCTCCAAATTGATTGTGGCTAAACGCTTAAATCAAATTAAACTTAAGGGATGTCTTTAGACACACAATTTAATAAGCTTTAATTTTGTAAATAATACATTTTTCTATTGAAGGCATTTTTCTACAAGTTTTTAGCAAATATTTAATTCAATATAAGTTTTTTTGCTCCTCAAAAATTTTACTCTCATTAAATGTAGACACATTTTTGATATTTTATAATTGGGATCCATTTCAATCATGTAAGAACATAAAACTTAGTACTCCATCTTTTGCAAGGCAGAACGCCTTTTTGCGGTAATTTGACTGGACTAAGTGAGAACATTACAAACAAGTTGAGAAGTTTTTGTATTTTTATTGTAGTAAGTTAATCAGATTCCTGGATATTACGATGTAAAGATTCCGTTACATACAGGTCAATTTAATAAAAGCGTATTAAGAATAATGATTATTAAATAAATTGTGACCTTGTTTTAAGAATAATAGTCCAGTCAATGGACACATTGTAGACTGCATGGAATATGCGATAATTGACTTCATAGTTGGAAGGTAAACATACTAAAAGTTCCCGCCCGTAGGGGATGAGCTAAAGGTGGGTAAAAATATAATCGATAATAACTCGAAAACGGTGGACTCTAGAAAAATATGTAGCAGATCAAAATTAAAGCTCATTAAATTTAATATAAAATTAATTATATACGTATTCGTAGAAGTTCCAACGGTTTTCGAGATATACGTTATTAAGAATCGACAATTTAAGAAATAAAAATAATGTTTACCTCACTTTTTGTTAAACATTTGAAGCAAATACCAGTAACGTATATATGAAATTAAAGTAAATTTAATGTTCTACAAGTTTGATTCTGACGTGTTTTCTAAGAAACGATTGTGGAACGTAATAGAAGCAAAAGTTTGAAAAAAAAATGAGGTGACATTTGTTTTTTTTCCCGAAAATAACCTATTTTCAATTACGTATATGTCGTAAACGGTTAGAATTACGACAAATTTATGTACAATCAATATTATAATTCAATTAAATTTTATGTTAAATTGAATTATATTTTTCTAGAGTTTACCATTTTCGAGATATAATCGAAAAACTGTTTATCTCATTTCCAATCCTTAAAATCTCAAATCATATATATATACTCTTTCGTAAAATTTAATAAAAATAAATAATCGTAAATAAACTTAGCCATAATGATTTTAAATGAACCTTATGTTACTGATTTGGGCCGAACCGTTCCATACCCATCCTTCCTTCACTTATTGTTTAGTGTACACTTGTAAATATAAATTTAAAAAAAAAAAAATTAAACACGAAGATAATTTCAAGTACATGACTGGTTTTAATAAAAATAAAAATATAAACTTATTTTTCTTTTTTGTCATAAGTAGTTTTATTAAGCGATAAAAAAATATAGTGATATTTAATTTTTTTTTTTTACAACTTGATACATTGATTTGACAGTTTTTAAAAATGTTACATAAAGAAGAAAACTGTACTTTCAATGAGGCGAAGAAAATGGACTGAGTATTTATTGCCTTCGATTCTGTTCAGTGTCAATACTTGACGTTTCTTAAGGCCGCCGTTCCGCCTTTTGTGACGAATTAAATTGACATTTCATTTTATTTATCCAAAAGGCTAATATAAAACCTTTCCCCTCATCCTTCTGGTTCAAAGATCTCGGGTAATAACTCCTTTCAAAGGAAGGTTTTCGTTGATTTATAAAAAAAAAATAAATTGTTAAGCTTCTCTGCAGTTACCAAAAACATTTTGAAATATTCGTCAGTTGTTTGCGGTATTCAACAGTTAAAAAAAATTACATAATACATGAATACTGTAAGTAAGACCGGTCAAAGATTACGGGAATAAATTACAAGTTTTATTATAATTTATATGTATTGTAGGGACATGGGGCTGTCTAATATTTATTTTTCGATTCAAAATCTTCGGTTAAATTTTGTAGATAAACATAACGAGCAGTTAAATGCCATCTCAATCTTGTATTAAGAATCCAATTTTTTGACCAAGTTGAGTTCTTGATGCCAAAGACTTTCGTTTAAAAGAAAAACTCGTGTTGTTCAGACCAATTCTTCCGGGATGCTTTTTTTTTCCTGTTTTGTCAATAGTTTATTTTTTTTTTTTTTAATAAAATACCTTAAAATTTTAAAAAGTCTAAAAATATATCGCTCTAAATTATAAAAATGAAATGTTCATGTGACAGCTTAAAGTAACAGATGTATTAGAATGGAAAAAAAAAAAAAATACAAAAAAAATAAAACTAACCTCATAAGGCTAACAAAGTTTTTCTTGTATAAATCTACTCACAATGTTAATGATGGGTATTTAAATATAATAACATTTTTTGTTCACTGTAGGGCATGATTATGAAAAAAAAAATTTCCTAATTCGTTCTTTGTTTGTCAATAGCTACTTTATTACTTTGCTTACATGAAACATTATTTACTCTTTTATTGTAATCCTCTTTTCTACCTGCATTGTAAACGTTAATCACTTAATCGCTTTCAAAAGTCTCCCAAGATCACTTGATCAATTTCGTGAGTTTACATTGTACATTTAAAATCATGTATTGATAATAATTAAAAATTAAAAAAAAAGTATGAAGTTTTGTTGTTTTTTTTTTCGCCCAAATCACAACCTGATACAAAATATTCAATTAAATTATTTTTAATTTTATTTTTTTTCCTACTGTGAAACTATCATCATAAAATATTTAAAAAAATCAACTTCAAAATGGAGTTTCTCACCTTTCTTTAAGTATCAAATACGGATGCTCAGAAGAGACTATAAGTAACTTTCGAAAAATGAATACAACCATTTTGAAGAATAAAGTCGCAAGCCTTTACTCTCATATACTGTAAAGCGCGGTATTAATCGTTCAAATCGGAGAGACGAAGTTGATAAGTTCAAATACAACGGGAGTTTAAAACGTTAGATACAGGAATACGCTGTGTCTTGAGACAAGCTGGCTTATGAGAAAGGGAAAAAGTTAATAATCCATTGCTAACAGATAACCAAAAAAAAAAACTTAGGTTAACATTCGCCAAAAAAGATGCTTTATATACTGAAAATGGATGGTCAAATATCTTACGTTCTGCCAAAACCAAAATTAATTGATTTGGATGTAACGGAATATGGAAAGGACGAAATTAATAAACTCCAATCATATGCGATCGATTTAGTGAATGACTGTATATAGTGTTTAAAAATATAAATTATCTTATCTTAAAAAATATTACCATTTTTATATTATTTCTATTTCCATCGTATTTTTTAATTTTTTTTTCTTCTAAAAACCGTGTTCCCTACTTAATTTACACTTAATTTGTTATTGGAGTTTCATTTACTTCTTCTAAATTCGTAGTATCTTTTTTTTTTTCTCTTCTAAATCTTTATTTGATGGTTATAAAAGATTTGGAGGAAACGTAGGCAAATTAAAATTCTGTCTAGTTGACTTCAGCAATACAATATTTTTTAATCCTATTGACAAATCCCTCCCAGTAACCTTTTTTCAGTAACCTTTTTTATCTACTCAGCCAATCATCTATACATCCCCTCAAAAATATATATTGGGGCTAGAAAACTGATTCTAACAATAATAAAAACAATAAAACTATAATTAAATTATAATAATTATTAGTTCTCTTCTATTCTAAAACTCTTGTATAGGTTTTTATTTTAAAAACCTACTAAAAATAAACAAAATAATTTGTAAAAATAACTGGCCCTTCACTAAGTGCCTTTTTAACTATTTCCAAGCGGGAAGAGGAAAGTCAACGTCCAACTATCGACGTTTTAAAGTTTGCAGGAAGGATCAAGCGGTGAAAGTTGTCAGTAAATATAATTATAACTTGTGGTGTTTAGAGAGCCAACAAATGTAGGGGGGGCGTCCTAACGAGGCCCCCCATTGCATGTAATTGCTCTCAGCTCTCACAGCCACTTCCTTTTCAGTTCTATTCTCGCTAGCACAAGGCCAGTAGCCGGATTTAAAATCGTCAGGTGCAGCTCAGGCTTCTTGCCAAAAGACTTTCTTTTTTTACTTTATTTTATTTATTTTCGCACAGAACGTTCGAGTCGGGGTTTCAAAGGAGCAGCCTTGTGTTCTATATTTTACAATGCACTTTGGAATAGTTCACACTCTCTAGGTAAACAGTTTGTATCCGAGGTCTAAAACTAAAATCAACATTCGCCAAAGAAAAAAAAAAAGATGTTTACCCGACTCGTTTCTTTGAATACAGTTTTATGTAAACCGAAATAAAAATAAAAATAACACCACTATATAAATAAAGAATCAAAAAATCTGTATCTATTATATTATATAAGAAGACAAACCATTTTCCGTTTTTGATCACTTACCACAAAAACTACAGAACCAATCCGTACCAAATTTTTTAACCTCACCATACTTCAAGGAAGGTTAAGCAATAATAAAATTTAACCATTCGATAGGTAGCACCATTCGAGAGACTCTACAATGGTACGGTATATAAAGCTAGAAATTTATGATAAAAATTACTTATTTGCTATTCATTTGTTATTAAAAAAGTTATAAATATATGGAGCGACATGTTGATCCCAGTGCAGTTTAAAAATCAACCGATATGTGGCCATTCTGCAACAGAGTTTGCAATGGTAAAATTGTTAAACCCAACTGTACCAAATTTTAATTACATCTTCGTACAACGTTCTAGGAAGGTTTTAATAACAATAAAGTTTACTATAAAAATAATTAAAATGCATTGTTATTCAATGCCAGAAATGATGTTTGCCTGTTATATATTTTTATGGTTATAAATTCAAATTTAAAGAGATGGATCGATAAAATTATTTCTGCTGAATTGGATGCCTAATTATGCTTTTACGTACTCTTCAAACACCTAATTAATGCAATTTTAAACAGATTCAAATTTCTGCCATTAACTTTTGTTAAATTTTCTCAATTTTTATATTGTTTCTCTTTATTATCCATTGTTCACTATGATTGTATGGTTCCCTTCACTTGCCATACAATCATAAATAAATTGTATTTTTATTTAACATAATAATGAAATAACAAAACAAATTAATAGTCAATCTTAATATATATAAATTACGTGTCGCCGCCTAGGGGCCGGCTAACACCTAAACTACTGAACCAATTTTAATCAAATTTGCACACCGTGTGCAGTTTGATCCAACAAAAGAGATAGGATACCTTATATCTTAATTTATAGTCGCAATATTATTTGTATATTATCTGTAAGTCACAATTATCTGTTAGCTCTATACGATTCTAACATATGGCGGTATAAGGTTATACTATTATATAAAAGGACAAGCAATGTTTCGTTTGTATTCTTTTACTGTACTGTTTTACAGATATGCCAGGATCTGACGATTTTTTGAGGCCGAGGAAGGACATCCTTGGCCACTCTCTCCATCCACAATTAGAATTAGCTTTTTCGTCCTTAAGGATTGCTGTTTTAACGGTTTTTAAGGACACTGTTTTACAGATCTGCCAGGATCTGACGATTTTTTGAGGCCGAGGAAGGACATCCTTGGCCACTCTCTCCATCCACAATTAGAATTAGCTTTTTCGTCCTTAAGGATTGCTGTTTTAACGGTTTTTAAGGACACTGTTTTACAGATATGCCAGGATCTGACGATTTTTTGAGGCCGAGGAAGGACATCCTTGGCCACTCTCTCCATCCACAATTAGAATTAGCTTTTTCGTCGTTAAGGATTGCTGTTTTAACGGTTTTTTAAGGACACTGTTTTACAGATCTGCCAGGATCTGACGATTTTTTTGAGGCCGAGGAAGGACATCCTTGGCCACTCTCTCCATCCACAATTAGAATTAGCTTTTTCGTCCTTAAGGATTGCTGTTTTAACGGTTTTTTTAAGGACACTGTTTTACAGATCTGCCAGGATCTGACGATTTTTCGAGGCCTAGGAAGGACATCCTTGGCCACTCTCTCCATCCACAATTAGAATTAGCTTTTTCGTCCTTAAGGATTGCTGTTTTAACTGTTTTTAAGGACACTGTTTTACAGATATGCCAGGATCTGACGATTTTTTGAGGCCGAGGAAGGACATCCTTGGCCACTCTCTCCATCCACAATTAGAATTAGCTTTTTCGTCCTTAAGGATTGCTGTTTTAACGGTTTTTAAGGACACTGTTTTACAGATCTGCCAGGATCTGACGATTTTTCGAGGCCTAGGAAGGACATCCTTGGCCACTCTCTCCATCCACAATTAGAATTAGCTTTTTCGTCCTTAAGGATTGCTGTTTTAACTGTTTTTAAGGACACTGTTTTACAGATCTGCCAGGATCTGACGATTTTTCGAGGCCTAGGAAGGACATCCTTGGCCACTCTCTCCATCCACAATTAGAATTAGCTTTTTCGTCCTTAAGGATTGCTGTTTTAACTGTTTTTTTAAGTTATCCGAAGGATAACTTCCTCCATTGTTGTCCTCCAGGATACTGTTTTAAAATATTTAACGGTTTTAAGATCGCGGACCTAAAAAGGACACTTTTTTTTAAATATTTGACTATTTAACTGTTTTAAGACGGCGGAAGGATATTAATTCGTTGTTAACCCATTCTACGGGAGGCTGAAGATAGTTTTTCAACGCTAACGACTCCTTCCCGTTTACTCTTTTTGCTAAAAAGGTACGATATAGTAGAGTGGCGGTGGGGGTTCGG
The DNA here is from genome assembly GCA_003667255.2 of Euschistus heros. Classification (NCBI taxonomy): domain Eukaryota; kingdom Metazoa; phylum Arthropoda; class Insecta; order Hemiptera; family Pentatomidae; genus Euschistus; species Euschistus heros. Next base: position 82,778 of record RCWM02000758.1, read on the forward strand.
AAGAATACAGGTTCCCTACCGCCCTATGCCGACTGATCAGAAGCTATCTTAGTGGAAGATCTTTCGTCGTACGAGTCGGTGGGAGCCTGTCTCAACCAGTCCTCACCACCTGCGGTGTACCACAGGGATCAGTACTGGGACCAATCCTGTTTAACATCTTCACGGCTCCAGTGGTCTCCATCAAACACTCCGAGGCGGTAGTTGCTGCATACGCAGACGACGTAGCCGTCTACGCCTCCAGCCTTAACCCTGGCCGAGCACTCGACATGGCTCAGAGGGCAACCTCCACCATTGTCGAAGCTCTACACACCTGTGGAATCAAGGTTAACCCCAAGAAAACTGACGCTATTGTGATGTCCTTTGCTAAATTCAGGAGATCCCAGAGATTGCCTAAGCACTTCACAATAGACAATGTTGAGCAACCCATATCCAGCTCCATTCTATATCTTGGGGTCAACATTGACCGACACCTGACCTTCTCCACCCACGTGAAGAGCAGGATCAAACAGGCCAGGGCAAAGACCTACCGCCTCTATCATCTCTTGACTTCTCCCCAACTATCCCTCCGCCTCAAGCTCCAGATATACAAATCCATAATTAGACCCACCCTACTCCATGGAGCTCCACTGCTGCACCACATGTACAAGAGTACACTACATGCTCTCCAAACGTTCCAGAACACCGTCCTTCGGCGAATCGTCCGTGGTACCAACCTTCAGAGGGCCAAAAACAGTCACATCCTAGAACAGCTAAGGATGCCTTCCATCCCGACCTACATTGGCCGACGACATATCAAATTTTTTGATGGTCTGAAGCACTGTTCCAACCCTCTCTTCAGGGACGTAGCCCCGCCTCCCAGGCCTGGGAGGTGGCAAGGTTTGACCCCCTTAGCGGACGTACTCGCCGAGGGAAGGGGTTCAGGCTCAACAGACTGACCCGTTAGAACCACCACCGCCAGCAGAGTGACTCATCCTCGCTCAACATAGAAGAAGGAAGACCATCCGTCAACAGAGTGGATCCAGCAGCTGCCGAGGACACCCATCTTCAAATGCCGCAAGGCAATCCAAGATCTTAATATATATATTGTATATTATATTGTATGTATTGTAAATAAATGGAGGATTGGAAAAAAAAAAAAAAAAAAAAAAAAAAAAAAAAAAAAAAAAAAAAAAAAAAAAAAAAAAAAAAAAAAAAAAAAAAAAAAAAATTCGTTTGTATTCACTAACCGCCAAAAACTACTGAACCAATCTCTACCAAATTTTGACTACATCATCTTTATAGGATGGTTTAGCAACAGTAAAATCTAATGATTTTCAACTAATTCTTTATTGAAAAATGAATAATAAGTGGATAACAGTGAAGTTCAAAAATGGCGGCAATTGCCATCTACATGAAAGGTTAAAAGGTACAGTGTTACATAGAGGTGAACATTGATAATAAAATATACTTATTTTCAATTAAATTGTTATAAAAACAGCTATATGGAGTGAAATATACCAAATTTTAACTACATCATGTTCATAGTTCTAGGTTTAGCAACAATGAAAATTTAAATGTACAATGTTGAGTGTTAGAAACGGGTTTTGCCACACTACCACATAATTTTATGGTTAGAAATTAAAATCCAACCAGATCAAATCAAATAAAACTATTTCTGTTGAATGAAAATTATTACTAACTCAAAATGTAGATCCTTTGCTTTTTTATATTGTGTGTAAAAATATAATTCACGGGCCTTTTGTCGTAAGCACTGATAATGCAGTTTATTTTCCGCAAGAGTTTCTTAATAGTCTCCTTTTTTTTTTTTTTTTTTTTTTTTTTTATCCATCTTGATTACCAATTCATACATTAAAGTTAAAAATTTTATGCCTAATGGTGCTTATATGTAATCTTCAACCACCTGATCAGTGCAATTATAACTAGATTAATAATTACTGCTAAAAAAATCATTGAAGAAATAATGCTGAACCACATGCTAAAATACAAGAATCTTATCGATAAACAAATAAAACATTAATTTTTAGTTGAAATTATCTTTAGTTATGAGGGCGGGCGAAGCCGCGACGGGAATGCTAGTTATATTATATAAACCAAACCTAGAAAAAAATAATCAATTTAAAAGTTTCTATAAACTAGCCACAAGCATAACTAATTAAATTAATCCGTGAAATTACTAAAAACAATTAAGAATAAATTAGTTACATTAGAATTGTAACTAATTTGAAAAAAAAAAAAAAAATCACTTTATTCTTTAATAATTATAATAACGCAAGTGCAGATATTTTAAATTATTTTGTCAAATTCAATTTAACATAATATAATTCTAATTTAACTTCTTTTCAATAAAATGTTGGCTCCTTTTTTTGAAATTTACATCTTTATGTGGACTGCTTTAGAATAAGCTGTTTCAGAATGCTCAAAAGAATTCATTTTTTACTTGTATAATGGAATGAATGATGAATTGGCCCACATTATCAATTAGAATGCTTCGTTGCATACCTTATGTTTTTGAATAAACCTGTTGATAACTCGAGGTTTATTTTTCATTAAAAAAATAAGACTAAACCGACAAGAAACTGCCCGTCGTTACAGACTACTTCAATATTTACTAGACAAACGTTCAAAGCTCCCAATTAATTACCAAAGACTCATTTACATGTGATTAGACCTTCTTGGACATACGGAGTTGAGCTCCACTCAACCATCCAATCCTTGCAATCCAAAATCCTTCAAAAAATCCCCAATGCTCCTTATTTTGTCACCAATAAACTTATCCATAAAGATCTTAATATTCCATATGTTGCTGTTTTAGCCCACGCCAGATACCTATCCTTTCATAGTAGGTTCTATAACCACTCAAATCCGTTAGTTTCTCAATTTGCTTCCCACTCCATTCCTGATAATCCTCCGAGGTATCTGAAATGAAGATGGCCTAGAGACCTTCAAGTGTAGAATTTTTAATAAAGTATTACTGATGAGTAGTTCTTTTTAAGTTTTAACATGCTATTATAATCGTTCTCAATACATTTACTTGATGCATACCTTTTGTAGAGTTGTAAATTTCAAAAATGTATATATAAAAAAAAATAACAATATTTCATTATTACTGCAAATAAACATACCATGCCATATTGCAAAAGAGATCTTGCCAACAAATCAAAACCTGATTTTTTAGTAGACACTTTAGAAAAAAAATCTATCTAACTCATTCAGGCTATTATATTCAAATTATAACTTACTATAGATACTTGAATATCTAAGATTTTTAAATATCAGATATCAGATGTACCAAATAAAAGAACCTGTACCCTTTTTTATTTTTTTTTTCTAAGAAACGGCTCAAACAACGTTGAACCCAGCCCAAATTTTTTTTTTTTTTTTAAATCTTTTATTGAGTAGTTATTACAATCTGCCACAAATGTGGGCAATAAGCAATATAAATGGCATATGATTACATTCACACATTATGTACAATGAGAAAAAAATAAAAAGTAAAAAAATAAAATATTAAAATAAAGTAAATAAGTAATATAAGAAAATAAAAGAGAAAAAAAAAGAACTATGCTATACATAAGCATATATAAAACATACTATATACAAAATGAAATAGAAAAACTTCAGGAAAAAAAAAATGTAAATAAGACTAATAATAAAAGATAAAATAAAGGTAAAAATACAATTATACTCTATTTACAATTTACACTCATCCTAGGGATCCCCCCCACCTCACCCGTCCCTCCACTTATGAAGGGATAAGCCAGGCACAGAGAGATCCCAGCTCTTCTCTCTCAGCTGCGTCACTGGTGTAAAAAAAAACCCAGTGGAGGCTGAGTGAGAGCGCTATATACATTCACTCAGGGCATGAGTGGAGAAGCTGGCCATTGCCAGAACTCCAATATAAGAAATTTTTACAAGAGATCTCGGGGCCACTGCCGTTTTAGTCTGCGAGGGGGGTCATCAGGATGTGTGGGAGCGGATAATGATTGAGCTAGTGGGTTAGGATGAAAGGAAAGGTTGCGATGGAATTTTGAGAATTTAAGGGGTATAAGGTCGAGGACGTATGGTATATTCAGGTCATTATGTAGGGTTTTGTTGGAAACATAGTAAGGAGCATTTACTATAGTTCGGAGGATTTTGGATTGGAAGGATTGAATGCGTTTGATATTCGACTTTTTTGCTGTCCCCCACAGTTCAAGTCCGTAAGTCCAAATAGGTTTAATGATGGTTTTGTATATGAGAATTTTGTTTTCAATTGATAGATGAGATGTCCTATTTAGTAGCCTATACAATTGGCTGAAGCGTCTGTTAAGTTCTTGCCTTTTGAGTCGAGTATGAGGGTTCCATGTGAGTCTTTTGTCTAGGTAGAATCCAAGATACCGAACTGTGTCAGCTTTAGGTAGTGGAATACCATTGAAATTGATAGGAGGACAGGATTTTCGGCGGAGGGTAAAGGTTACGTTGGTGCATTTATTTTCATTTACTTTGATCCGCCAATTATCGCACCAGTCTTCAATCAAGGATAAGTGGTTTTGGAGATTATTGGAAACTATTAAAGGATCTGAATGTGATGAAAGGATAGCAGTGTCATCAGCAAATGTTGCAAGGAAAGTATTAGGAGTAGTAGGGATATCTGCTGCGTAGAGGACATAAAGGACTGGACCTAGAACGCTACCTTGTGGAACACCAGCCTCTATAGAATAGCAGTTAGAGTATTCCATTCCGCAGCGAACTCGGAAGGAACGATTAGAGAGGTAGGATTTAAGGACTAGGAATAGTGATTGAGGTAAGTGGGTTTTGAGTTTGAAAAGCAAACCAGCATGCCATACCCGGTCGAAAGCTTGCGCTATGTCCAGAAATGCGCCGGAGCAATACTGTTTGCTTTCAAGTGCTGAGGATATGTGATCAATAACTCTGAGGCCTTGTTGGACAGTGGAATGGCTAGTGCGGAATCCAAACTGGTGAGAGGGAATATTATCCGATTCAAGGACGGGTAGGATACGTTTAAGAAGGAGCCTTTCAAAAATTTTTGAAAGGATTGGGAGAAGGCTAATTGGTCTATATGATGAAGGGTTGTTGGGAGGTTTGCCCGGTTTGAGGAAAAGGATAATAGTGGAGTGTTTCCATAGCAATGGGAAGTAGGTTGTCCGCAGGATACAATTGTAAAGGTAGGTGAGGAATATGACTGCTTTATGAGGAAGTTGCATTAGGATTTGTGAACTAAGGAGATCATATCCAGGGGATTTACGGGGTTTTAATTTGTTTATAAGGTATTTGACCTCAGAGGGGTTTATTGCTTTAGGAGGTAAGGAAAGAGGAATCGGCGAATCAAGAAATTCATGAACCGTCGTTGTGTGGGTAGGATTAGATTCAGGATGGGGAACAAATATGCTGGAAAGGTGCTGGGCAAATTCTTCGGATCTGTTCACGTCAGAAGACCCCCATGAACCATCTGCACGTCGGAGAGGATGGGAGGTTGGCTGATATTTAAGGATTTTTCGGGTGGTGGTCCAGAGGGAGTTATCTGAAGAAGAAAGTGAAGAAAGATAGGAATTATAGGATTTGGATCTGAAGGTAGCCATATTTTTTTTAAGGAGTTTGGTAAGGTAATTATAGGATTTCCGATCATCCGGATGCCTGGTCCTTTGCCAAATAGCTCTGGCATGACGTTTGGATTGGATAAGGTCCAGTAGATCTTGGGATAAAGGATTTTTCTTTCGAAGATTGGGAGGGAAACGAGGTGAGGATGCTGCCCAGGCTGCTTGCTGGATCATGGTAGTGAAGGAATTAGTAGCATTGTCAAGGTCCTGGGAGGTTTTGAGGGATACTCTAAGGTCTATAGTGTTGGATATTGTTTGACGGAAGAGGTTCCAGTCTACTGGTCCTCTAATAAATGATGGGGGAGGAGGTTTTGGGATTGGAGTGACGGAGAGGGTTAAAATTAAAGGACTGTGATCGGAGGAAAGTTCATCCAGGCGTTCAATAGAGTAATGGAGGGATCCTAAGCCTGAATGAATGAAGAAGTCAAGAAGGTCGGGGCTTCGGTTAGGATCCGTGGGCCAATATGTAGGAGTGCCGGAAGAAATAAAGGATCTTAGGGAATTAAGTGCAGACTGCAATGCTCGCCCACGGGAGTTGGTGGTTCTTGAACCCCATTGCTGGTGCTTAGCATTGAAGTCAGCACCTAGGAGGAAGCGATGACCTAAGGAATCAAAAAATGAGTTGAACTGGGATGTGGAAATTGGTTTATTTGGGGGGCAGTAGGCCGCTGCAATCGTAACTGGAAAGGAGAAAGTTTTGATAACAACTGCTGTGGGTTGTAGGAATTCATTTGCTGGTAAGGGGAATACGTGGTGAGAGAGGGAATGGTGGATGATGACAGCAGTTCCAGCATGGGCTCTACCATCAGGGTGGTCTGTTCGGTAAGTTTGGTATTGTGAAATAATTGGACGTTGTTTACTGGTCAGTCTTGTTTCTGTTATTAAAGCTACATCGATTTCTTTGTCATGTAGCAAGGATGTCAGTTCGTTAGTGTGGTTGCGAATACCATTCGCATTCCAAAGGAGAATGGATAAGGGTTTTGCTGAAGGCATTTAAGGATTTTTTTGAAGAGGAATGAGAAGAGGGACAACATTTGAAAGGAGTGATATAAGTGGGGTAATGAGAGTTTTCAACTCTGATTGGAAGGAGTTAAATAAAGATGTGAGATCTGAGGTAGTTGGAGGAGGAGGAATATGGGGTATCTGATGAAGGGTGTGTGGATTAGGTTGGATTAGCGGTGCTGGAGCATGTTGTATGGTCAGTTGGTGCTGTGGTTGGGGCAGTGGTTGCTGAGGTTGAGGATCAGGAAATTGAGGCTGTTGAGGAGGAAGCGGCATGGCCCCATTTTCTTTCTGGTATCTTCTTCCGCCCAGCATTTCTGCAAAAGAAACAGATGACGTGGCAATTTTCGAGGGCTGTCTTCCTCTGGTCTGTGTTGTTTCTTCGGTCTGTGGTCGGTTTGTTTGGAACCTGTTGCGTAAGTTTTTGTAAGTTTGGCAGCCCTTGTAGTTGGCAGGGTGTCCTTGTTGGCAGAGGGCACAGACTGCTGGAACTTCTCTAGATTTTGTGCATTCATTGGATTTATGCGTTTGCCCACATTTAACGCATCTTGGTATGTGGTGGCAATAAGTTTTTGTATGGCCGTACGCCTGGCAATTGTGACATTGAACGATATCACGTTTGGGGTACGGCTTTTCTATTTTTACTCTAGTATAATAGATTGATGAGACCTCATAAATTTGTTCCACTCCAGGAGTTGGTTCGAGATCTACAAAGAATAAAGGCAATGGAGTTTTGCCGCTAGCTCCGGGATGTGATCTGTTGTCTTTTAGGACATTGGTTACCTGACGAACTTTAAAGCCCATGGCTATTAACTCTTCTTTGATAACTTCAGTTGGCGTTGTTGGATGAAGATTCCTCACTACGACCCTCAATGATCTCTCTTCTTTAAGTTGGTAAGTATGAAAGTCGGCTTTGGTCTCAGATAAATATTTAACAATGCGGCGGTAAGTATCAGGGGAATCTGGCATAATTTTTGTGTCTTTTGTTCTATTAACTGTGGAGTATTTTCCTGTGCCGATTATTTTATTAAGATGGTTGCACAGTAAAGAGAAGTCCCTTACGTTCCTAACGAAGATAGGAGGAGGTCGTGGAGGTTGTGATGTAGGGTTTGACTCCATGGTTTCAATATCAGTATTTTGTTAACACCTGATACGGATTTGGAGTAAAGAAGGGGGACTCTTCTGTCATCTCTTGTGTTGATGTCCCAGGTTGGGGGTCTATAGAGGGCGGAGTTGTGGGTGGCGAATTTCGCTTCGATTTTCTCGGCTTCTGTTTTACGGGGCTATTTCTTACGGTTTCTAATGAGCGGCTTCTTTTGGTGTTAGTTTTGGAGGACATGACCATGTGAAAATATCTCATTTAGTGACTCAGTTTGAAGAGGGGAAAATAAAAATAAATAAGTAAAAAAACAAAAAATTAATAATGAAAACGAAATCACGTAGCGTGGGTTGACTACGGGGGCGTGGCCCCACCCTCTTGTGTTGAGAGCAAAAGCTCAACTGAACTTGGCAGTGGATAGTTGGGGATTAGCCCCCACTACTCGGCCACATGGGTCTTCATAGATAAGGTAGCACTGTAATAACTCAATGAATAATTGTTGTACTCACTGTTTAATCATTCAGTTTTGACCACTGTAATTAACTATTAGTTCTGATCACTTTTCTAACTGCAAAAACTTATGAAAAACACACTAATAAGAGAGTTTTTCACAGAGCGATATGAACACGTACTATATAAAGATGGCGCAAGCGCATAACTGAGCCCAAATTTAATGTGGATAATATAAAATTCTGAAAAATATTAAATGAGCTAATGCCTTCAAAAGAAATAGTCGGTAAAAAAATTATATTCGGCTAGAGGGATTTGATGCGGTATGAAAAGAGACCACGTTCTTCTTTATACAGCCATTTCTAACGCCTTCATCGGACACATTTAAGATAGTGTCATTCAAGAGCAAGCCATCCGTGTATATTTCTTGTAGGTAAGGTCTTCAATAACCATTTCCCTTACTTCGAAAAATATATTAAACTGCTTTTATATATGTAAAAATGTTTATATTAGTGAATTTTGATAAATTATGTTTTTTTAGTCGGAAATATATACAACAAAAAGAACATCTGCAAAAAAGCCAAAGTTAGAAATAACAAAACATTCATAAAATATCTTAAATATCAGTCGAAAAATTCTAAGATAACAGTTAGACAGAAAAATACTATGAATATTACATGAAAAGGGAAGGGATACCGATGAAAAAAAAAAAAAAAAAAAAAAAAAAAAAAAAAAAAAAAAAAAAAAAAAAAAATTGAACTTTATGTACAATACCTTAAAACATCGATGAGAAAAAGGAAAATTCTTTGGAAATATAAAGAGAAAGAATCTGAATAGGCTGCACAAGCTAGTATTTGATAAAATGTTGAGATTGAAGAACGTCAAGGGATTTCCAGAAGAAATAAAAAAAAAAGTAAAGGGAATGGGTATCATGGAGGACTATCAAGAAGGAAAATGGTACAAAGGTTTTAGTGGGGAAGGGGAAGAGGTAGGAAGGTAAGGGATGGGCGGAGGAGGAAGGGAGGGAGATGGAGGAGAAGACGAGAAAGATACGGGCGAAAAGAAAAAGAAAAAAAAAATCTCTCTGACTGGGATAAAACAATAGATCTAGAATCTACCACTATCTACAATGTCTATCTATAATTTACTGCTATTATATCTCATGCTTCTATGAAGGAAACTGTTGCAATTTTTTTTTCCAAGCAGCACTAACAGAGGAAGAGCGTTACACGTTTTGAGGGTCAAAACAACGTTACACCAGAAAACTGAAAATCCCAAGCCAAAAAAACATATAAATGTCAATATATTGCACGATAATGAAATAACAAAACAAATTAACATTCAACTATATTTAAATAACCAGACCTAGAGAAGAAGAATAAATTTAAAAGATTATATAAACAACCCACAAGCATAATTAATTAAATTAATCAGTGAAATTACTAAGCACAATTAAGAATAAATCAATTACGTTAGAATTGTAACTAATTTGAAAAATTATATCACATTATTCTTTAATAATTTTGACAACGCAAGTGCAGATATTTTAAATTATTTTGTATATAACATAATATTTTTTTTTTTCCGAATGGGCCAGCAGAGGAACACGTGCCAATTTCAATTCTTGCCTCCTTGTTCTTTTCTTCACTTCCAGTATGCTTTCATCTGTTCACCATGTTTCCTCTTTCTGTCCAAAATAGTCTGATTTTGTACCAGTCCTACCAGTTTTCTGACCTGGAATCCCTCCATTATCAATATATTTTGACAAAAGTCATAATTTTATTCTAATTTAACTTCTATTCAATAACATTTTGGCTCCATTTTTAGATATTTACTTTTTTATACGTTTTAGAATAAGCTGGTTCAGAATGCTCAAAAGAATTCATTATTTACCTGTATAATGGAATGAATGATAAAACGGGCTACATTATCAATTAGAATGCTTCTTTACAGATGGTAAGGTGTTTATGTTTTAGGTTCAGGCCTCATGTAAATGGAGTTATAGTACTACGGAGAGGCCTTCCCGTATATTGTTCCGTGAGGGGCGAGACATTAACATGAACGAAAACATTAACCGGCCACGCCCACTATGCCCAACTGGCGACTTGCATTCTATATAGCCTAGGGCAATTGAAAGGGTTCGTAATAAATAAAATAAGTAAATCACTAAAGTAATTAAATCACTTAAATAAAATAACAGCAGTATAAAGCCTAGGAAACCAAAATTTGAACTGATAAGCGGCTAATAGACTGATAATCCGGTGCACTCCCAAATGGCTGCCTGCCCTGGCTATTGAGAGGTAAGCCCCCTCCACTTGTCTATGTATGTTAGAGCGTGTCAAAACCTAACACTTAAAAAATGAATGAAAAACGTTAATTTTTTTTCATTTCACTAATATAGCTCCAAACAGGTCTTAGCGACAAATGTTACATTATAAAAAATATTTTCCATTATATTTCTGAACAGGAAACTGTTAAAACTAAAGCTATTCAAAATGTTACATTATTGAGGGCGACAAAAGTTAAAAAATTAACCAATAAATGAGACAAGCGTTGTCATAAACTGCCAATATTACGATACGATCGTAATATTGAAATTTAGGTATAATACTAGTTTTTTTTTCAGTAAAATTTACAATAGTTTAAAAAATTTCATTTAGTAAATAAAGAACCTAACGATACGCGAAACATCATAAACATTGCACGTTAAACAAATAAAAAAATATATATGATAAGTAAACTACTGGACTAACATCTATTTATTGACATATTTTGACAGTTTATGTTACCATTCATTCATAACAACACAACTGATGAGTTTAGTAGATGAAGTGGTCATTCATCATCATGGTCACATTCTTTCAAATATACAATCTGGTTCTTGGATGAAGAATTTATGTACAGAAGTGTTAGGTAGCAAAATTTGAATATTTCTGAAGCGAAGCTGAAGATGAACGGGCTAAGCCGCATTTCCCTGCTACAGAAAACTGTAAAAAAAAACAGGAGGAGGGATTGAAATATTAAGATTTGGTTACTTAAAACTGCTGCACATAAATTCTTCATCTAAAGACCTAGTTTGTATTATTATTTTTTTAATATGACATAACCTATTCAGTTGAGATTAAGTTTGCTCTGTGAATTTCAGCAGCGACATGCACATAACTTATAACATCCCTTTTCTTTTTACTAGTTCACTAAATTATCGAGTTATTCTCACAAATTCCAACTTCAAAAGGTAACAGTGGATTTTGTTGGAAAGTTTCCATTCTGTTAGAACTGATCGGTTTGGATAATGGCCAAAACCAATATCCCTGTCATTTGCCGAAAATCTAATTAATATTGGCAGCTCTTTTCCTCCCTTTAATGTTTTACTTTATCGTTACAAATGATAGATGTCATATAATATAATGATATACTATATATAATATAAAATAAAATAGACGAATATATGTTTTTAAGATTGAAGCAATTTGCTACCTGGAAATTGTCTAATTTTTTTTAATTCAACAAAAAGTCTTTGTGTTTTGATATTATCAATTCTCATGGATATAAAAAGTCACCCAGTGAATATACCTGTTATATATGCAAATTAGATAATGAGAAAATTCACTACATAACTATCTGAGAAATGTTAGATGACTTTATTCCCGTTTAAATATTGAAACGGGAAAAATCTGATTTTGTTCCTTAACCCTTTAATAGGCGAGGTATCCTGACGGATACACATATTTAATGTCTTTTGCCCAATAAGTGAGGTAATTATTACTACTCATTATCGGCTGATATCTTTTAATCAACCTTAAATTTCTAGATACATGGGTGAGGGTAAGCGTGGCTATAGCCAACCACAGGCAAAAAAAGAAGAAATGGATTCGAAAATTCCCGGCCTGCTCGTTAGAAGCTTAATGACTTTTACCTCCAAGCGATACCATTCGTTTGTGTTAGTTTCCTTCTAATGAAATATTGAGTTTTCTTTATATACATTTAAAGTTAAAATTCAAATTATCCCCCTAGCAGTGGCCCTGTTCCCAGTTCATCAGAGGGCTGTAAATTAAACAATTTGCAGAACAACTGGCCAGAACTCAGCGAAGCAGAACTGCACGTGTTGAGGCGGGTGTCGAACAACTGACGTGTATAGGTTCCGCGCCGCTGCACTCTTAGTAAGTGCGTGTCGCCAGACAAGTTGAAGTAAATAATAAATTGATAAATTATTATAAATAATGTAACAATATAATAAATCAATGTAAATGACAAAAAAACCTAGGGATGAAAAATAATTGGCAAAGCAAGATCAAATTTTTGTCCACTCATCAGAAGCAGTAGAATATTGATAGACATATCATGATCTAATTTTTTTCCTTGTCAGGGAGAAATAGATTTTTTTTTCCAGTTGGACTACACGATAGAAGTGACTCAGCCCCTAAACAATAGTTCAACAAACATGCAAATAGAAATAAGTTGAGAATTTAATGTAGATTGGGCTTGCAAACGATTTATAGTAATTAATGGTCTAATCTAGTACAGTGACAGTTTGATAATTCGTACTAAATATCCAGTGTACAATGAAGCGATGTATAATGAAATAGAGGAGAAACAAATATTATTACCAGAATTGAAACTGACATGATCCGACTGTATTGTTATTATATTCCAAATTAGAGAATCCCTGTTTAAAATTTATTTTATAAATAAATATAATTGTTTCAAATATTCACTAATTACAAGTCGATGGAAACATTGTCTATGATAACTGAACCTTCGATTAATCTAAAAATATGCTTAACAGTTCTTCGTTTACTCTTTCTTCAAATTTACCGATAAGAGCTCTGTTTAAATGTGAGCTTTAAAGACATTTTGCTCTGATGGAGTGAAATCATTATCTATTAATCCATAATAATAATTGACCTAAATGACAATAACCGTAAATTCAATCAATAATTTTGTGTGAAATTAGACGAAAATTAATTATTTAAGAATCAATAGAATGGTCTGGACCTTCAGCAACATATAGAACATTATGATCTTTATGGATAAGTTTGTTTGTGACATAATAAGGATTATTGAGGATATTTCAAAGAACTCGGGATTGTAAGGATTGAATAGAAGAATTATAAGGTTAAAATACTCCAACATATTAAATTAAAATTTTGGAGCCTTATTAAATTGTAAGTAACTAGGAAGAAAACATGTTATCAAATTCTATTATAATCAATTAAGTCGTTAAAGACCTAATCCAAACTGCTCCAACGAATTTAATCAAGACTTTTAGTGTCCTTTCAGAATGTTAGAAAGTAAGAATAATTCATCATTATCAAATTACAAAAAAAATTGGTAAGCTATTATAATTCTACGATTGTAGAGCACTCTTATTTAAATTTAAATTATATTTTTAAGCGCGAGATAAAAATTTTATTGATTCTGATAAACGCATGATAATATATCTTTTTTAAAAATCGAATAAGGCTTTTTGAAAATGATAAGAAACCTCACAACATTATATTCATAACTTCTAGAACTTTATAATATCTTAGTAATTATCCGGAAATATACTTATAAATCTTCACTAAGATCTGCAGTGTCATTGTTAATTTAAAAATTTAGTGATTCTCATAGCAATTAAAATATAACTCTATGTGCTCATTCACCATGTTAGTAAGTGAGAAAGAAACTGTTTTATGTTATTTCATTAAAATTGGCTTTTTTTTTGCTGAAGTACTAGTGCAAAATACTCCAACATAATTAATTAAATTTTGGAGCCTTATTAAATTGTAAGTAACTAGGAAGAAAACATGATATCAAATTTTATTATAGTTGGTTAAGTCGTTAAAGACCTAATCCAAACTGCTCCAACGAATTTAATCAAGACTTTTAGTGTCCTTTCAGAATGTTAGAAAGTAAGAATAATTCATCATTATCAAATTACAAAAAAAATTAATCCTTTATGAAACTCATTTTGTTAACTTCTGTTTCACCTATTTACATTTAAGAAGACTAAATATCAATATAACACACTAAACAACACAATCCAAGTTGAAACTGTAGAAGTGATTGTTAACATGTGAGGTTATAGGAAAGAGCTATCGATAGATGTAAACTCGAAGTGAAGCGTAAGGATCGAACTGGTCGGTGTAGCGCGGGTCAAGCCAGTTTGGTGCCTCTTCCGGCCGGCCGGCCGTTACCTTTAATTTTTCACTAACAAGGGGAGGACACACTCAGTCTCTCACGGATCTTGTTGGCAAATTTTTTGGAGGTTCCTGGTCAAAAAATATTAGACACGTATTTTGCCGTTCCGACCAATGGACCCTAGAAGCCGAGAAAAAAAATAAAATAGCATTAAATTAATTTATTTTTTATCTCGAGTTTAAAAAATGATATCGACATGATTCTTGCACCATGATTTTCAGTTTTGATTGCGAATTAAAGGAAAAATACAGTCGCTCCATAGATTTTGGTTTAGGTTAATTAAATTCTAATACGTTTCCTGAGTTTTGAGGGTGCTGAGATGGAATTATAGGGCTAAAAGAATTTTCTATCACATTTTACAGTGTAAAAGCTAAAATTTTTCGAGTGAAGTATATTCAATATAATTTTTTCACAAGAACCGATATCGGATTCGAACTCAGCATTCAAGAGAACCCTTAAATACGAAATTTCATCCAAATAGAAAAATAAAAGTTTGTAAGCTTCAAAGTTTGCCTGACCAAAATGGTAGGCAACTTTTGTTTAAATTGATAAAAACATGAATTACGCTTAGACGGTTCAACGTATCAACTTTATTTTTTTACACAAAATATAGGGTGGTAATACGCTTGAAATGTATTTGGTTTCATCATCCTATCTGGTTTCGAACTCAAGTTAAAAATCAAAATACTTTTCGGATTTTCCAATTTTTTTAATAGGTTTTTGTTCATCGAATTTTACATTTATATACATCAAAAGAAAGCTGAGACCCTCCCCTTTCCAGCGATACCAACCAGTGAATTGCATGACAAAGTAATGACGATTTAAAGGTATGTAACCAATAATCGGTTTTAAAATTTCATTTTCCTGGAAGAGGGTGAAAAAAATGATATTTTTTGATTTTGTTGAATAACCGTTTTTTAATGTTTTTGAGGGTGCTAAATTAGAATCTGACCTCAATTTTTGTGTGAAAAAATCTATAGAGGTAGTTTGCTTGAAAAACTAATCATTTTTTTAGAATTTAATTAACCTAAACCAAAATCTCTATAGCGACTGTATTTTTCCTGATCAAAACTGAAAATCATGGTGCAAGAATCATGTCGATATCATTTTTTAAACTCGAGATAAAAAATAAATTAGTTTAATGCTATTTTATTTTTTTCTCGGCTTCTAGGGCCCATTAGTCGGAACGACAAAATACATATCGAATATTTTTTGACCAGGAACCTCCAAAAAAATTGCCAACAAGATCCGTGAGAGACTGAGTGTGTCCTCCCCTTGTATGTGAAAAACATTTTAGATTTAGCGACATGCTAAAAAGATGAGCTTTACTTACCAAATGGCAGGAAGGTTAGCAAAGATTGGAGTGTGGCAACAATTGGTTAGAGTAAAATATAAATGTGCTTAATATTTACACGTTGGGAACCAATCAAAACCAAACAAAAGCCATAATATCCCTCACGTTTTCTCAGCAGTAATGTGAATTCCACTTATAGAGGTAAATACAAAAAAATTTCCATTTACACAGGCTATTTCCACAACAATTGATTCCACTTATAGAGGTGAACATATTCCAGTTAAAGATTTTATTTCGGGGAAAAATAATAGGATCAAGAGTTCCGTACCATAGAGGTATTACAATGAACCAGGTACCACTTATTCAGGTTCGACTGTATGTAATGTGTAAAGTGGTAAGGATGATTCTCAAACTACAGGCAAATTTGTGTCCCCCGCCTATTAAAATTCAATGAAGTAAACTTCGTTAAAAATATTGTTTCCAAATCGATTTATGTTATGTGAATTTATGATATTAATTGAATTTATTTGGAATTTTAGTATTTTAGGGTAACATTTTTAGGTTATTCTACGTCGAGTCACTTGTCCTTAAGCTTGGATTTACAAGTATGAAAATAATTATTACTTGATAGGGCGAAAATTACTCAACTAATTGGTAGTTATATTAAAATGTAATGGTGGAAGAAAGTGAAAATGTGTTTTTCAGAATTATAATGCCCAAGTAACCAATCTCAGAGTTATTTTATTCTTGTCCCTGCGATTTTGTAACATTGGCGAACCATTACTAAAAACAAATTGATAAAAAGTATTCGGAAGGAGTTTTTGGATTTTTTTTTAGTTTATATTTGCAGTGGCAGGCAGCAGTTTCTCTTGGACGTATCAATTCGTAACCATGCAACCATTATACGACGGAATATCCGAGTGCAAACACCACCTCTGACTGTAAGTACATTCATTGTTCACATTGCCATGTCCACTATAAATCAGTTTAACCAAATATTTATTTGTAACGGGCCTCATGCGTTTTTATAGTAGGCTACGATCCTCATAATATACTCCCGAGAAAATGCGAAAAAAATTAATAGGATTTCGGCTATAATATTTTTTTATTTTTTTTTCTAAATCAATTTATTGAAATTTACAACTGTACAAGTATACATCAAGTAAATGTGTTTAAAAAATAGTTTACAATAACATGCCAAAACTTGAGAAGAACTACTCATCACTAGCACTTCAGTAAAAAAAAAAAGAATCTACACAAGAAGATCTCTGGGCCATCTTCTTTTCAGACGCCTCGGAGGATTATCGGGAAATGAGTGGGAAGCAACTTGAGAAACTAGGGGATTTGAGTGGTTATGGAGCTTACAATGAAAGGATTGGTATCTGGTTTGGGCTAAATCAGCAACATATGGATCATTGAGATCTTTATGGATAAGTTTATTGGTGACAAAAGTAAGGAGCATTGAGGGTTTTTCGAAGGATTTTGGATTGTAAGGATTGGATACGGGATGAATTGGATGGTTTAGTAGAGCCCCAAAGCTCAACTCCGTACGTCCATATTGGTCATTTACAGTCAAGTAAATGATTCTTTTGTAATTAATTGGGAGCTTTGAACGTTTGTCGAGTAAACGTTGAAGTAGTCTGTAACAACGAGCAGTTTCTTGTCGTTTTAGTCTTGTATGTGGATTCCAAGTAAGACGTTTGTCCAAGTGGAGTCCTAGGTAGCGGATCTGTTCAACAGGGATTAGTGGAATGTCATTAAAGGATATGGTAGGACAGGAAGTCGTAGGTTTACGACGAAGGATAATTTGGTGTGATTTGTTTGGGTTTATTTTGATTCTCCATTTTTGACACCATTCTTGAATGTTTAGGATATGAGATTGGAGGGTTTGGGAGGCAAGGAAGGGATCATAGTTTACTGATAATACACATGTGTCATCAGCGTCAGTGGTGAGGACAGTGGTAGGATGAGTTGGGATGTCAGCTGTATAATATTTTTAACCTTATTTTCACATTCTTATGGCCTTCAATAATTTAACATTGTCATGGTATGTTTATAATACACGCAAACGTTAAGATACCGAGACAATGTTAAAAATTCATTTTTAAACAATTTTAGCAATATTATGGCCAAAATGACAAAAATAATTATTTGGCCACTTGGCGTACGTGTATGCATGTTATTTTTATTTTTATTTTTTAACTATTAACTTAGTTATTGTTCTATGGACATTGTCTATGAAGTACTTTGGTCAAACTTTTAGTAATTTTAATTTAGTGTCATTGCGTCATGCAGATTTTATTTATTTTTTTGAGTCATAATGGTGCGTCAAAAAATGTAATGATGCAGACCGCAAAGCAAAAAAAAAAACAAAAACGAGAGGCGGTTATGGGTTAGAATTATAAACTGAAATTTTAGAAAAAGTAAAGTGATTCATGTGTTTCTGCACCAACTACAATCCTCACAGGTAGCCTCCAGGAAATATCAAATGCTTGCAGCAAGATTTATCAACATTTAAATTTAGAGTTTTGGAAGCTAGAAATTTGCCTGTAGTTTGAGAATCACCCGTAAATACTTTTAAAAAATTTCTGGTGGTTTAAATTTTTATACGTTTTTTAATACAATTAAATTGGTATCAATTTCTAACTGCTTATTTCCTAGTGACAGTCACAGTGATAAAGATCTATTAAATAATCTGATAATTCCATTATATACGGACGTTAGCTACACAATGTTTTATTACAGCGGAGATTACCCGCCGACATGGAGACGATAACTCGAAGCGATAAGAGGCAGCCAAATGGGAGACGATGGCCCGCAGGATTAGCCGCTATTGTTATTATTACAGTTCTGTTATTATTATAGTTTTGTTATTGGCCTGATGAGGGCGCCTAATCATAATCGCCTGTAATTATTTTATTGACTGGCTCCCCGAACGATGGAGGCTGCCAATGCCAATTGCTTTATTACTGGGAACATCTGTCTCCTCACAGACGTCAACAGCCTCGTCCATTTCTCCAGTAGAATCTCGATATCTCGTAACTTCAAGATAACAAGGAATAAGTACGATAAATCGACATGTTAATCCTGATACGAGATCAAGATATGAGCCTTTCATTTAACAGAATGACTAACTACAAATTCAACATTTTTCATGAAAGGACTTTTAAAAATATTTCTTTGTTCAAATTCTTACCTTTTTCGTTGGCAAAACTATGGCAGAAATATTAAATATAGCAGTTTACTAAAACAGCCAATGTGCTCTTAACCATTTACTTCGAAAAATGTAAAGGCGTTTTTTTAAGAACAGTGTCCGAAAAAGTTGGGAACTCATGTGGGTCGAAACTCTACTGACAAACAAATTTAGAAATATATAAAATAAAAAAAAGAATACAACGCAGTGGACAAGCGCCATAGGAAATAATAGAAGAAGTGGTTACGACAAGCCTGAGGATCGCACCTAGCTCATACTTATTTTATTCCAAACGAGGCCCAACCATATTGTAAAATATATCAATATCCAATTACTATTACACATACAATAGAAGGTAGTACATTACAGCAAAAAGCGTTAAAAAGAGAGAGAAACACTTTATTAAGCGGTGTTGCCCGTTTTAAATAGGTTGCTAAATACACAGCATACTTAAATCAATCTCAATTTTACATTAGACAATATTTAATAACAAAATAAATATAGCACAAAAAAAAAAGACCGCAGTAGTAATTTTTTTTTTTTTTTTAAATATAAAATAAGGATCAAATATCCATCAGCTAAAAATAATTACTGCAAACTAACAAACATACTTAAGACAGAAATTAAGAAATACAAACTTCAAAAATTACATGACTACACAGAAAAACTTAATACAACCGACAAATCCTTATGGAATATACCACTAAAAAACTACTGAACTACAGAAACTATAATCATCCCCTACTTACCGAAGTCAAAACCTGGTCAAAATCTGATGAAGAAAAATCTCTCATTTTTGGCCAGCACCTTTTCCAAACTCTTAAACCACATCCTGATATCCTTAATCCTACTCATTTAGAATATATTGAATCATAACTTAATATCCCACCTCCAATGTCCTCTCCCCCTAAAGCATTCCATCCTTCAGAAATATCAAACATCATGCATAGATTACCTTCAAACAAAGCCCCTGGACACGACCTAATCACATCCTACATCCTTAAACTCCTTCCTCGTAAAGCCATCCTATTCCTAACATACATATATAATGCTGTACTTCGCACCACATATTTCCCTGATTCCTGGAAATTATCAATAGTTAAAATGA
This sequence comes from Euschistus heros, assembly GCA_003667255.2. NCBI lineage: Eukaryota > Metazoa > Arthropoda > Insecta > Hemiptera > Pentatomidae > Euschistus > Euschistus heros. Next base: position 102,704 of record RCWM02000758.1, read on the forward strand.
TACCTAAACCCAAAAAGCCACCTGAGCTCCCATCCTCATACCGTCCTATTTCTCTCTTGCCAATCATGGGTAAAATCCTAGTAAAACTCATTTTGAAACGTTTGTATCCTATCCTAGAATCCCATCATGTAATCTCAGATCACCAGTTTGGATTCCGAACATCACACTCAACAATTCAGCAATGTCATCGTGTGGTGGACGTTGTCTCCTCTGCATTGAAGCGCGGAATGTACTGCACGGGAGCCTTTCTTGGTGTAGAACAAGCGTTTGACCGAGTCTGGCACCCGGGAATGCAGTATAAACTCCGTCAGTTCCTACCTTCTACATATTTCCTCATTATTAGATCTTATCTCAGTGACTGAACCTTCAAAGTAAACCATAAATTTTCCTATTCTCCCCTCTTTACCCATCTGCCGGAGTGCCTCAAGGTAGTATTCTAGGTCCTATCCTCTACACAGTGTACATAGCTGACATCCCAACTCATCCTACCACTGTCCTCACCAATTACGCCGATGACACATGTGTGTTATCAGTAAACAATGATCCCTTTATTGCCTCTCAAACACTCCAATCCCATATCCTAAACCTTCAAGAATGGTGTCAAAAATGGAGAATCAAAATAAATCCCATGAAATAACCTTTACACTTCGTCGTAAACCTACAACATCCTGCCCTACAGTATTCTTTAATTATATTCCACTAATTCCTCTTGAACAGATCCGCTACCTAGGACTCCACTTGGACAAACGATTAACTTGGAATCCACATACAAGACTAAAACGACAAGAAACTGCCCGTCGTTACAGACTACTTCAACATTTACTAGACAAACGTTCAAAGCTCCCAAATAATTACAAAAGACTCATTTACATGACTGTTATTAGACCTATTTGGACGTACGGAGTTGAGCTTTGGGGCTCTACTAAACCATCCAATTCATCTCGTATCCAATCCTTACAATCCAAAATCCTTCGAAAAATCCTCAATGCTCCTTACTTTGTGACCAATAAACTTATCCATAAAGATCTTAATGTTCCATATGTTTCTCATTTAGCCCAAACCAGATACCTATCCTTCCATAGTAAGCTCCAAAAATGCTTTACATCAAAAAATGTGTTATTTACAAAATTAATGTATATTAAATTGTGCTTCTAAAGACATCTCCTAAGCTGAATTAAATTCAGGGGCTTAGCTACAATCGATTGTCAAAATCGACGAATAGTTCCGGTCATGTTTAAGAGTCTCTAACACAAAAATGGCTAATCCAATCAAACATTTTTTTTCTTTTTAGTTAAGTTCGCTAATAAAGCTTCTTTTTTTTTTAATCTATAATTTATTTAACTGAAAAAAAAACTGTTAGTTTAATAAATAATAATTCTATTTTTTTTTTTTAATATTTTTTTTTTTTTTTATTTATTTTTTTTTTTTATGTCGGAAGTGAGGTTGTTAAAACAATATCCATATTAAACAAAAAAAATTACTTGTCAATGGAAAAATAAAATAAAATACATTGTTTTTAGGAATTTATTATTATTATTATTATTTTATTGAAATATATGTACAATCTGCCTCAGTTAAGGGCAATAAGTAACAGTGCTAATGATGTAGTTCATTCGTATCATATATACAAGTTCTCATCCATACACAATTGATAATAATAAGAGATAAAATACAACAGTCATAATACAAAAAATAAATCAAATAGTCATTATACAAAGAAATTAAATAAATAAAAATAAAAAAAATAATAAAAAAATTTTTTTTTGATACATTCATACTCTATGTACAATATAGACACACTCAGCCTAGGGGACCCCGAATCGAGCCTATTCCCCCACTTATTGGGAGTCAAGGCCAGACCCGTAGGGATCCCAGCGCTGCCCTCTCAGCTGCATCACCAGTAATATCCAGTGGAGGCTGAGTGGGAGCGCTATAGCCACATATGCTCAGAACTTGAGTGGAGGAGCTGGTCATTACCAGGACTCCAACATAACATTATATTACAAAAGGTCTCGGGGCCATTGCCGTTTCAATCTTCTGGGGGGTAATAGGGATGGTTAGAGCTGGACAAGGATTGAGCCAGAGGATTAGGATGATTGGATAGATTTTGATAAAATTTAAAGAATTTTGAAGGAATAAGGTCAAGGATAAATGGGATTTTTAGGTCGTTATGTAGGGTTTTATTGGTGACATAATATAGTGCATTGACAACTGTTCGGAGGACTTTGGATTGGAAGGATTGAATGCGTTTGATATTGGATTGTCTTGCTGTCCCCCACAGTTCAAGTCCGTAGGTCCACATTGGTTTTAAGATTGTTTTGTATATGAGGAGTTTGTTGAAAGATGAGAATTCCTGCCTAGTAGTCTGTAGAGCTGGCTGAATCTCCTGTTTAGTTCTTGTCTTTTGAGTCTAGTATGAGGGTTCCAGGTCAGTCTTTTGTCAAAATGAAAGCCAAGGTAACGTACTGTGTCGGATATAGGAATAGGGATATTATTGAAGTGGATGGGAGGACAGGATTTGCGGCAAAGTGTAAATGTTATATGACTGCATTTGGCTTCATTAACTTTTATTCTCCACTGATTGCACCAAGCTTCGATCTGCAGAAGATGTCTTTGGAGGTTGAGGGAAGCAAGTTTGGGATCTGAATGGGATGATAGGATGGCAGTATCATCTGCAAATGTAGCTAAAAAGGTATTAGGATTGGTTGGTATATCAGCAGTGAAGAGATTATAGAGGACGGGACCTAGGACGCTACCTTGTGGTACTCCGGCATCGATAGGATAACAGTTGGAGACCTCTGAGCCACAGCGGACTCGAAAGGAACGATTTGAGAGATAGGATCGTAGGACTAGGTATAGGGATTGGGGTAAGTGGGTCTTGAGCTTGAAGAGCAAGCCCTGGTGCCACACCCGGTCGAAAGCTTGCGCTATATCAAGAAATGCACCAGAGCTGTACTGCTTGTTTTCAAGGGCAGATGATATGTGATCAACAACACGAAGGCCTTGTTGAACAGTGGAGTGACCAGTCCGGAATCCAAATTGGTGGGAAGGGATGCTTTGGGATTCAAGTATAGGTAGGATACGTTTTAGAAGGATTTTTTCAAAGATTTTTGAAAGGATGGGAAGGAGACTTATAGGTCTATAAGATTAGGTTTTGTTGGGAGGTTTGCCAAGTTTTAGAAGAAGAATGATGATGGAGTGTTTCCATATCAGAGGAAAGTGGGTCGTGCGAAGGATACAATTGTAGATGTAAGTTAGGAAGATGATGGCTTTTTGTGGGAGTTGTCGGAGGATCTGGGTGGTGAGCAGGTCATATCCAGGTGATTTGCGGTTCTTCAACTTTTTTAGGAGGAATTTGACCTCAGAGGGGTTAACTGCTTTAGGAGGTAAGGAGAGAGGAATCGGTGAATCAAGGAATTGATGAACTTTTGCAGTGTGGGAGGGGATTTGTTCGGGATGGGGAATAAATGTGCTGGAAAGGTGCTTGGCAAATTCTTCTGCTCTGTTCTCATCTGAGGCAGCCCAGGATCCATCTTCGCGTCGGAGAGGTTGGGATATATGCTGGTATATTTAAGGATTTTTTTTGGTTAAGTTTTTTTAGGAATTAACGAGATTTTCCAAGGGACCATCAATTTCTTACGTTTTATTCGGATATATGATATACCGGGATACAAAATACCGGGATTTTACTGCGGTTTGTTTTTTGTTTTTTTTAGCTTATATGAACACTAGCATCCCCCATCGCCCGCTCTCACAAGTAAAGAACTTAAATAATCTTAACTGATTGGGGTTTAATTCTTTATCGATAAAAAATCTTCAAAACAAAATTTATGAAATTGAAAATTATTTCGTCAATTACTAAAACTGAAACTTTTAATCTACCACTATTGATCAGGTAGTTCCATATCACGTTGAAGCATAATTGGACATCAAATTTTTAGTTGTTAATGTATGAGTTGGTAATCCAGATGGACAGAGACTGTTAAGAAACTCTTGCGGATAACGGAATGCATTATCAGTGCTTACAACTGAAGGCCCATGAATCATTTTTTAACACACATCAAAAAGGTTGGAATTTAATTTCTAACCATAAAAATATATGCCAGTGTTGCAAACCTCGTTTCTGCTACTTATCGCTATTTATTTATGTTATTATTATAATAACCTTTACTATGGTAAACCTTTCTAGAAGTATGAAGAGGATTTAGCTGAAATTTGGTACATATGGGTTCAGTAGTTTTACTCACAAAAAAAAGTATATAAAATCCCCGTCAAGAGTATTGCAACACCCAAAATTCTCGAGATTTTCCTTGTTTTTACCTTAATTCATACTTGGTTTATATTCATATGAATATTACTTATTAAATGTGAGACATTAAGGAATAGACACACCAATGTGTTTCCCTGTTAATAACAAACGATGGAATTTTAGATTATTTTTTTGTTCAAATTTCCTTCAGTTTCATTATTCGTTTCGTTATTTACAAGTATGCCAAGACTAGTGGAAGCAGTCATTCAAGCCAGAGAGAGCACAATATGTCTTATTAAATATAAATTAAAAATTGCGCAGTTAAAATAGAAAAAATAAAAAATTTAAAAATTAAGTTTTCTAACTTTTTTGTTTATTGTAGAATTCAGAACCTTTCTTTATTAAAAAAAAAAAATAAATAAAAAAAAAAAAATACGTTTTTGTAAAATTCAAATATTTCAAAGTGTTGCGATACTTTTGACAGGGAGTTGATATAAACATATCAATATTACATTAACTCAAACATTTGGTAATTCAAATGATTTCTATTTAAATCTATCAGTCCGAAACTTCAATTTGATTAAGATAGAAAATTACCACTCCATTGTAAGACTTAGGACTTTAAAAAAATTGACATAAATCAACTGAAATAAAGCATGTTTCGCAAAGAAAGCATATAACAGACTAAAATGATATTAAGAATGTTCTAATTAACCAAGACGAGAAGGAGGAATTTATTTTAGGCGTCGAGTAAAACAGCTATGTTTTATCAATAAAGTCAAAATTTAACTTTAATATATAAATATCGTGCAATACAACTTTGTTGAGCTTACAATTTAATAATAAATGCTATGTTAAAACTGTTATTTCAGAAATTTTATTGCCAACCTAGATTTATTAAAAAAAATTATTTAACACTATCATAAAACATTTACATAAATAAATTATAATGAAAAATTAATTTTCTTTTACGCTTTTAACTATATAAAACAGAAAGGAGAATAGCTGAGTATTTAAGGCGCCTGACTATCAAGTTTCCGGGCCCGAGTTCCAGTCCGACTGAAGGCAGGAAATTAATATTCTGTCATTTCAACCGTGGATCGACTTTGAGGTCGAAAGACCCTCCTGGGGCACACCTACTCTCTGAAAAAGTGGGTACCCTTAACCTGGCGGTTGAGCGTGAATTCAAGGCAAATCTCCTCCTATCACAATAGTTGGCCTAGTGACAGTGAATCTTTATGTGTTGTTATAGTACAGGTTTCTTTTTTTTCTTCTGTGTATTTATGTGCTTATATTTGTAATTGTTTGTATGTTTTTAATACACTTTTATTATCTGTATGTAATGGAATCTTTCATCGTAATTTTCACCAATTTCCAGCAATCTGATCAACTTGAAAATTTGCACACGTTTCAAGAACCAATGGCAATACAATAACTGCACAACTCTGTTCTAATGTTCTCAATTAGTATAGTTAAATTACCCCCAAAATAGGTGTCTGCCTTTGGGCAGAATGTGAAATAGTAGGTTTTATATGGTCCAGATGGGTCCTAAGAATAAAATATCGAAAATGAAAATAAATTTGATAAGGGAAAAATGTTTGAGGGCAAAAAAAACTTTTTTAACTTTTTTTTAGATTTTGGAAAAAAAAAATATAGAAAAATGCTTTTAATCAAAAAATGTTTTATTTAAATTGTGCGTCTAAAGATATCTCTTAAGCAGAACTTGATTTAGGCATTTAGCCAGAATCGATTGTAAAAAATCGATGAATTTTGCAAATTCTAAAAAGTTAATTTCGGTCATTTTTAAGAGTCTGTAACGCAGAAATGGATAATTCAATCAAAAGATGTTATATACTAAAAGTTGTAAATCATTACATTTTGTGCAAGATAGGATTTTTAAAGTAAAAAATGCAAATAATCACGAATAGTACAAGGAAATTAGCTTCGAACCTTGAACTCAAAAATTATATTGTCTGATGCTGCAAATTGTTCACCACACTTAGATTTTTAGTTAGATTTGCTCTTTTTTTTTATTAGAAATTATGACGAATGTTAAGCAACCGAAAAAAAAAAAAAATAATAAATAAATAAATACAGGTCATTCCTAATTATACTGATATTCCTATACCATCATGATAATTTTAACTAATACATACTTCGGTTTCAATGCTAGAATCTACAAAAAGATCTATGAATTGATCCCAAAAGGTTTAGTTCTCCTCGGTGAGGAGGTACTCTGCCAAGAAGGCGAGAACGGTAGGAGCGTAAATCAGGTTAAAGATAATGATGGCTGTAAACAAATGGCGGGGCCTTGTAAGGGCAAAATGCCGCAGCTAAGGCGGCCTTAAGATCTAGCTTCATGTTTCACCTGTTGTCACCTGCATCAGCCGAGCATAAATTAGATGTAAAGCCTCTTCGGCAGAACAAGGCAGGGATAACTGAAGGATAAAAATATTGTCTCATATCCCTACTTTTTTTTCATGTGTCTATAGGCTTCAGATTTATACTCCTACAAACTTAATCGAATTTAAATATTAGAATGTGTAATATCTTAAAATTCTTTTAAGGCTGGAGTACTGTAAGGGCACATCCGGAGAATGGAAAACAGCATGCTTACCAAGGAAAGCGTCACATTAATTAAAAGCTATGAGACTCGAAGTCAGTGGCTTAATGAAGTTCAAAAAGACCTAGAATCTGCTGAAATTTGTGATCTTGATGTGTTAGATCGATCAAAATATAGAGATATGGTGAAATCTTGGTCCTCACTATCCAAAATTATTACCAGTCGAAAACCTATGACAGAAGAGAAAAAAGAAAAGCTACTGGCTGGTCTCAGGAAGTATGGGGAACAAAAGAAAGCTTCCAAAGGAACTGGCGCTACTAATCGGCTTAAATTAATAATCAGAATAGCAAATTTGAACAGAAACCAACAAGAACTACAGGCTGAAAATGGAAAAAAAAAAATAGTGAATTGATGAAGAAGTTTTGGGAAGAAAAGAAGCAAAGCAAATGAAAATAGTGTATATTTCAGATTCAAACGCTCTCCTTAATAGAAAAAAAACGATAATAATACATAAATATATACAGGATGTTCGTAAGATCGTTGGCCAAAGAGGTATCTCGGGAAGGAAGGTTCATATTGACTCTATTTAAGGTTACTACTTACCTGTATACAAAGTCTAACGGGTTTCTTTTAGTGATTTTTTTTTTTTAATATTGGCCAAAACCAAACATTTATGCCTTGTAACTTCATTGTTTACTGATATATCACTGCCTTTTTTTTTTGGTGTATTAACTAATAAATTTTCCATGTAAAATAAAAAAGATTTGAAGCAAAAAACAAATACAAAAAAAAAAATCGGAAGTTCGTTAAATCTTCGGCCAACGATCTTATGAACACCCTGTAAATATATATATATATATATATATATATATATATATATATATATATATATATGTAATTCCTTAAATATTCACTAATAAGAAAGAAACTTGGACATCTAAAAACAAGCCACAATGTTCTAATTAAAATTAAATAATTTTGTAATATCAGAAGTCAGCTAGTAGAATCAAAAAGATATAAGGTATAAGATACAATTTTTATCTTTTTTTACCTCTAAGAAACATTAAATTTTTTTTTTTTTTTTTCAGCTGAAAAACTTTAAATACTGATATATCAGGCATATATTTTTTAAAAATGAGAAATAACTAAAATTAATGAATAATTTAAGTTCAGTAAACCCTACCCCTTTTATGAGAATCCATGGAGCATAGTCCGACTCCGTGGAATTTAATTAAAGCATTATCAATACTTCATAAACCCCTATCAGGTCGCGACTCGCAGTATATTGTTTCGAATTCCATTAAGGATTTCAGAGTTAGGTAAAAGAAACTTTTTAAATTGGAATGTAAATGAGTTCCGAGTTTCTGAATTTTTGTTTAATAAAAAAAAAAAATGTATAACTTTGACAAGGTAAAGTTTTCCCACAGCTAGAAAGTCCAGGTGGTTTGGAAGTGAAATGTGACCAGCATGAAAATGTTGTTTTTTTTTTTTTGTTTTTTTCAATTTTGTATTTATTTTTATTTTATTTCTTTTGGGTGTGGGTTTTATTATTTAAGATAATTAAATTTATGAAAGATCGAATTAAAACAAGCTTCTATAAGAAGAGAATAGAACAGTGTATTATTGAGAAGAAATTCTACAAAATTATGACTATTACACAGCAGATATTGTATTAACGGAGGTATTTATAGTTCATATATTTTTAAAAACAGTTTATTAATATTTACAACAGTATACATTATATATAAGTAAATTTGAGAATAACTATCACAATAACATGTCAATAACATTTTAAGAACTACTCACTAGTAGCACCTCAATAAAAGTTCAACATTACAAGGACTCTCGGACATCTGCTTTTCAGACACCTCGGAAGAATTGAGTGTGAAGCAAGTTGGAATACTAGCGGTTCGAGTGAGTATCGAGCTTAATTTAACCCAATTTAAACCCAATATATGCACGTCAGTCCAAACAATAATTAAAGAATTAGAGAAAATTTAATCGCTGACGAATACTCCTTTAAACATGTAAAAACATTTACCTATCTGGCTGCTGAGCTCAACTGTGAAAATAAGATATCAACAGAAGTGCAAAAACGGATTATGGCAGGTAACCGAGCCTATTTCGCGAACATCAAGCTTTTCTGATCATCGCTCTTGTCACGAACAACGAAGATAAGATTATATAAAACCTTAATAAGGCCTATCGTGACATATTCTGCCGAAACATGGACTCTGTGTACCTCCAAAACAAATACACTAAGAATTTTGGAAAGAAAAGTTATCAGAAAAATATATGGACCTGTGGTTGAGGGTGGATGGTGAATTCGGAAAAACAGAGAGTTATATGAAATATACGGTTCCTGTGCATGGTTCAGTTTATAAAAGCGAGAATTGAATGGTTGGGCCATGTACTGAGAGTGAAATATAGCAGAGCTCCAAAAAAGCTACTATTAGGGACAATGTTTGGTACCAGGAAGAGAGGACGTCCAAGAAGCAAGATGTTGAAGGAGACCTACGGACCCTTGGTGTAAGGAACTGGAAATCGAGGGCATTGTGTAGAGAGGACTGGTGTAGTATTGTTGGGGGAGCCAAGGTCCACGCGGGACTGTAGAGCTACAGAAGTAAGTAAGTAAATAAGTAAGTATGGAGCTTAATTTGAAAAGATAGGTATCTTGTTTGAGTCAAATCTGCAACACTAACATCTTTATGGATAAGTCTGATTTTGACATAACAGAGATCATTGAGGATTTTGGATTGAATTGATTAGATACAAGTAGAATTGGAAGGGTCGGTGGAGCCTTAAAGCTCAACCCCATTTATTCAAATGGGTCTAATTGCTGCCATGTGAATAATTATTCTGTAATTATTAGAAGCTTTGAACGCTTGTCTAGTAAATGTTAGATTGTCAGAAATAATTTATATTTAAATATAAACAGATTAGTTTTATTTTACGTATTAATTATTATGATTTTACATATTATTATTTTTTTATTGGCGCGACAGACACTATAAAGCTGTGCTTGGCCTGCTTCACAGTCTTTCTCCAGACGCCCCTATCAGCTGCTCGCCTTAGATATATCTTAGATAGTTTCAAGTCCTCGGAGACGCCATCGAACCATCTTCTCTTCGGTCTTCCAAGAGATCTCACTCCATCCGGTCTATCCCAGAACGATTTGCGGCATGTTTCTGCTCTCGCCCACCCAGTAGACATGCCCCATCTATTTGAGCCGTTGAACTCTTATGAACACCGCCAATGGCAAGTCACCATACAAATCGTATAGCTCCCGGTTCTTCCTTCGCCAAACATTCCGTTATCCTTTATCGCACCAAATATACGTCTCAGTGCTATCCTTTCGAAAAAGTCCAGTTTCGTGGCTACTGACTCCATAATAATGAATAGTCCATGATATGTGTCTACCGGTCTAACTAGAGTTTTGTACAGTCTTACCTTGGTTGTGCGGCTGGAATTTTACAGATATAATTTCATAATATTGGGTTGCCCATAAATTAATGTATGATTCAATGTTTTATAAATAATTTAAAACAAATGTTATTTTATATTTAGACATAATAGACAATTGGCGAAGTAAGAGGAAGTGACCCTTAATAGAGTCGTTACAATTTTCTTCCACGTGGCGAATTACGTTTATTTATTTTCTGTTACCATAGCAATAATCGCTAATTTATTAAACTTTTATTGGATTCGAAATTAGATTAGATTAAATTTCTTTTGGACGCTCAACATCGAGCATTTAGTGTCCTTTTCCAGTCTATATTTCTTCCTTTCTAGTTTTAGGCAATTTTTTCAGATTTTATTGAATAATTTATACTTTTTAAGAAATTATATAATTTTGTCTATGTTGTTGCTATTGCCATCAAGTATAGCAGGGAGGTTCCTCTGTAAACCTGCTTCCTGAAAATAACTATTCCACCGAGAGCAGTTCTCTAGTATGTGCTTAATTTTTAATTGTATGTTATGCTATTGCAAGTCTCGCACTTCGGAGGATTGTCCTTTGGAATAAGGTAATCGTAAGCCGAATAATACTCGTATAGTAAGGCCTATTTTGAGTCTAGCTATAACAACTTCCTCTCTTCTGTTGCTACGGTTAGAACTTTTCCGTATTTTTGTATCCTTTATAATAGCTATCAGTGTATTTTGTTCTTCAACATTTTCCTAAAGATGGGTCCAGATCAGTTTAATTCGATATTTTAAAAATTGTCAAATGTCAGATGAGGTGTAAAAGTTTTTAACATCAATCGATGATAATGCTGCTTCCTTAGCAGCTAAACTGCTGTTTCGTTGCCTCTGATCCCCACGTGTGACGGAATCTAAACTAGCGATACTTTCTTATTCATGTTTTTCACCATCGATGCATTTATTTGATTGTTCCATTGGATTCGATTATAAACTTTTCAAATGTAAAGAATAAGCAATAGTAGTTGTTTGTTGGAGTTTAAAGTCCTTAACTCCAACTAGGTCAGGAAGGACGGGTTATCCTACATGTTACCAACCTATTCCAGGCAGTGTGAAAAGGTCTAGAATCATTCCGTGGGTCCACCAAGAAATACATTTCAGACTCCACAGGTGAGATTCAAAGCCACGACGTTCTATGGCGGGCGCCCTGAGACCCCCCAACGCGCTCGGCAATTAAACCCCTATTTGATTAATTTATTCTTAATTATTTTTAGTAATTTCACTGATTAATTTAATCAGTTATATTTTTGGTTAGTTTATAGAAACTTTTAAATTCATTATTCTTTTCTAGTTTTGGGTTTATTTCATCTAGTTAACTATTAATTTGCCGGCAGTTTCCTGATTTTAAATTTTATGGAGAATATTTTTTGGTATATAAAATTTCTCGCAAGTACATACTATTTAGGAAAAGTCCCTATTTTTTTGCAACTTTGTTTTATTCAAATAATCATTAATTGTTAATTTAATTGAAGTAATTTAGCCTTTTTAATTCTAAAATGCAAATTTGGAAAACCAGTAGATTATAAATAGCCATATATATATATATATATATATATATAATCTATTTGAAGGCAGTTATATATATTATAACTTCCATATATTTAAAATAAAACAAACAATTTTTTGTTGAAGTCAAAAATTAAAAAGTTTTTAATAAAAATATAACTATTTTAGTAATATTTCAATAACATTACGTAATAGATTTTTATTTAAATTTCTTGGGGGAAATTGTTATTTTTACAAAGCAGATGTGTCTTCAGTTTATTAAAATTATTACCTTGAACCTTTAAAGTAAATATTGAAGAGGAGTATTTTGTAATTTGATAACTATAAACCTTGTAGATTTACAAAGAGGGATCAGTCAAATAAAAAATAAGGATTGCTAAAATAAACAACACATTATTTATGATCGATGAAAACATTCCGGACATATAAAGAAATTAAAACAAAATAAACAAGAAACAAGATATTGTCAAGTCATATTAATGAAGAGAACTAAAGCTGAAAAGAACTGGATGAAATTCCTAATTTTATAAAAACAATATTTTATTATTTACAATTTATTAAAATTTACAACTGTACAAATATACATTTAGTAAATGTGTTAAAAACGCTTACAATGACATGGCAAAACTTTAAAAGTACTACTCATCAGTGGCACTTCAATAAAAATCTACACAAGAAGATCTCTAGGCCATCTTCTTTTCAGATGCCTCGGAGGATTATCGGGAATTGAGAGGGAAGTTGAGAAACTAGTGGATTTGAATGGTTATGGAGCAGACTATGAAAGAATTGGTATCTGGTTTGGGCTAAATCAGAAACATATGGAACATTAAGATCTTATGGATAAGTTTATTGGTGACAAAGTAAGGAGCATTGACGATTTTTCGAAGGATTTTGGATTGTAAGGATTGAATACGAGAGGAATTGGATGGTTTAGTACAGCCCCAAAGCTCAACTCCGTAAATCCACATTAATCTAATCACTGCCATGTAAATGAGTCTTTTGTAATTAACTGGGAGCTTTAAACGTTTGTCCAGTAAATTTTGAAGTAGTCTGTAACGACGAGCTGTTTCTTGTCGTTTTTGTCTTGTATGTGGATTCCAAGTAAGACGTTTGTCCAAGTGGAGTCCTAGGTAGCGGATCTGTTCAACTGGGATTAGTGGAATATCATTAAAGGATACTGTAGGACAGGAGGTTGTAAGTTTACGTCGAAGGAAAAAAAAAAAAAAATTTAAGATTGTTACTATGTGCCTTTGCACCTGTTTCCTTCCTTATTTTGCAGGTAAGAAAATATTTAAAGTTGAACATAATTTTCCACTATTTGTCCATTTTTTAGAAGCTTACTGGTCAAGAGATTATCTACACATTTTTTTTTTTTTTTGCAATATTATGTTATGTTTAGCACCCAAAAACTTATAGTATCTTTATCACAGGTGCTCAAAGATAAAACATTGTTTTATACACTTCAAAAACATGTGTGCTACTGTTTTTTATCCCATTTGTCGAAAAATAACACAGCACCAATTTCAATTAACAGTTACACAAAGTGACGCAGCAAGTTGACAATGGACAAAGCTCAAGGGAGGAAAATGGTTTACAACTCTGAAATAATTCAAAGCTCCATCAGGTTGCGATTGTCTAGAGCGGAACAAATGCGATCGAATTCGCCGCGAGATTTTTTTGTTGAAACAACAAAGGCGGAGCAGGTGAGCAACACAATGCAGGACTTACATTGGACAACAAAAGACGAATAATACAAACAACTGAGCGAAGAGTAAGGCTACCTGTTAAAAGGCAAGATGCATCTTGGACTAGTTTAATTATTCAACTGATTTAAATTATGATAGAATACTCTTGTGCTATCGGAAATCCTCCCTTATAATCAAAATATTTTATATATAACATTCTGACCATTTTATCATTTCTAACATCAAGACAATTCTACTTTAAATATTTCAAATAAAACGGTCTCGCGGATGTTAAGTAACTTTTCTACAATTCTTTTATTGTTAGTAACACAATTTTTACAGGCAATGCAAAAATATGGTATCCTACTCAAGCTTCTACCCGACAAATGAATGAATTTGAAATAACTAACGTGTTTTAATGAGAGCTTTATAACCTGTCATGATAGGACTCCCATAAAAAGCGATACTTATCTGAAGGATCATTAATTTTTGAGAAAGAAAAAACACTGCTGCCGTTTCCAAACATGGATCAAGATGGCGGCAGCAACTAAAATAAGGTTCCATAAGGCCGTTTTCAGAAAAAAAACTGTTGAACTTTTTTTCTCAACGGATTTTAATATTTTAATTAAGTTTGCAACTATAGCAGCTGTCGACTTCTTACCTAAAATCGAAAAAAAAACGCCCGCTTAAACCGTCGCTTAAAACCACTAGGTTATTGTCGGTTTTGGTTCTATAATATCTATTCATCTAATTATAAATTTAACCAGCTTTGAGATGAAAAAAATTAATTTTGGATTCGACCATAGCTTCCTGACAAATTGTCGGATTTTCGATTTTTAACAACTAAGTGCGCGTTTAGATGCAGGTTTAAGCTATATTTTACTATATAGACATTCTTCGCAAAACCCTTCGTTGTCTTTTATAGGAAAATGACAATAACCGCAATTTTGGGCGTTTTTTTCGATTTTTGGTATTAAGCCGACGGTTGCCGCGGTAAGAAACTTCAGATTCGTATACAGAACCCCAATAAACATCAGTTGAGAAATTAAGTTCAGTAGTTTTTTTTTTTTTCTGAAAACGGCAGCAGTGGTTTTTCTTAAACAAAAATTGATAACCTTTTGAAAAACACTAACAAATTTTAAACTGAGAGAGAGAGAGAGAGAGAGAGAGAGAGAGAGAGTGAGTGAGAGAGAGAGAGAGAGAGAGAGAGAGAGAGAGAGAGAGAGAGAGAGAGAGAGAGAGAGAGAGAGAGAGAGAGAGAGAGAGAGAGAGAGAGAGAGAGAGAGAGAGAGAGAGAGAGAGAGAGAGAGAGAGAGAGAGAGAGAGAGACTTATTTAAGCGGTACTTCCCACTTTTAAAATGGGTTGCTAAATACACAGTATGCTAATCAATCACAATTTCACATTTGACAATATTAAAAAAAAAAAAAAAAATGTTTAGTTAGGATTCTGCTTCGAATATTTAATACTTTCATAGATTTTTATTCTGTTTATTTACATTTTAAATAAAAATTACTGATGCATTTTTAAGTGAAAATATAAAAAGAGAATATATATTTACTGATACAAACAATGTTTAAGATTCTTATGAGTTTTTTGGGTGGACGTTTCTGGTTTTGACCATTTTATCTCGCTGCTGAGAGAAGGTTATGGGTTAAATAGGTCCAGAGTTGAAAAGCTGGTCACTGGCAGAAGTTCCATTGTCATATTTTACAAAAGGTCCCTGGGCCAGTGCCTTTTCAACCTTCCTAGAGGAATCCAGGATTGAGTGAGGGTGGATTCAAACGCAGTCTACACCTTCTTTGTAGTACACTTAATTGTTACAGCTTATATTTTTATCAAATAGTAATTAAACTAACTATTCCTATTTAAATATTATCCTATCAATATTAATACAAAGGGATTTTAGGAATATTTATTTTAATAAACATATTTATTAATAATATTTTAGGAATATTACCAAAATGCTATATTACATCAATATATTTATATGTATATGTAATAAATGTCTTTTGCCTGGGTTCATATACTTTTTTGGTGTAACGTTTTCCTTTTACCCTCAAAAATGTAGCACTTTGTAGTGCGTGCTCTACTGGTGTTTCCCAGTTCAAAATTTTGCCGATAGTTTAATTATAAGAAAGTTAATAAGGAATATGTTTTGTTATATGACATTAGTCACTAGGATCTCCCGTTTAGTAGATATATTGGTTTTAATGAAAAAGTCACGTTTTGCCTAATTTTTTTAAGTATTATTAGACACGGACTACGTAGATCTGTTGGTGTTGGTTGATTAAAAATTTACAAATCACAAATTTGAAGTTTCACAATCAGAAATTTAACGGAGAATATTTGTGTTATATAACATATGTCACTAGGACCTACCGTTTGTATGTTACATTGGTTTGAATCAAAAAAGTAATGTTTGAAACTCTTATTTTCTCTTTACTTTATTTATTTCGAATAATCATTACTTGTTATTATAATTTAATTATTAATTTAAATAATATGATTCTTTAAATTCTAAAATATATATTTGGAAATGGAGTAGAATATAGGTAGAAAAATTCATAGTCTATTGTTTTTTTTCAGAAAGAGAAAAACATTGGTTTATCTTTTTCTACTTTATTTTTTTTTCCATATTCCAATTCACATTCCAAATTAAATTTATAACATAACCAGTCTTTATATTTTACTGTAAAGAACAAATATTTTTTTTTTTTTTTTTTACTTTAACAATGCTACAATTAAAAATGCGTCGTTGCCTGTTACCTGCAAGATATTGGATTCATAAAGAGAATCCAACATAGCCTCTTTCACTCCAACTCCAGGACGTAACCTACACGAGCTGTCCCCAGTTAGGACGAGCAACCCAGTGAAAGGTTGGATCAATCCCAGCGGGAAACTGGATCAGGGCTTCGAGGTTCACAACCTTGATAGTCAAAAACCTGTTACTTTATCAGTAACCACCCCCTACAATTCTCGTAGAAGTTGAGTCTTCACCGAAAAGTAGATACGAGCCCCGTAGTCCTCAGACTCAACAAAAATAATAATCGGGAATATTGATGCATAGTGGCCACTCAATGGAGGAGGCACTTGACAGTCACGGGCCCGATTTCGCGTTCTGTTAAAGACACAAAATTATTTCTGTAATTTCTGCCGTAGCTCAACTTCGTAGTCGGTCGACCCTCCTGGTGCGCATCCAGCCCTTTTCACGTGGGTACCCTTCATTGGGGGGTAAACCCTTGCTGTCGAGCATGGTTTCGGCCAAATCGGTTTCTTTAACAACCGTTGGCCTATTAACAGTACATACTTAGTACTGATCCTAAGATCCTTTATGGATTGTACTTGTACAGTAGCCATTCTAATGTAAAGTAATTCAGTTAGATTACACTGTTCTGCATCAAAATACTTCCTTCAATAAATATGTTGTTTTGTAGTGTGCTCAAAACAAATGCGAAGTCAAAAAAAAAAAATGCTCAATCAGACTTTTTTGAACATTTTTTTATTTTTGAAAACTTTGACAAAAAAAAAATAAAAGAATGATTTTTAAACTTTTATAATGTATTACAAAATGAAAAAAATTGGATAGGATAAGTTTTAAGCTTTGTTGCATAAATGACGTTGAAGAATTGCTTTTTATTATATAAGTCCATGGGTTGCAGCATGTCCTCAAAAATTAATTGCTTGCATTCCCCTTTCAATTTCTTCCCTCCCTACTTAGTAGCAGTTTCAGATGAACTCGAAGAACGATTTCATCAAGAAACAGCCCAAATGGAAAAAAGGTATAGCGGTAAATGCAATGAGAAGATGCTTGCCGACTACTGTTAGACACTAATACGGGAGACACGTGATGTCGAGTTCAAAAGGGAGAAATATACATTTTAATTATGTCCAGTATTAAATATTATTATTTATTATATTACTGTTTTTCATTTAAAAAATGGTGCTAAGTAGAATTTTTTTAACTATAGATTCGAATTCAGCTCATTTGTAAATGTAAAAATCACAAAAAATGTTCATGGGAGTGGAAAAAATAATTAAATGAAATTTTTAAAAAAAATACACTATTTCAGGTTTTTCAAAAACGTCTAATTTCTAATTTTTTATGGCAGATAGATTTTTTTGCCTTCAGACAAATACAAAAATCAGAAACGATTTCTCAAGGAAGCTAAGTTTTTTTTTTTTTTTTTTTTTTTTTTTTACAGAACTGTATTATTGAAAGAAAATTCAATTTAAATATAGTTTAATGATTCTAACTGCATCTCCGACAATGTTGACGATATAATTCTACTGCAATTTATATCCTATCTCCAAAAAATATTTATTATGTATATAACATTATGTAGAATTAATAAATAATTTATTATATGTAAATAATTCTTTTAATATTAAATTTCATTCACATCTATACTTTACACACATAAATTTATTTTCCATAATTAATTTATTCATTTTTTTAATTTCGTTTCAATTCTGTAAATTTTTTTTCATAGCTTCCTTTTTTTTAGTCCTTATGAAGGCTTATTAATCAATGAACAACTCCAACTTTTTTTTTTTAATTCTTTCAAATTTATCATGATTTTTAAAAAAAATATTTTGATGTTCCTAAGAACATACAACAAATACGATTGTTATTGCAAATTAGTTGAGTCGCAGGCCTCTGAGAATCTGAGAACTACTGACTGCCCCTTCCGAACAATCAGGCACAGTGCGCCATTGTCACCGAGTGACAGATCTGTAGTGACACAAACAGATCATTACCGCTCTATGTGGCTTTTCAATAATAATCACTGATAATCAACAATTCGCGGACATGTTACCTGGCATCATGTAATGTAATTATATGCTCTAGCTATATTTAGATCCGGTTGAATATTCATCTAGTGAACCAAAATGTTCAAATATAGATAAATAAAATATTAATCTGTATTATGGGAATGAATAACATAATTTTGGTTTTATTTATGTATTTTTTATATTTACAATTTTCATTATTATTTGCCTTGTTGAATTTATTTTTATATTATTTATTTTATAGTTTATTTATGTATTATCATTGTTATTATAGTCAGAGTTATCTAACTGTCATATCATACAGCATTGAATTTCAAATAATTTAAACAAATGGTTGTACTTTTTATTTTTCAATATTTAATATTATTTATTTATAGAATACATTTTTTTTTTCTCCTTATATAGTAAAAAAAAAAAAGAAAAAAAAATATCCTGATTAATGTATTATTGTAGCATAGTGAAATACTTTATAAAATATTATATGATTATTATAGTATACTATTGTAAAAGCAGAAGGTTAGGCAATAAAAAATAAAATATATTCTATTCTAAGACTAAAGCGACAAGAAACTGCCCGTCGTTACAGACAACTTCAACAATTCCTAGACAAACGATCAAACCTTCCAATTCATTACAAAAGACTTATTTACATGACTGTTATTAGACCTATTTGGACGTACGAAGTTGAGCTTTGGGGCTCTACTAAACCATCCAATTCATCTCGTATCCAATCCTTACAATCCAAAATCCTTCGAAAAATTCTAAATGCCCCTTACTTTGTCACGAATAAGCTTATCCATAAAGACCTTAATGTTCCATATGTTGCTGAGTTAGCCCAAACCAGATACCTATCCTTCCATAGTAAGCTCCATAACCACTCCAATCCCCTAGTCTCCCAACTTGTTTCTTCCTCCCTCCCTGATAATTCTCCGAGGCGTCTGAAAAGAAGATGGCCTAGAGACCTTTTAGTGTAGATTTTATTGAAGTGCTACTAGTGAGTAGTTCTTCACAAGTTATTTAGATGCCATTGTATTCACTGTCAACACATTTACTTGTATACCATATTATTCTGTACAGTTGTAAATATCAATAAATGAAAAGAAAATATTCTATTCTATGACCATGATTGTTAACTTTTGTTTCTATTTCCTTTTTTTTTTTTTTTTTTTTTTTTTCCCCCAGTTTTTTATCACTAACGTTTGGTTTTAATTTTGCATTGCCACTTTCCTATTTTTCCCTCATTATGATAGTCTTATATTTCGGTATATGCATCAAAAATCTAACGGTATCATGGCATCTTGTTATAAACTAGGACGAAAACTAAGATATATGTGGCCCAATGATGTTCTTCCACCATCTTAAAATGGTATCCTTAAGGACGAAAAATAATAAAATCGTTAAATTTGGCCAAAAAATAGTTATAAAATTAAAAAAAAAAATAGGATCCTTATGGACAAAAACTAATTTTAAGTGGAAAAAAAGAGTGACGAAGGATGTCCTTCGGCCTTAAAAATCGTCAGATCCTGGCGGATCTGAAAAACAATGTCCTCGTTATTTATGGCAAAACATTTCTATTTAGTAGTATTTCTCAAAATATCGATGTTGCTTCTCCCTATTTTGTTTGTAATTAATTAGCGATTTTAATTTTAACTCTAAAAATTATCATGTTATTCGTATTTTCATAGTTCTATGAAGTTGTATAATAATAAATTTCACTATAATAATAATTAAAATGTATATTATTGAGTGCCAGATACGAGGTTAGCCAAACTGTCATATACTTTTATAGTTAGAAATTAAAATCCAAACAGATAGATCTATAAAAATTTGCCTGCCAAATTGGATATCTAATTATGCTTTTAAATACTCTTGAAACACCTAATTAATGCAATTTTAACCAGGTTAAAAATTACTGCTATGCGTTTGAAATACAATTGAAGAAATAATGCTGAATTCGATACTTCAAAACAAGATTTTTATTGATAAAAAAATAAAATTCAATTATTAGTTAAAATAATATAAGTTATTTATTTATGAGAGCGGGCGAAGCCGCGACGGGGTATGCTTGTCAATAATTATTACATTCAATAATTTATATATATATATATATATATATATATATATATATATATAAATTTTTTGACTGTTACTATTAAATGTTTAGTAAGGTTCTTGAGGTTCAGTCATAAAATTAAAAAAAAAACAACTATTTAGACGACGTTCCGGGACTATATTGTTCTCATAATCATGCCCTACAGTGAAAAAACAGGTTACAATAAAATTATATAAGTTATACAAGTTATTTCAAAACATAAAGTTAGCTACAGTACAGGTTCCGTACAGGTACAGTACATTGTTCCGATATCTTAAAAGACGAGTGTATCAACATAAATACAATTGCACGTCTATAAATAAAACCCGAACAAACCTGACCAAACAGCTCTCACCACACATTACAGGCAAACAAAACATACTTTTAAATTTGATTTTCCCAAAATAATTCACCATGAACAAAATTATTTTAAAAGAAATATTAAAGAAATGATAACGATAGAAAAAATTTTAAAAACCGCGCAATAAACAAAAAATCAGACGTTTTAAATCTTAACACCTGTTATTCCAACTTAATACATTCAGACCAATAATATACATTTACATTTATATACATCATACAAACCATTCTTCCATTTATTAGTATATTACACAGAAATATTTTTGTACCTGTATCTTTGGGAATACCCACACAGTCCTTTTAACTTAATTTATAAGAAATAGGGTTTTTCTCCACTAACCCTTGTTAACTGTCTGTTTAAACTCACTCCCCTAGGTTAGTTGTGTACTAGAATTGTTAGTCTATTCATATCCACCAGTAACATTGTAAGTAGCTTCATATTCCTCTATATTCTGTAATTATATATATTTGTAATACCCTACACATGTTGTTGTATACCTACCTGTACTGTAGCTAACTTTATGTTTTGAAATAACTTGTATAACTTATATAATTTTATTGTAAACTGTTTTTTTTCACTGTAGGGCATGATTATGAGAACAATATAGTCTCGAAACGTCGCCAAAATAGTTGTTTTGTTTTTTTTATTTTATGACTGAACCTCAAGAACCTTACTAAACATTTAATAGTAACAGTCAAGAAATTTATCCATATATATATATATATATATATATATATATATATATATATAATTATCTCATTTAATTTTTTATGTAAATGTATATTTTTACAATCAATTATAGTTTACAATTATTGCTAATCTATAATCCTGTTAGTTAATTTCCTTAGTAAGGTATCAGAGACTCAGGTGACGTTTTACAAATTTGTTTTTTCCTCCGCTCGAAGCCCTTTTTAAATGTCTCATTTATCTCAGCGGAGCTCTGAGGCAAGACTGTCTTAAACCCTTCGATTGAAGGAATATTCCTCAAATATCGATTCTATGAATAAATTATTTTTTAAATTACCCCAGGATTATCGGGTCCTTAAAAATAATGGGCTTAAATATTTTTATTCAAACACTTCAGGAATATTTCAGAATAATAGTTTATTAAATTTATTTAGGTTGATATTAGTTCGGATATGTGATATATGTTTAATAATATATTGTTGAATGCTATTAAATATAATACAATGTTATACAGTGTGAAATTTATATCATGAATGCTATTTTAATTATTATTCCAAAATTCTGAACCGTTATGGATCTGGACTGTAATTAAGATCAGAAATTGCTATATGACGTTAATAGTATGGATTTCCGCTTCTCAAATATTTGGTGATGTAGTTCCTTAGGGCGTGCAGGAAATACAATGCGTCAAGGAAATACAACGAAAGGTGTAGGTATCCATGGTGTAGAGAAGGATAAATATAATTAGGATTGATGAATTAATTGCCTCTTTTATCGAAATTATTTTTTTTTTTTAAACTAGTTTCGAATATTAAATATTTATCATCAGTTCTGAGGTGGCCAAAAGGACTTCAGGAATGGCATTCCTACTGTGGTTGTAAAAAAAAAAAAAATTTCTGATATTGGTAGATCGTTAGATAGTAAGTAGAAAATAAGGCTTCAAAAGGCTGTTTTGAAGAAAAAAACTGCTGAACTTTTATTCTCACCAGATCTTTATGTTTTTTGAAGTTTTCTATTACGTCAGACGTCGGCTTCATATCCAAAATCGCAAAAAAAACGCCTAAAATATTTATGCAAGTTAATTACCTATAAACCAGTTATTTACCTGTAACATGAAAACGAAGCTTTTTTCGAAGTAAGTCTTAAATATTCATTGTAGCTGGAATCATTACCAACGAAAATTAAAAAAAAAAAAATCTGAAATCGGACCATTTCCCGCGATGATATGCTCTTGGGAAAAGGTGTAGAAATTGGTCAATTGGTGGTCAGTCGCACTTCTCCGCGAAAACATGTTTGTTGTACTTTTGTGTCTATAACTCCGAAACCATTTGTCCGATTCAAAATTACTTTTTTTCATCTTAAAAATGATTAAATTTACTATTAGACTATTTTATATGAAGTTTTAATAATGCCCCTAAAAATTACGCTAAAAAAAACCGTACTGTTTTGAAATCCATGTTTTTTTTGCACATTTTTCACTATAACTCCGGAACTATTCGTCCGACTCCAGATTTCTTTTTTTTAATCTAAAAGCTAGTCAAATTTAATATTAGACTCTATATATGAAGTTTTAATCGGGTCTCTTGAAATAAACATGCCAGAACCCTAAAGATCCCGTACTTTTATGAAATTAACGTTTTTTTTTTTGGCACATTTTTCGCTGTAACTCCAAAATTATTTGTCCGATCCAAAAAAATTTTCATCTCAAATCTGGTTAAATTTACTAATAGATCATATAAATGTAATTTATATTAAATCCCACGCCAGCCCTCAGAACATGTCATAATTGTTATATTTTGCCAAAATGTACACATTTAGCATGCGAGCGTGGAAGTTACGTAGTGTTTAATATAAACCAGCTTTGAGATGAAAAAATGAAATTTTGGATCGAACAAATAGGTTCTGAGTTATAGCGAAAAATGTGCCAAATAAACAACTTGGATTTCATAAAAGTATCGGATCTTTCGGATTAATTTTACAGTTAAATAAGCCGCAGCAGTGCTGATATATTTTCACTTATTACAATATCATTTTATAATGTTACACATCATGGGACCTCTCTCGGACTGTCCGCTAATTTTTATACAATTTTTTTTGTCAAATTACTTAAATTCTTTTTGTCTGTGCTTCATTTATTCTTATATAATTATATATTATATAATTTAACGTTGTTTCTGTTTAACGATAAACATTTTTTCTTACCCACTAGGAGAAACGTTTTTCGACAATTTTTTCTCTAAAATGGTTAAATGCTACTATGTAACTGCGATGAAACTTAACACCCAAACTAAAATAAAATAACATGTACATAATAATAAGTATTTTTTAGGACAAAATATATTTTAAAATAGAATATAGAAGACTCTTGGTGACAAAAACAACGGCTCGACCCACTGAACCAGCCGTTCAAAAATAAACCAGATATACTTGCCAACTGTATTTATTCATTTTGAAAATATAACTCTGCATATGTATTTTAAATTTATTTTTATAAATATTATTATTTAAAATATATTACTAATTGAAGATTGCTATTTATTATTCTACATTTATTTTTCTATATCATTTATAAATATACAAAATAAACTAATAATAATTGTTAACTGCTAAAGCAAATATCGACTAGTAGCACTTCAATAACAGTCCATAATAGAGGGTCCCGAGACCATCTTCTTTTCATAGGCCTCGGATGGTTATCTGTGTTATAGCGGGAACCAAGTTAAGACAGTAGTGGGTTTGAATGGATATGGAGTCTAGTATATTAAATCATTAAAATGTCTTAGGGTGACTTTTTTGTATGCATAATATTGCTAAATCAGGTTTATTTTAGTAACATTAATACTAAATAAAAACTGTTATTTGCCTGATTTGTCTTCGGTTGTCCTAGAAACTCTCGTGCAACCAGTTTTTATTCCAAATTAAAATGGTTTTATCCTTCTCTTTGTAGAAAATAGTTGCTCGGCTCCTGCCTTTACCAGACTATTTCTTCACGTTTTCCTCTCTATGTATTTAAACTTCTTTAATTGAAATTCTGTATGGATTCCAAATTCTCTAGTGTTCTCCCTTCCTATATTATATATACCTCCCTTCCCAAAGCTTAAGCATTTGATAAATCCTCCTTAATCCGGTCTTCCATTTTCTGGGATTCTCTCCCTCTCAACATTCATCATGCCTCTTCAAAAAACTTTAAATTCCAATCTTTATCACTACATCCCCTTACTTCAAATAAATTTAGTTCCACTCTCGTTATGATTTCAATACTTGAACCTTTCGGGAGCTAAGAGTGTAATGTTTTTTCCAGATATCTTTTCTTTCTCCTGTAAATTGATTACACTGTTCTGGAAGGAAAAAACAATCGTGGTTGTTGTATTTTTATGTGTGCTGAATTGGAATCTGACGGCGAAGAAAAAGTGCTATCTAGCATCATTTTTGAGAAATTAGACTTTTTTTTTTTTAACCTAAAATAAAACTTTTTTCATATATCTTTATAACATTTTTTTTTGTTGTGAAAAACAGTAATATTTAAATTAATGTGTATATTTTTTCCTCTTGTACTCAACATCACGTGTTTCCCGTTGTAGTGCCCAACAGTAGACGGCAAGCATCTTCTGGTTGCATTTACCTTTTTTCCATTTTGGCTATCTCTTGATGAAATTGTTCTCCGTGTTCTTCTAGAACTGCTCCAAAATTGGGTGGGAAGAAATTCAAGTAGGAATTCAAAAAATGAATTTTTGAGGACATGCTGCAACCCACCCATGTTGCCCTAAATCATAAAAGTAATTCTTCAACAATGTCATTTATGCAACAAAGCCTAATACCTATGCTCTCCTTAACTTTTCATTTTATTAATACATTATAGAAGTTTCAAAATCAAATAGGTTTTTTGATTTTTTATTTAAGCTTTCAATCATGAAAAAATATGCTCGAAATATCGAAAAAAACACCTCATTTTTCGACCTAAAACACAAATGGAGCCTGAATAAGATTTTCTGACTTTGGATCCGTGTTCAGCACACTTCAAAAGATAATATAACATTTTTGTTTAAGGAAGTATTTTGATGCAGAATAGTGTAATTGAAAGCGATAATGTTTTAAATATTAAAGTAATAAGAAGAATGGAACAAAAGGAAAATATCCTATTCTGAAACTAAAATGCTGAAATGAGGATGGGAGAGGGACGATGGTCCAAAAGCATTTTGTAATTTAGCCCAGAAAGGAGACGGAAGAAAGGTCTTTCGAGGAGACGTTGGGTTGAGGGCGTCTTGGAAGGAATGAAGAATATAGGAATGTGTGAGGGAGGCTGGTTGGTCAGAAGACGATTGAGCAAACGTATTTTTGGCAGCGATATATGACAAATATTTTTAAAAGTTGTTAATAATTACTAAAATAATTAAATCGCTGAGAAGTAGAGGAACCCTCAACACATTTCTTCATTGTTTTGTTTACTCAAAAGTTGGTTACCAAATCAAACAAAATTTTAAAATTACTGATACTCTAACTCATGAAATTAATGTACTTGAGTTGAGGTTGATGTTATAAATATTTCTTCCCTTAGCATGGGAATCTTCTTATTACCGCTGTCGAGACTTCTTCCTCTCTGGTCCTCTCAAAAAGTACTTCCTTATATCTTGGGTATAAACCCAATTCCTTTTCTCTCTTCCGCACTCAAAGAGAAAGGAATTTTAAATATTTCTTCGCAGTCTTTGATGAATTTTTTTTAGAATGTCAGGTATTTTCTCTAAGTAGTCCTTATTCTTAAATATTTCCTTGTCAGTTCCAGATTCCTACTTGTTCCCAGTAAAAAGCTAGTTGCTTTTTGTTATGTCTAGACATTTGATTTAAAGTATACCTTAGTTTTTATAAATTTTGGAAGATTCGGAAGTAAAATTATTGAACGATTACTATTAAAGATAAAAAGTTTCCAGAGATATATTTTAATGAAATTTAATGTCTTCTCTATCCCCTTATGTATTGGACCAATAGAATGTTTCTTGATCTCCCACTCTAGGTAGAATAGGTTGGTAACCTGAAGGATAATCCGTACCTCCTGTCCTAGTTGGAGTACATAAAAGACATTAAGCTCCAACAAACAACTACAAAAGATATATTATAGAAGCAATAAGGTTGCTCATCCTCTGATAAACAAACAAACATACAGTACAAGTACATACGCTCTACTATTTGACAGGGCTGTTGGACTGATAAGACTAGATAGAACTCCTAAAACAAGGAACTAGCTCAACAACTCAACAGCAACCAGTGATGAATTCTCTTATCATACACATCTTTGACAACTTGTCTATTTCAGAGTATTGTAAATAAACTTGTTTTGTTTTAATTTAACCGTTTTTTTTCTAATTATTTTTATTTATTGAAATTTACTTTTGTTTTACAAAATAAATTTAGTTTTATGTGAAATCACTTTAATTTAAATCTAAATTATGTTAAATAAAATAGTTCTGTGAATAAATTAATAAAATTATTAAAAATGTC
The DNA here is from genome assembly GCA_003667255.2 of Euschistus heros. NCBI lineage: Eukaryota > Metazoa > Arthropoda > Insecta > Hemiptera > Pentatomidae > Euschistus > Euschistus heros. The sequence continues at coordinate 129,610 of RCWM02000758.1, forward strand.
TATTAAAATAGTTCTAATTATGTTAACCATTAAATTTGCTATAATTACAATTCAGGATTATATTGATTAAATGTTTGATTGTATGAACTATAAAACATTAAATGGCTTAAATATTAAACAAACGCCATATGTTTAATTTAGATTAACTAATAAAATTATTTGATTAACTAATAAAATTATATCTGTTTAATCACTGATGGTTATGTCAGAGTATTTATAAATTTTTTATATATTAGTATTTTTCGAATACATATATACTTTGAGGTCATTACATATACTATATATATTTTTATTGAAAGACTCACTTGCGGGTTATTGTGATAAATACAACTATAAATAAAATTTTATTTTGTTTTGGTTACAGTTGTAAACCTCAATGCGTGGTTAAAAAAAAAATATTAGCAATTTACTTTTTTAAAAGTTAATTATTTATAGTTTGACTAAAGATCAACTTTGAGCGAGAGTAAATAAGAATCCTCTAACTCACATATTTTTATTAAAAAACAAAACAAAACAGAAAATTCAAATTACTCTATCTTCGAAAGTTTGAAAAAAAAAATTTCTATTTGATTATAAATAGTAAATAGACAGCAGCCAAAGTGTAATTACTCTACAAGTTTTTGTCGTGTCATTACGTTGCTTTGTGATTACAGGATTTAAATATCTAGAAATCTATTAAATAAATTATAACAAAAATTAAAGTGAATAAATGACTGGTTTTAGATGTAATTAGGTGTTTTTTTATCGTGAGACCTATACATTATGAGATATTCTGATATTATATTTAGGTGGTATCATTTTCTTTTCAACATTTTCTCTCTAGAATTAGGGCGAGGCTGGAAACTACTATTTTACAGGGAAACGTCTAGTACGGCATATGAAAAAAATCACTGAAATGTTTAAAATAACTTAAAATAAAGTCATAATAAATTTATTTATTTATAACATCAAACGTTATCGCTTTTGTGGTAAATGGTACAAACAGATATAGATCGCCCCTTATAATGAAACTACTTTTAATACACATTTAGTTTATGTTTTAGTCCAGAAGTAATTTCAAAGTATGATTTTTTTTTTTTTTTTTTTTTTACATTAAAAGTTATTTATACAAGAAAAACAAAGCTTGAAATATAATATTCACCTACACATATTCCATTAGCTATTGATGTTTACGATGTCAAGTTACTGGGACGTGTTCTATCGGAAACCGCAGTTAGTGACGTTGTACTTGGGGGAACAATGAAGAGACCAGAGCTTGTGAATGGGCGTATTGTCTTGTATCTGGGCCGGTTTGATAAAGCAGGGGGTGCGCTATGAAACTTGTTACCGTTTGAAAGTATTGTTTTATCCACTTCGTTGCAATACATTGCCTATAAAATAAAATTAAAAATCTGCTCTTGACAAATACATATATGCAGATATGTTGCATCAATAACTATCTTTAAAAAATCTAGGAATCTAGTAAAACCTAGTAATGTAATAATGATGCCCATGATAACTTAATATCATTAAACATTAAACATTTTTTTTTTGTAATTTAATGTTAATTAAAAAATAGTAGTTTAATTAGAAAATATATGCCAAAAGTCTGGATTGCTGGATTGAAAGGATTTTGGAATACTAAGGATACATAGGATATTAAACGAAACAGATGGTTTAATGGAGTTTGATGTCCATTTAATCTGAATTTATTGGAGAACGACCGACACTAGGATATATGTACCATAGAGATGGGTATCGGAACTCGATATATCAAAAATATCGATATTACTTCTTTCAAATATTTTTTGTTGCGATATATCATTTTCTCTGCGTTATAGATATACAACAATTTATATATTTAAAAAAAAATTACTAAACCTTATGAAATTTGTTAAATAACGGAATGTTTTTAATGTTATGGACAAGGGAAAGTTGGCAAGAAAGGGTTACATCTGCATGTGGAACACTAATAAGTCTATGTACCTTATTCCTAGTATTTAATTCATAATAAACTAATTGTAAGTTTAAAATTTTAAATATTTTTTTTCCAAATTAAGCTGTAAAATAAATTTAAAAACAAATTAAAATAAACAGGGATATCATTGTAACATGATAAGTATATTTAAAATGGGATATCACGAGAAAAACAAAATGATAGTATATGACTGCGTGGATATTCGTGGTCACCGATATATTGTGTGTTGAATTTTTCATATGGAATATTTTTTATATTAGTCATTTATTTTTAACCCGAGGTATTAGTACCGAAAATCAAAAAATTTTGTGCGGGCACAACAGTAATATATATATAATATATATATATATATATATATATATATATATATATATATATATATATATATATATATATATATATATATATATATATATATATATATATATATATATATATATAGATATTTATTAGTTCTGCAAAAATAAAATAAAACATACATGTGCCATTTTCAAAGTAGAGAATACTTTATTAGCAAAGAGGATAGGGGGCCGTAATCGGCTTCGTTGACTTCTCCTACAAGACTAATGCATTCTACGAACATTATTTGAAACAACTTTTAGAATGTCCTTTATTTAGAGGTCTTAAAAGGCCCTTTGTGTCTTGTCCGCTTATTCGAGTTTTCTTTAAAGAGAGTTCCCAAATAGGTTTACATTCCTAGAATACCAGTACAATTGAAACCTTAATCCTTTAAACAGGAGTGTCCTTAAAAGAGAGAGATCGTCGACCAGTGTTTCGTTCTAATGGAATTACCTGGACTCTCTTAGTGTTAGAGAAAATTGCAATCGACAGTAGTATGGAGCATCAAAGAATTTCAAGAAGCTAATACCAACTTCTATGTAGAGAATAACAGATTAGGAATAAGACTTTATTCTGGCTCTATGTCCTTAAGAGTATCATTACATAACAGAAAGCAAATTTATATCTGGCCTAGAGATGTTTGAAATAAAACAGGATAAAAATAATTGAAGATTTATATTATTAGGTAACAGAGAATAAAACAACTAGAAACAAAAAAAAATAGGAAACATTTTTAATATAGAAATAAATATTATAAACAACATTGGAAAAACGAAAAGTTTCTTTTATAAAACATATTAAATTATAAAAAATAGTAATATCTATAGAGAGGGTGAGGGAACAGAAAAATGCTAATGCTAATTCAGGCTAATGTTTTATGTATGAATGACATTTATGAAAAATAACTTTTATTATGGGGTATCCATATCTTAGAGAGCGTCAGCCTGGAAAGAGAAGAGATAGAGAAGGAAGTGTGTTTTGAATGTACGTATTCCCCCTCTTTTCTTGAGCAGTTGTCCTATCAAATTTTACCCCTCAGTCAAAAATTTTGGAGTTGGTTTTGATGAAACCCTATCCTAAAAAAACCACGTATCAGAAATTTCCCGCCGTCCATCCCTATCATAAAGCATCTGAATTAGGTTCGCCACCTCCTTTCTTTCGAAACGTTTGGGTTACTAGTTACCTTTCGCACCTTCCCCTACTTGGACTACTGCTTGTTTTGTTTTACCCTCAAGTTTTGAAACTCTCGGAATTATGCTGATCTGTCTCTGTCCAGTGTCGTGTTCTTTTAAAATTGAATTCGGAATTCCTAGAACTCAAGGGTTCTCTCAAAGATCTAGCAAAGGAAAGCAGAAATGCTAGTTTTCTTTCGGGAAATATGTGGCTCAAGGAGCACACTTGACTCTTGAAATTAACTATTTCATTATTTTTCGTTTCTGAAGATTTGATTTGTTCATTACTATTGTATGTTTAAATAAATTAGTTGTTTTCTCTCATCTTTATTTTATAATGTTATAATTTATAATTCTAATAGTAAGAATTATATATAGTAAGAATTTCAAATAGTAAGTAGATAATTGAATTTAATTAAATTAGTTGGAATTTTTTATGTAGAAGTAGATAGTTGGGGTATGCATTCATAATGATACAAAGCAATTAAAAAATAAGTTTTTTCATTTGTAATGCCAACGTTTCAACTTGCATTGCAAGCTTTCATCAGGGTTTCAGACAGATGTAAACAGAAACTACGCTAACAATCTACTTCTCCTAATACTTAACAGTCAACTATACCTCACCAATATGAAATTCTTTGTTGTTTAGCTTTGGGAAAAAAGGAAGCAACTATCGAAAAACTATCGATAGCAATCGATAGTATCGGCCTATCGATAGTGCTATCTATTATCGTCTAACCCTACCACATATTGCTGTTTTATGCGGTTTTAAAGTGACTCTTTGCTTTCTATCGTCACCAGTATTTTTTGACATCCTTTCTTTTCCAAACCGTCCAATCCCAACGCCCAACTTATGTTTCCATACTACTTCAACTCAAATTTTCAGTTCTTACCCGCCTAACCCGTTCCTACCAATCCGATTTGTATATTCCAGCTCATTGCTCAGCAGCTTTCGACAGATCTTTCCTAATACGATTCTTTTCTCTATGGAACTCCATCCCTCTCAACATTCGTCATTCAAATACCCCTTCCACTTTTAAATACTAATTTTTTAACCACCAATTATCCATCCAGATCCAGGAAAACTGTCAATATTCACTTTTTAGTTACATAAAATATGAACAGTTCATATAAATTAAATTTTATTGTTTTGGTGCAGACTAACTTAAATTTTTTATTACTTATTATTAATAGCTTTTTCTTATGTTTTTATTTTATTATTATCATTTGTTATTCTATTTTAAAAATATTATTTTATTTAAAGAATCTGAAGACCCTTGACTGTACATTATTGTTTATTCTTTAGGGACTTAAGCTATATGTATAATAGAATATATAATAATAGATAAATAAGTTAATATGTATCATATAATTTTTTATATTTTAAAATATCAATATTTTGCCTGCATATATAAAGGGCGTGGCCGAGGTCGTAGAGTGTTGACGCGTGGAGCACTTGCCGTAAGGATTACTGTAACCATTGGTTACAGTGAGCCGGTTCGATTCCGTCCAGAACGGTTTAAATCAAAATCCTTGTGAACCCACAGAATAAATTTCGACCTTCCCATTCAGAATCGAATATGTAGATAACCTTTAGGATAAACCGCTTTCCCTGCCATTGTTGGAGTTATTAAAGATTCAAATGACACTTTTATTCCTCATCCATCTACACCTATTTAATTATTAACCTTTCCTCTTTTTTTTTTTTTTTTTTTTTTTTGACTTTCTCTTAATACTACTCGATTTCTTCATTAATATTTATTTATCAATTTTAATTATCAATAAATTATTCATTTACATTGTTGTATATAATTTACGCTTACTTTTATATTTCCTAATCATTTGAACCATTAATACCTCACATTTCTATGTAATGTTATATTTATTAATTAATATAATTCCATCTTATTGTTTATGTATTTCATTATAATGCGTGTAAATTATCTTCTTGTTTTTTTCGAATTCGGCCATCTTTGGGCCACGTTCAACAATTTATTGCTTACTCTTCTGCTCCTTCCAATACTTCTTCATCACCACTGCCTGATGTTTCCTCCTTTCATATGACTACTGTCTATTAATTTGTGTTTTAATTACTTCTGGAAATTCGATCTTGTTGACTGCTGTCCGAACTTTGTCTCTGTTTCACATTGAATCCCGTTGTATATTTGCCACCATTATATCTTCTTTTACCATTCGTATCCATGTGTTCGTTTATTATTTTTTGAGCGTGTGTTGGAAAATTTTCTTTGTTAGTCTTCTCTCACCCATTCTCATTAAATGTCCTTAGAACGTCAATCTACGTTTCCTCATTGCATCACTTAATTTTTCAATGTTTTAAGCGAGTAAAAACTACTCAAGGATCCATCCTTGAAAGAGACATTTTTAGATCCAAAATCCACAAAGTTGACCGAGAAGAAGCAACAAAGAGAATAACTGACAGACCTTGGACAGATGAAAGAAATGAGGCCCATAGCAAGAGAATGAAGGAAATATGGGGACAGAGGAAGGAAAGGAAACGAATGTAGTCCCGATTGGGCTTTGCGTAGTCCCGATTGGGCTCATTCGCATAAAATAAAACTAAAATATATAATAGTGACTTATGGTCAAAATCTTCATGTTGTTATAGTTATTTTTAAGTCAATTATTTATTTATTTTTCAAATTTATTTAACATTTTTCAAAACCTAAGATCCCAGTTGCTATTTAATAAATACAAATTGAATCACAAGTTAGCTTTAGATCAGATCAATCAAGGATTTCTAAAGACGTTCCAAGTGGCTTAGTGATTTCAGTAGAATTGCTAATGACTGAAAGAGACTAGGACTTGGGCCCGGGCCAACCAGTTAAGTACTCCCCCTCTCACCCCCTCCCCCGTTCCAGGACTACGATGACCACATTTACATTAAACCCTTGACAGAAATACTACTTGCAAAAATATCTAAGAATAAATATCTTATAGAAAAACTATTTATAATTCATAATATTAAAATACGATGTTAAAATCAGTTTACAACAAAATTATATACCTTGTATTTCATTTAGTGTAGCCAACTTCAACGACAACAAATTCGATAGCAGCAATAATTTTCTTTGTAACTGTAAAAAACTTTTATTTGCACCAGTAATACCATATTATTTAGGTCTGATCATAATTAACTTCCGTTTATTTATCAGACATTAATTTTTGTCTCATTAAATAACAAAATTATATTAATTTATTATATATCCACCACTATTACCTATAACCTTCTCCCTTCATCCTGGCAGTTTATCAATTCCTTCTTTCCAAATTTGGTTGATTTGGGCTGAAAGAAGTTTTCGACTGCCTACCTGACTTCTTACTACTATATTGTCATAGGTAACCCACTTTTCATCGCCTGTTACCATGCTGTTTAAAAAAGCCTCAATTTTTATAGGTTAGAGCAGACTTGCGGTTTTCTTTCGATACCTAATTATTAGTTACCTTATAAATTAACCTATACTCCTAACCTGCTGACTTTCACTAATTTCTCCAGGGAGGGGAAGTTTATTTTAATTTATTCAAGCTCTCTGCTATACCTCTTGTTGATTTACGTGGATTTTGCTCCAATATTGCGTTTGAAAGCTTGTAAAAGTCTGAAGGTCTTACCTTTTGTCTTTTAAGGCGGTATCTCCAGAACCGACTTTTATACAACAATTTCTAACTGCTCGATCAGTCATTAGTTCTTTATCATAAACATTACATGTTTTTTCAGCTGTAGCCTTAGCACTATTGCTTTGTTTACAAATTCCGAAAATGACGAATATGTACTTTTTTACTCCTCATTTCTGAGGTTAAACGCAACGTGAATCACAAAAAAGTTGGCATAAGGTTAACTGAAGCCTCGTCTATATAGTGGAAACTATGTAAAAATCTTCCTGACTTGGAAAAGCAATAGATTATGGACATGTTTATCTGTAATCTACTGCTTTTCCCGAATTAAGTTTAAGAATTAAAAGGATCAAATTATTTACACTGTTTACAGATCTGCCAGGATCTGACGATTTTTTTCAAGCCGAAGGACATCCTTGGCCACTCTCCTTTCACATAGAATTAGTTTTCGTCCTTAAGGATGCTGTTCTAAGATGGCGGAATTTAACGATTTTATGTTTTTTATCCTTAAGGATAATATGTTGAAATATTTAACGGTTTTTAAGGATAACTTTCGCCATTGTTGTCCTTTAGAATACTGTTTTGAAATATTTAACGATTTTAAGATGGCTGAAGGATAACTTCCGCCATTGTTTTGAAATGTTCGATGATTTAATAAATTTGAAGATAGTGGAAGGATATTCCGCCTTTGTCAACGCATTCTACGGGTGACTGGAGAACGCTAACGACGGACATTCAAAAGAGTATCCTCAAGAAGAACAATGTTACTATCGAAGCTGACGCCTAGATATAAAATAGAGCTAGAAATGGGCTGATAGAATCCAGGTTTCAAACGGGACTTTTTTCATCGAAACCAAAATAGCTCCTTAACAAGAAGTATTTTCCATTAAATTTCTTATAATGTTCGATCCAAGCAACGCCAACATAGGTAGAGCTTGTCAAAACTTGTTGACGGTGAAAAAACTTTACAAAAAAATTACATTTACATGACAAACTATAAACCTGATGTATATCTTTTAATATTATTTAAATCGTTGATAATGTATGAGATGATACATAGACATATAATAACCTGATGTTATCTGGTAATTATGTTATCTCTATGGCTTCATTGTCGGCCTGGCCACCGTAGATAAGGAACAATACGAGGTTATCAATCGAGGCTAACATCGAACATGGTAACTTACTGACCGCGTCTATCTCCTATCAGCTACGTTTAGTTACCTCTGGAATTTATCACTGATTGGACCAGCCCAGGTATTCTAGTCAGTACAGGATCGGATAATCTGTTCAACTATTGATCTGTCACTGCATGGGTACAGTAATTACCCTTCAAATAATAACGGATCATAACATTTATATTGTGGTCTTGAATTGACCAGGGAAGATCAAATATTCATAACTGATCTTGTAGTGTTGTTAGATATAAATTATAAGAATATCCACGGTCATAATTTTATTAAATAATAATTTTATTGTTTATTTTTCTTTATGCTATTTTACTTTTAGGTTAAAATCTAAGACTTATAATTAGAAAAAATATTTAAATATTCTTTAAAACGGTATGCATTACATTCATTGCGGTTTGTTTGCGGATACGCTAATCCCAAATTAAAAGAAAACTGACATTTCATCTTATACTACCTAATAATTCAACTACTAATCATTCAAGTAGTACCTTTAAATTATTTGTAAGCAATTATATGATGCCTAAATTTTTATGAATTAGGATTGATTATTTATCACTTTTATTGATTTTATTTTTTTTTAAATTCCTTCCTTCCACATACTTCCTTATTATCCGCTCCTATCTTAGTGATAGGAACTTTAAAGTTAATCATAACTTTTCCTATTCTTCCCTCTTTGTCCAAACTGCAGGTGTTCCTCAAGGTAGCATCCTAGGTCCCATGCTCTAAATACAGCTTATATCCCGACCCATCCTATCACCGTCCTCACCACCTATGCTGGTGACACATATGTGTTATCAGTAAATAATGATCCCTTCATTGCCCCACAAACACTCCAATCTCATGTCATCAACCTTCAAGAATGGTGTCGAAATTGGAGAATTAAAATAAATTCAAGCTAACCACACCAAATAACCTTTACCCTTCGTCGTAAACCTACGAATTCCTGTCCTACAGTATCCTTTAATAGTATCCCACGGACCCCTGTTGAACAGATCCGCTATCTTGGACTCCAAATGGACAAACATTTAACTTGGAATCCACATACGAGATTAAAACGACAAGAAGCTGCTCGTCGTTTTCGACTTCTTCAACATTTACTAGACAACGTTCAAACCTTCCGATTTATTTCAAAATACTCATTTACACGACATTTATCGGACCTATCATATGGAGTTGAGCTTTGGGGCTCAACTAAACCTTCTAATTCTTCTCGTATCCAATCCTTACAATCGAAAATCCTTAATGATCTTTACTTTATTACAAATAAACTTATCCATAAAGATCTTAATGTACCATATGTTGCTGATTTAGCCCTTACATAGTAAACTACATAACCATACAAATCCACTAGTCCTTCAACTTGCTTCCCATTCTATTCCCGATAACCCTCCGAGGCGTCTGAAAAGAAGATGGCCTAGAGACCTTCTGGTGTAATTTTTTTTATTTTTTTTAAGTGCTACTGATGAGCAGTTCTTTTCAAGTTTTGACATGCTATTGTAATCATAATCACTCCATTTACTAGTTTTCTAGATGTATATATTTTGTACAGTTGTAAATGTCAAGAAATTAATACAAAATAAAAATTAAATATATATATATATATATATATATATATTTATTTTTTATTAATCAAAAACTTGCAGCTCTATCAAACTGTAAACAATTTCACATGATTTGGGTACTTTTTAGCTTTATAATCATTTATGATTTTTTTTAGATTATTATTCTTTAAATAAAGTATGTGCTCTTGGAGGAAGCAGGTACGGCTAAGTGGGTACGAGAAAGTTTCTACTTTGCCCTAATAAAGTTTAATGTATAATTATGTTCTTTCACTAATGCATTTCGCTCGTGGGAAGAAAAGCACTGTCCTTAGCCTGAGTTTGAAGTTAATGAGAAGGATTTTTCTTTTTTTATTATTTTAAATAATATATAATAGATTTTTATTATTATACTTTAACTTACTTCATTTTATGAAAATACTTAATAAAATTATAAACATACTGAATTATATTTTTTGTTTCAGGTAAGTGACTTCTCATTCATCGCCTTCATGTTTTTGTAAGTAGAATGTAAATAAATATTGGTTGTTTTAAACATTAGTTCAGCCAATGGGTGCTAAAATGAGGGGTGTTAAGTTCATGACATATGCGATTATGTATGACTTCATAGCTTCCTAGTTAGAAGCTAAACATACTAAAAGTCTCCGCCCCTGGGGGGTGAGATAACGGTGGGGGAAGGGAGAAGGCCACAATTGTGTGTTTTTCGATGGCAACTTGAAAACGGTAGACTCTAGAAAAATATATTCCAAATAAAAATTAAAGCTAAATAAATGTCTTGTTAAATTAATTATATACATACATATTTTTCGAAATTGCAATGGTTTTCGAGATATAATTATTAAAATCGATAATTAAAAAAAAAAATGTTTATCTCACTTTTTGTTAGACATTTGTTTCAAATTCCAGAGACTAATAGATGGAATTAAAGTAAACTTAAAGTTCTATAATAGTGATTCTGACAATTTTCCTGAGAAACTATCGTGGAAGGCACTATAAGCAAACGTTTGACAAAAAGTGAGGTTGGAAGGACAAAAATTATGAATATGTTGGAATTTCGACAAATATGTATTAAATCAATTTTATATGAAATTAAATTAGCATTAATTTTATTTTGTAACATATTTTTCTAGAGTCTACCGTTTACGAGATATAATCAAAAAACACAAAATTGTGACTTTCTCCCCACCCTCACGATTAACTCACCCCCAGGGGTGGGGATTTTTTTATGTTTACCTTCAAACTACTCCTAACGAAGCTATGATGCCAAAACTGATCGCATATTTCATACAATCTACAATGTGTTTATTGACCGGACTAAAAAGAAAGATTAAAAATTAACATAAATTTATAAATAAATAATAATAAACTATTGTAATCAGTACAATAATGGAGGTGTAGTAAGTTATGTGAGTAGGATTTCGGAATCTTTTCTCTAGGATCCTGGTTCAAGTCAGGCTGTGGCAAGTAATTATATATTTTTTTCTACCAGAATATGTATACCGTGACACACCCAGAATCTATAAATTAGGTACTCTTAATTGAGGAGAAATTTGGTCGTTGAGTGTGATTTTGGAACTGTCTCCTTAAACCAAGTCCCTTTATCTCAGTAGTAGTTGACATTTTTGTTTATTTATTTCGTTTAACGTCACTTTATGCTGCTATGGCTAATCGGACGATGCTACGGTGGGAGTCCTAAATTTTTGCCTATCCAGGTATAATTAGGATAGGGATCTTTAACGAGTACCTGACATCGCACAGGCTCGGGACCCCCATTTTACGTCCCTTCCGAAGGACGGCATAGCTAAGGATTTTTTACTCCCTTTAAAAAATCCTAAGGTCATCTGCCGGGCTGCGAACCTGCGATATTGGGTTAAGTAGGTTGCTATGCTAACCACTACACCACAGGTGACATTTTTATTTGATTTTTTATTTGTATATATTATTTTTATTTAACATTTAATATAAATATTTAACAATTTAAGCATGTCCTTCATTCATTTCTTTTTCGTTGCAAAACGTATTCAAGAATAATTCATTTAATTTCATTCCAATACGTTTTTCATGAAATATAAGTGTTGTTTTGTTTTTTTTTATTAGTCTATTTTTTGCATAATAAAAAAAAAAAAATTTTTTTGTTTTCCTATTGATTTTCATTGCGTGTGTCAACTCTAAGTATATGAGTTTAAAAAATATATTTGTTGACTCTACTATTTTTAGATGTGTACTTATTTATTAACCTCTAGGCACAGAACTTTGTGAATTTTTCTCCGCTCCAGCATAAATATTTTCGTTTCTTTCGTTTTTCATCGTCTAGAGAATTTATTTGAGAAGTGAGTTGGTAACGTTGATTCAGAGTGGCAGCTGATTTAGCCGAGCAAAAAATATTATTATAGTATCTACAAATTTTTTTTTCTTAAGATTCTTTTTATATTAGGACCCAGTTGACTGAACAGCATCAAAAAGTAACAAAAGTCATAGTGAATCTATTCTTGCTAAGAAAAGCGTAACAACAAAGTAATAAAAAAAGTATACAAATAATGTTAAAATATCAACAATATAATAGCTATTAAGCTAGTTTCTTGCTTAGAATCCCAGGAGAGTGTAGATTTGCCTTATTAAACATACGGCCTATCGTATACCGCTAAAACACAAAAACGTATTTTTTCATTCCTGATTTTTCAATCAACCAAAGCCTAATATTTAAGATATTGGAATATAAAAAAAATTGCTTCAATTACTGACAGTAAAAGAAATTATAAATCTAAAACATTTAAATTTTCAATCAAAATCACCACTGTCTCGGAATAACTTGTTCAATAAACTTATAGAAAGTCCAGCTCCCCAACGTTGGCAGAAATATATTACCATGCGTGAATAAATTTAAGTTTTAATTTTAGTTTAAGTTGTTAGGTTAGGCCGGCTCAAAGAAAAGATGAATCCCCATCATCTAATAATAAATAAATAAAATCAAAAAATTTTCTAACCTAAATTTATCACTTATAAATTTCTTAAAATGGAATCTAGTTACAGTACAAGGAGAAAAAAATAAAATATTAAGCATAACAAAGCTAATAAAAATAAGGGGCTTAAAAAAAAAAAATTCGGTTCTTAAATATGGTATGTTTTTAATATTGGAAGTATTTAATAATATAACTTTGTAAGCTAAAACAATAGAGCTTTTTAATTTTTTATATTTTATGCATATATTCCAGTTTTAAAAGACTCTAAAATTCACTAAAAAAGCCTCCTAGTAAATTACAAAAGAGTTATTTACATGACACTAATTATACTCATTTGAACATAAGGAGTTGGGATTTAGAGCTTCACAAAACCTTACAATTATTTTCTGATCCGTTCCTTGCAATTAAAAATTCCTCGTAAATCATAAATGCTACTTATTTTGTAACAAACAAGCTTATCCATAAAGACCTTAATGTTCTGTATGTAGCTGATTTGGCCCAAACCAGATATCTATTATCTAATACTAAACTCCATAACCACGCGAATCCACTAGTTTCTCAACTTTACTCATTCTTGATTTCAGATAATCCCCCGAGGCGTCTGAAAATAAGATAGCCGGGAGACCTTCTGATGTAGAAATTTTATTGAAGTAATACAAGTGGGTAGTTCTCTACATGTTATTGACATGACATTATTATCATATGACATATGCATATGAAATATGACATATTATTATCATATGCACATATGGCATTATATGTGCATATATTATACAATTAAAATTTAGATTAAATTAATAGTATTATCCATAAACTTCAAGAAATACATAATGATCAATATCTTCAAGGAGTACTTTGTTTAATTTCCTTTAAAAAAATTCAGAAATCACAATAGATTCGTAAACTTTGTTGTATCTAGGCTTTTTGGGAGCAATGGTATGTTTAATTTTATAAAATTACCAATTTTCACATAAAAAGATCGATTAGTGAAAAATAAAAATCACTGTGGCACTGTATAAGTAAGGCGGTAATATCAGAGATGTTACAATAGCCGGAAGTTTATCGGTGCATCTGCATTGCGGCTAACTTTAGCTAAGATACTGCTTCAGTAATTGGAAACGAGTATTGTCTAGTATCGTCTCAGTCCGCTAAAGATCCCCATTGATTTTAGTCGTTAGAATAAGTGGATATTTTTATTATTTTTGGCTGGAAATTTCTCAAAAGAAATTAAATTTAAAGACAAAAACTGTTATTTCAGTTAATCAGTAACCATGATTAAGAAATCTTAATATCTCGAAAACCTTATATACAAAAGATGTAAAGGTTAGCTTTGGTATCAAAAGATGCAATAGAAGTAGGAGAATACATTTTTTTTATTAACTAGAGTAACCCCCTATATTCATCTTTACTTAACGATCGTCTTTACTGGATACTAAAAGTGTCTAGTATATAGGGTAAGCATCTTTAAACAGTTTCGAAATATAATTAATATAACACTATAATCATTAGCGAACAATATAAATAAATAAAACTATAAAAAAAAAATGATATAAATATTTACCATATTAACTATAATAATTAATAAATATATTATAAGCTCATTGGTATAATTATAAACTTAACCTACACCGCTGCATCCAATAAAATAATAAATTATTTAACAACTGTTGAAGTGCTTTGATAACTTATAATATTTTTCATTTAAAATTTTGATTTGCTGTTGTAAATAAATTTATGTAGGCAATAGTAAATTATAAAAATAAAAAAATAAAAATTGGTATATTCTAAATAAGTCATGATCGTTATACAATCACGCAACTCCTGAATGTGTTGTAAGTTATAGTATTCAGTTGCGCCTTAAGATGGGATATTCAGTTGGAATTGTATTCAATTTATTTATTTATTTTTACTTTATTTTTTAATTTACTGATCTCTTCAAAAGTGAATGTGCTGAATATGTAGTAAATAAAACATTCCGGAAATATATAAAAAGAGGCATAAGTTAAAACATAGTTATGTACAATTAACATTAAGGAGAATTGTGATTTGCCTTTGCGACTTCTTCCAGGCATATTATGTAAATTATTTTGTTTTCTGTATTTAAATTTTACTGGGAATTTTATTTTTATAAAAATGTTTATGTAAAAAGATATTAAAATAAAATAACAAAAATATATTATAAATATGATTCCTTACGAGATATGCATATTTTTTTAAAATAATAATTCTATTCACAACTGTACACATTTGTTTACAACCAGTGAGTGTTAGATTAACTTAAAACAACAGACATGATCAGGCATGAGGGAGTCAGCACCCAGTGGTACAATCTCCAGGCGTGAAACTAAATTATTAGGGATTAGACTAGGAGATCCCTCATCAACCTCCTTTTCAATCTCTGTTGAGTTATATCTGGAATTGGTAAAATCACTATATTCTGTACCTGTTTGTTAGAGTGTCCTTGTAATTTTTCAAAAACATATTTGTAAATTTTATGAATATGTTTCTTAACTGTTGAAATACGTAAGACTGTACATTTTGTTTGACACTTAGGGAGGGTGTTTGTTATCAGTCTTTGGAATTTATATTGGAATGTTTGTATTTTTTTTGTTAATTTCGGATGCGTAAGTCAAGATGGGTTTTAACAAGTAACAGTAAATGTTGAGTTTCTGTTTTAGGGGTACTTTTGAGCGCCTTATCACAAGATATATTTGTTTTGTTTTTAAACACCTAAGAAGTGCTCTTAATCACCATTCAGTAAAACAGGGTCTCAATTGATAAATAACTTTGAGATATAGGTACTAAATTTTTAATGTGAATTAACAAATTAGTAAAAGAAAACAACCTACAAATTCTCTGAAAATATTTTTTTTTTCGCTAATTAACAAGGTTGAAAATCTTGTAAGCCCTAGAAGTTTTTTTCTTTTATAGCTAAGATTACCCTAACCTTATAAAAAAAAAAAAAGAAAAACGAGAAAGTTAATAAATTTTTAAAAATCATCCGCATCGAATAAAGAAAAGAATATAGCCTCAGCCTGTAATGACCTCCAGGCCCTGAAAAGTTTAACAATGCTCGAGGGAGACCTATTGTTAACTAAGCTAGCTATAAATAATTTAACGTCCCCTCTGATGGAAATTTTAGTTGTCGTAGAGTCACAAGGGTTAGCTTTAGTTACTCGTTGTGTTATTATAATTTTATTTATAAAGATATATTTTTTTTTAATATACATTTATTGAAATTTACAACTGTCCAAAATATATACATCAAGTAAAAGTATTTACAACGATAATGACATGTTAAAACTTGAAAAGAACTACTCAAACGTAGCACTTTATTAAACATTCTACACTGGAAGGTCTCTAGACCATCTTCGTTTCAGACGCCTCGGAGGATTATCAGGAATGGAGTGGGAAGCAAGTTGAGAAACTAACAGATTTGAGTGGTTATGGAGCTTACTATGAAAGGATAGGTATCTGTTGTGGGCTAAATCAGCGACATATGAAACATTAAGGTCTTTATGAATAAGTTTATTGGTGACATAGTAAGGAGCATTAAGGATTTTGAATTGTAAGGATTGAATACGAGAATGAATTGGATGGTTTAGTGGAACCCCAAAGCTCAACTCCGTACGTCCAAATCAGGTCTTATCATTGTATATGAGTCTTTTGTAATTAATTGGGAGCTTTGAACGTTTGTCTAGTAAATGTTGAAGTAGTCTGTAACGACGGGCAGTTTCTTGTCGTTTTAGTCTTGTATGTGGATTCTAAGTTAGATGTTTGTCCAAGTGAGTCCTAGGTAGCGGATCTGTTCAACAGGGATTAGTGGAATATCATTATAAAGATGTGTATTTTTTTTCATATTTTATTTATGGATCAATTGATCTTCAAGAAAGTTTGTTGAAAATGGTAATGATATGTCGATAGCTTGAAATAAACTACATTAAAAGATACTAAAAAAACTACATATATTTTTTAAATGCCTCAGAAACTTATAGGGAACAAGTTAAGAGACTAGTGGATTCGAGTATATATCCATATTGAA
This sequence comes from Euschistus heros, assembly GCA_003667255.2. Lineage (NCBI taxonomy): Eukaryota > Metazoa > Arthropoda > Insecta > Hemiptera > Pentatomidae > Euschistus > Euschistus heros. The sequence continues at coordinate 146,459 of RCWM02000758.1, forward strand.
TATTTTTTCGTAGGAATTTTGCTCAGCTCTGTGCTATCAAAATAGTTTAAATTGCCGCCATGCAAATGAGACATTTATAATTAATTAAAAGCGTTAGATGTTTATTTAGTAAATTTAATTGTAGTCGGAAAGGAAGACCAGTTTCTTGTTGTCGATTAAAAGTAATATTTTTGTAATATGAAATGTTTCATGGTTTAGACGAAGTTTTCTGAGTTAAAAGGTATAGAGTGGGAAGTAATTTAAGACACCAGTGGATTTGAGTGTTTTTTCGATTATAAACTTTAATATGTCATTCCAGTCAGCAGGAAAGTTTACCTCACAAAAAGTACAAATGAAATTTTAGTATATTTTAGTAAATGTATGACTAGTAATCGAAATTTTATGGTTTCATTCAAATGTTTTGTGAGGTTCAAAATTCAAATAAAAACTAAGAAAATAACTGTTTTTATTAATTTCAAATTAAAAAAATGCGTATTTTAATGAAAAATTATGTGATACAAAAATTAAATAAATTGAATTTCCTACAAGTTGTGTCATAAATAAACTCATTGGGGACTCAATGGCCAAGCGAGTTGGGATGATGGTCTCAGCGCACTCTTAACCAGAAGGTCGTGGGTTCGAATCCCACCTGGGCGGGTTAAAATTTATTTCGTCGCTGACCCACGAAATAAAAATAATTTTTAAGCTTATTTATTTAACTGGATTACTGATAAACTGAATCAAATTATTGCTAAACAATCTTGTTAATAGGCGTCTGTTAATAAGGTGTTGGATTAGGAGAGCATTGATAGAACCTAGTGGAAGTTGAGCATGTCTGATTTTAGGAGGGAGAGTTTCCGGAGGGAAGTAGAACAGTAAAAAAATAAATTATGTATATTATATTTTGTACTGCTTGCATTGTAACGATATACATATTCACTTTTGTTTATTTGTTAATTTATTATTACTTTAATTGGTTAATTAATTATTAATATTATTATGTAATTTATTGATAATGTGTTCTACCTAGTTACAATATATTTTTATTTGATTTCTATACCGTTTCTTGGTTAGAGTTTTGATTGTCTTAATGTATCTAGTTATTTTTTCCCTTCTATTATTCAGTTTTAAAAGCAACGATTGTTCAAAATAAAAATAATAATAATGATAATAATAAAAATATGACTGAGTAATATATTTAAAATTTAATATTTCCGTTATAATATTTGGCATGTAGCGTCTTTGAAATTCTGGTATTTATTGGTTCTTGATGTTTATTTGACAATAACATGATCTCTCAATCTGTTCCTTTGATTGTTTTATGGGGACCATTTAACATGTTCATTGTGGTAATTTTTAATAAGTTTATTGTGGCATGGTTATTTTTTTGGAAAATAGTGAGTTTTAATATTTTTCGTTGAAAGGGATTTTCAGTTTCATTGTTTTTTTTTGTTTTTGCTCGGAGACTTTTGTGGTTCCTACTTTTTCACTTTTCTCTTCTCTTTTGTTCAGATATCATAGTAGAAGAATATCTTTCTTTTCTTTGATAACGACACTTTTTTAATGAAGATGTTTCTAGGAAATTATTAACAAAAGCACAATAATGGAGAAGGAGATTTATTTAAATTAGAAAGTGGAAGCCTTTGACTAAACCTGAATATGTTAATCGTATGGTAACATGGAGAAAATTTTGACCATAAAATCAGACTAGTGGTATGCTAACGAGCTGTTAATTTGAAACGCCTTGGGCTTACTGATACTGTCACTAATGGGATTTCCAAGACACATTGCCCTCACCGTAATTAGACCCAAGTGTGTTGGAATTAATATATTGTATATTTATTTTTGTTTACATTATAATTTTGTATGTAAATGTATGTATCTACTACAGGTATTTTTATAGAAAGAATTATTAATAATCTTCTTTTTTTGTACTTAAAAAAAATCAATTTCTCTATGACTCGGAAGAAAAAAACATGAGTGATATTTCTATCTATAATCTTCTGTTTTTCCCAATTTACATTTTAGTATTAACAGGATCAAATTATTTAATTTTATAATTAAGAATAAATGATTTTTTGAAATAACTAAAGTAGAGAGAAAATGGCGGTTTCAAATGTTTTATCTCTTGGACCTCCTGAGAACTGAAGATAAACGTTTAGAATTCGAAACTAGTTTTCTAACAATAGAAGTGGCAATTAATTCATGAATGCTAATTGTATTGATCCTTCTATACCATCATGCGTACTTCAAGTGACTATTTTTATTCAAACCAATATAGCTCGCTCCTAAAGGGTAGGTCCTAGCGACAAATGTTATATAACAAAAAATATTCTATATTAAATTTTTTATCAGGAAACTGTCGTTGGATTTTTGATCCGTGTAACACTAAGAGTTAGAGCGTGTCAAAAAAATTTCCAACACGTTACAACAAAGAAAGTATAAAACCCCAGTCGAAAAACATATCAATGTAAAAAAAAATTGGCATTCCACTTTTTCTTAAATATGAAATCTTAAGATAGATTATATATAATAGAGATGGTCATAAATTTATTTCTAAAATACACACAAAAAATTAAATCTATAATCTCAAAATATATTGTTAATATATTTTTTATTTTGGAGAGAAAAGATTTGCCCGGTCGGGATTCAAACCCGAGTCCCCACTTTTCTAGCGTGGTGCCTTATCCACTAGGCCACCGAGCTCGTATCCGAACCAGGGAAATCTTTTCTCTTCACTGATCCATACCCCCGGGCACACGCAGTTGCGATGTACAAATCGGGGATGAATGTTCATTGAACATTACTGTTAACTGGATCTTGTTGACATACGTCAAATATATTATAATTATGAGATAATTATTTGTTGTTGATAAATATATTTTTAATACATTTTTTATTTTGAAGAGAAAAGATTTGCCCGGTCGGTATTCGAACCCGAGTCCCCACTTTTCTAGCGTAGTGCCTTATCCACTAGGCCACTGAGCTCGTATCCGAACCAGGAAAATCTTTTCTCTTCACTGATCCATACCCCCGGGCATTCGCAGTTGCGATGTACAAATCGGGGATGAATGTTCATTGAACATTACTGTTAACTGGATCTTGTTGACATACGTCAAATATATTATAATTATGAGATAATTATTTGTTGTTGATAAATATATTTTTTATTTTGAAGAGAAAAGATTTGCCCGGTTGGGATCCGAACCCGAGTCCCCACATTTCTAGCGTGGTGCCTTATCCACTAGGCCACCGAGCTCGAATCCGAACCAGGGAAATCTTTCCTCTTCAGTGATCCACACCCCCGGGCACTCACAGTAGCGATGTACAAATCGGGGATGAATGTTCTTTCAACATTACTGTTAACTGGATCTTGTTGACATACGTCAAATATATTATAATTATGAGATAATTATTTGTTGTTGATAAATATATTTTTAATATATTTTTTATTTTGAAGAGAAAAGATTTGCCCGGTCGGGATTCGAACCCGAGTCCCCACTTTTCTAGCGTGGTGCCTTATCCACTAGGCCACCGAGCTCGTATCCGAACCAGGGAAATCTTTTCTCTTCACTGATCCATACCCCCGGGCACTCGCAGTTGCGATGTACAAATCGGGGATGAATGTTCATTGAACATTACTGTTAAATGGATCTTGTTGACATACGTCAAATATATTATAATTATGAGATAATTATTTGTTGTTGAAAATATATTTTTAATATATTTTTTATTTTGAAGAGAAAAGATTTGCCCGGTCGGGATTCGAACCCGAGTCCCCACTTTTCTAGCGTGGTGCCTTATCCACTAGGCCACCGAGCTCGTATCCGAACCAGGGAAATCTTTTCTCTTCACATCATCTCATAATTATAATATATTTGACGTATGTCAACAAGATCCAGTTAACAGTAATGTTCAATGAACATTCATCCCCGATTTGTACATCGCAACTGCGAATGCCCGGGGGTATGGATCAGTGAAGAGAAAAGATTTCCCTGGTTCGGATACGAGCTCGGTGGCCTAGTGGATAAGGCACCACGCTAGAAAAGTGGGGACTCGGGTTCGAATCCCGACCGGGCAAATCTTTTCTCTTCAAAATAAAAAATATATTAAAAATATATTTATCAACAAAAAATAATTATCTCATAATCATTTTTATTAATATTCATGATTCGACAATATTGTATATAAATGGTCGAAATTTGAATTAATGAACTATCTCTATCTCGTAAAAGAAATACGTACTTAAAAAATAATCTTATATTAAGAGGTCCCTTAGGTGATTAGTAATTTCAAATGAGTACAGAGCTTTTCATGGAGTGATTGGAAAGGTATGGAGATAGATTGAGGAGTATGTTTCCTTCAGTCTAGGATCCTTATCATTATCAAATGATCTGATTTTTGTTTGTGTAATTTAAAATATTCACCCTTAGTTGCAGATCTGATTAGATATTTATGAACTGATAACAAACTAGCTTATTTTACTTTAAATATTTGTTTAGGTGTACAAAAAAAAAAAAAAAAAAAAAAAAAAAAAAAAAAAAATTATTTTTAGCACACTTTTATGAATATTCGATTGCCCTGAAATGAATGCAGATTTACATAATAATGAAATATTATATAATTTTATAATCCTTTTTGACCGAGTCTGGCACCCAGGACTGCTTTACTGTTTATCTGTTCCTATCTGGGTGATAAAATGTTCAAAGTAAACCATAAATTTTCTTACTTTTCCTCTTTACCCAATCCAAAAGCCGGTGTTCCTCAAGTTAGTATCCTAGGCCCCATTCTTTACACGATCTATACAGCTGACATCCCAACTCATCCTACCACTGTCCTCACTACTTACGCTGATGACACATGTGTATTATCACTAAACAATGATCCCTTCCTTGCCTCCCAAACACTCCAATCTCATATCCTAAACATTCAATAATGGTTTCAAAAATGGAGAATCAAAATAAACCCAAACAAATCACACCAAATAACCTTTATCCTTCGTCGTAAACCTACGACTTCCTGTCCTACAATATCCTTTAATGACATTCCACTAATCCCTGTTGAACAGATCCGCTACCTAGGACTCCACACAGGACAAACGTCTTACTTGGAATCCACATACAAGACTAAAACGACAAGAAACTGCCCGTCGTTACAGACTACTTCAACATTTACTTGACAAACGTTCAAAGCTTCTAATTAATTACATAAGAGTCATTTACTTGACTGTAATTAGGCCTATATGGACGTACGGAGTTGAGGTTTGGGGCTCTACTAAACCATCCAATTCTTCCTGTATCCAATCCTTACAATCCAAAATCCTTCGAAAATCCTCAATGCTCCTTACTTTGTCACCAATAAACTTATCCATAAAGATCTTAATGTTCCATATGTTGCTGATTTAGCCCAAACCAGATACCAATCCTTTCATAGTAAGCTCCATAACCACTCAAATCCCCTAGTTTCTCAACTTGCTTCCCACTCAATTCCCGATAATCCTCCGATGCGTCTGGAAAGTAGATGGCCCAGAGATCTGCTTGTGTAGATTTTTTTGATTTTTTACTGAAGTGCTACTGATGAGTAGTTCTTCTCAAGTTACTATACAAAATTCATCAACTAATGAATTTTCTAAAATGTGTAATTATTTCATATTTGTACAATTCATCAATAAATCTACTAAAGTTTTCTTAGCAAGGAACACGGTGTGCTTTTAAGTACAGGAGTAATTAAGTGAAACAGCTTGATGACCTTTGACCTCTCATCAAAAGGAATCATTTCAAAAGGCTGTCACCCCTGTAACAGGTGCAAGCTCTGACTTTTAGTTTTCAAAAAAATATATTGTATCAAATTTATAAAATTAATTAACATCAGTTTTGAGATCATATAGATTAAAGTAATATTTTTATTGAATTTGTAAAAGCATAGGTTTAAATTGAAAAAAAAAAAAATGTGAATAGTTGAAGAAAAAAAAATGATCTTCAGAGACAAATTTAATGCACGCGCATTTAGAATTGACGAAGTATTTATCCTTTCTACTAATATTTTTTTATTCTAAGAATTATTTTTAATGTTAAACATCCATCATCAGTTCTAAATACTTAAAATATCCAAAGCATTCAGCACTTTGGTACACAGAGTGTATATATTAATTTGAAAAATGTAAGACAAGAAATGTTTATTTTCACCAACACTTTTGATTTCATGACTCAAATTTTACAATTAGTAAATATATATTCAACCTTTGTATTTAATCGAATTCACATACCTAATTGTATTAATATTTATATACCATCAATCTTACCTCAACTAAATTAAAATATTTATTTTCACTATTTGTATTTGGACAATTTTTAAGAACAGATAATATTGGTTTGTCCCATATGAAATGTCCGTTTCGCGTTACACTATTACAACTAAACAGAGTGAATAAGAAAAGAAATAAGAAAATAAAAATAGTTGGAAAAAATATGATAATTAAAAAAAAATATTTAAAAAACTAGAAAAAAAAATTAATACAAACGTCGGCACTATGAATAAAAAATTATATTTTAATTGTGTAATCACTACTGTAAACCCCCAATTACCTACATCTATATTAGTTTCACAGCCAGTAAATACCTGATCAATAAAAATATAAAACATTACTCTAATAATATAAAATATTACTCTAATAATATAAAATATTATTTTTTTATTGTTACTAATGATCTTCCGGCAGTAAGTATACTTTTATATTCTTATTAGTGCTATTTTCCTTTCTTTAACTTTTAACTGAAAGTCAATATTGACACGAATGCAAAAATATCCCTGGAAATATATCTTTTTATTCGCCTCTGAAAAATAGGCGGGCTTGATGATCTACTGAACGATTTTCGGAAGCAGTTTGATACGGTCGCCGCAATTTCCTCTTTTGGAAATTTATTATCGCCTAGAACGTTTTTCCTATTACCTCTGCCTCATAAAAATATCGTTTAATATCGCAGGCATTATTAAAATTGGTATTTTTAGACAAACATTTATTTTATATTTTTTAAAGTTTAAATCTATCACTAGAAACATTAATTAATAGCACTATAAAGTGAACATTGTTGCGTTATTTACTTGGAAATAATATTGAATAATTTGAGACTCAATGGTCGAGTGAGTTGGGGCGAGGGTCTCATTGAGCTCGGTATTAAAGGTTCGAATCCCGCATGGGCTGGTTAAAATTTATTTCGTGGCGGAACCACGAAAAGAATCCTGATCTTCCTACCATGGTTAGAATATGTTGGTACCATTTAGGATAACCCGTCCTTCCTGCTCTAGTTGAAGTACTTAAGGACGTTAAGACTCAAATAAAAAAAAATAAAAAAATAATAAAAATATGAAGAATATTGAAAATTGATGAAATTATCTTCCACTAAGGGAGGGTATTAATATATATATTTTATTTTTTTTAAACGTTGATGAACAAGCCTTCAACTTATTGTGTGGGGCACTGCCATTCAAAATGTAGGATTTCCGCAGGGATTTTCAATTTAGGATAATAATGCCCGACCTCATAGAGATAGGTTCTTTAAAATAATAAAAGTAAAATAAATAAATAAAATAATAAAAGGGATGCAGTCAAACTTAAATATTACGCCCAAGTAAAAATACTTTAATTGTGTGCCAACTTTTTACCTGTCTTCTTCAGGGCGACCGACCCACATTGGAGAGAAGACGAACGATGACTTATCATGTGTTTTTTTTTTAAAGGTTACAGAGTAATTGAGGGGGTAGGCTAACTTTAGACTGAAGAGTGACAAATTTGGGGCCAAACCTGTGAATATTAGACATAGGAGCGAAAATTTCAGTAAAAGAAATGCTTATGCCTTTAGGATAAATTATGACGCAGTGAGCTATTATAAAGTTGGTTAAATTAATTGATCAGTTTGAGCTTTATTTGGGCTTTAATAGAATAAAAAATATTGGTAATAAGTGTCTTAAAACTGACCATCGTGTCATTATTAATATCTTAATTTAAGATGTTGATAAGGGATGTGATTTTTTTTATTGGGACCGTATATATATCGGGTGATTTAAGATTCAATAGAGACTTTTTTTTTTTTTTAATTTAAAGGAAAAATATATACCAGCTTTAGGGAGAGGAGTTTGGAAATGGTGAAGGTATAAAATGGGTTTTCTATGAATTTAGTCAATGGGAGGGGTATTTGTATAGGAAGATACTTTTTTCATTTCTTACAGAAAAATAAATACTTCAAAATTAGTAATATTCCTATTAATTTTTGAGTTTTTTATAATTCTTACTGATGGGTTTTCTAACTGATTGTGAGTTTTTAAGTTTATAAATGTAAAATCTTTCAGAAAATGTTTCGTAGGGGTAGGATTGATAATGTTTTAAAAAAGCAAGATTAAAAACTGGTTTGGTGAGTTAAAAGAATGCCGGATGGTGGGGAAGGAAAACTCCTGAGGAATGGAGATCGAATGACATATTAATATTGCATAGGATAAAGTTTATTTATAAGATTTTTTTCGTAGCAATATTTCAGACATATTGACGCCTGGCTTTAAATATCTTATAGATAATTTTTAAACTAGAAGCAACTTTTATTGTTAAATATTAAAAAAAAGTATACTTTTTAAAGAATATTCTATTAAAAAAAAAAAAAATTCATGGGGAATTAAAAACTTTAATAAATTTTTGTTCAGTTATTTTATGATTATACTCGTTCTAAGAATATTAGGAATTTAGGGATTTGGTGTATGAAGGGGCTATGTAACAAATACAAATTTTGAGTATTTTATGTTTTCCTTTCATATTTTTCTTTAGTAGGGAAATTTTGGCCTCTTCATATTCTTTATATGTCTATTTAAAGTTATTTTTTAATATTCAGATTTCGCTTCCTAACACGTCTGCACATCAATCCTATATCCAATGAAATAGATTGTATTTCCAAAAAAATGTGACATATCCCCTTCATCCACCAAACCCTTTAATTATTGAAATTATTTTATTATTATGTATATATATTTTTTTTTTTCGCGGAACGGCCTTAGAGACCACGCGGATATCATTATTTTCACTTATTTTCATTCCCCTCTTCTCTTTCCTTCACTATTCCCACCTTTTCCTCGTTCTTTCCGATCGCTTCTTCCTTCTTTCCTCAGTCTACGCTATTCCTTTTCTCGCATCTCTCTTTCCCAAAAGGAACTTAATTTCTTTTAGTCTTTTCATTTAGTCATCTCTATCGAAACAGTCTTGATCTGTTATTTTTCTTCCTTCATATGTTTGATATACCACCCTGCACTCTTTTATCCTCTCATTTAATCTCTTTGGGTGCATCCTCACCATATGTCCATAGAACCTTAATCTTCTTATTCTTATGTCCATTTCCAAATCATTTATCATAATTTTATTTTTATTTACTATTGTAATGTAATAATCCTTAATTTGATTTATTAGTATGCCAGGAATGAAGTTGGTCAGCATTGTTTTAATTTTAATAAATCTAATCTCTCCTCGCTTGTATAAATTGAGTTATAATCATTCATATGATTTCTTGCTTTTGTGTAACGTAGATTCAGACTTTCCAGAACTACGTCCTTCGGCGAATCGTCCGCGGCACCCGCCTAGAGAGGGCTAAAAATACCCGGATCCTCGAGGAGCTGAGGTTGCCTACGATCCCGGCTTTCATCGGTCGCCGGCACGTCAAGTTCTCTGACGGGCTGAGCTACAGCGCATTTATCATTTTACCTGAAATTTGTTTATTAAAAGAAAAAAAAAAACTTGTAGTACTACAACCAAGCGAGGGTTTTAGGTTCAATACTTGAGGACAGTACAAGGAGGTGATGTGGTCAGCAATCACACTCAATTGCCCTATTTTCCTATGATTTAAGGGTGCCCACTTTAGATAGGCCGGGTATACCCCAGAAGGGTTACCAGACCTCGTAGTCAGTTCAAAGGCAAAAGAACAGAATTTTTCTGTGTTCTTCCAGAATCAAATTTGGGTTCCGGAGCCAGAGAGTCTTGATGTTCAAAATGTTGGTATTTTTTTTTTTAATTTTTAAAGCAACAATTATTTCATGTTGAAGTATTTAATTGTATTCGGATATTGGAGAATTAATCGTCTTTGATTCCTTGCTAAGTTCCTAAAAAGCAATTATTATTTCCGATATACCAACAACAGTGTGGGCTTTATTATTTTAAGAGAAATTAAAAGTTATTTCCAGTCATATATAAGCTGTCAGGATTGAAAATTATTCAATTTGATTTTATCGTTCTTGAATCCGTTGGGATCAATCCTTTGTTTGGTTTATAATCCATTCATAAAAAGGATTAGGGTGTTAATTTATTGAACAATAGTCCGTTTTGTCGTTTATTGCTTCGGCGGCTTTTGATATAGAACTGTTATCTCTGACCTACCGAATGGCGGTTTCTTTACTTAATGGTTCAGTTATTTATGATAATCACATTTCAAATTTACTAGTTCGTTTTTAAGAATTAAAATATATTTAAAAAAAAAAAGTTGATATTTACAGTATTATATAGTACGTACATCAAGTAAATATGTGGAAAATGATGTCGATGGCATGACAATTACACCCATTAGTAGCACTTTAATAAAAGTTCTACATTAGGATGTCCCTTGATCATATTCCAGACTCCTCAGAGGGTTATCGGGAACCGATTGGGATGCAGGTTGGGAGACTTGTGGATTCGAGTAAGTATGGAGATTATACGAAGGATTTTGTACTGTAAGAATTGGAAACAGGAGGAATAGGAAGGTTTAGTGGAGCCACAAAGCTCAACTCCGTAAGTCCAAATACATCTAATTACTGTCATGTGTATAAGTAGGGTGACTACCGACCAGGAATTACTTGATAAATAGGAATTATGGAGTCACCGAGAAAAAAAGTGTATTATACTTGAATTTTAGAATTCATAGGAAATTTCGTGATTTTGAAAGCTAATCGGAAAATGCGATTGATTTGGTCATTGTCAATTTTAATTACAGTGAAAAAAATATTGTAACTGATCAACAATTGCCGATAGTATTGAGAACATTAACATCATCGAACGCTAATCAACTAATGATGGCCCGGCATAATATAATAAGTGTTGTCTGAATAGAATTGGCGGACAGTTTCCAAGTCCGTTACCCAACGGAGTGATATTATTATTCTGATTGTGGTTTAGAATGGAAAAATGTCTTTGTTCCGTGTATATCAACCAATAAAAATAGTTTAAAAAAGCAGATGTTCTTCTGTTTCTAGAGGAAGAAGACTTTTGCCACATGAAATGTGGAAGTGAAGAGAGCTGTATTTATGCTATTATACAAAAGAACAAACCATTATTATTTTTTTTTTTTTTTTGTGATAACCACGAAAACTACTGAACCAATCTGCACCAAATTTTAACCACATTATCTTTATAGTTCCAGAAAGATTTAGAAATAATAAAATATACTGATTTTCTATAAATTTGTGATTTTTAAATACGATAATATGTTGATATCTGAGAAGTTTGAAAATTGTCCGAAACTTGGCGAGCGTCATTATACACGAGGTTACAAAAGTGCGGTGTTATATGGAACTTGAAATCGATAATAAAATTCACTGATATTCAATTAAATTATTAAAAAATATTAAAAGATGTGGTGCGACATGTGAATTGCAGTGAATTTGGTGGTTAAACCGTTCCGTAATACAGTTTACAATCTTAAAACTACTACACCTATCAGTACCAAATTTGAACTTCATGATTTTACTTAGTTATTTGAAGAATTAGCAATAGTAAAATTTACAATAATAAACATTTATACGTACAATGTTGATTGGAAGATATGAGGTTTATGATGTATTTCATGGGCCTATAGAAGAGTTTCTTTATAGTCTCTGTCCATTTGGATTACCAACTGATAAATTAAAAATTGATGCCTAATCATGTTTTTACTATCTTAAAACACCTAATCAGTGCAATTTTAGCCAGGTTAAAAATTACTGCTGTGCGTAAAGATATCATTGAGGAAATAATGCTTACTTGCGTGTTACATTACAATTTTTTTTTATTAATAAACAAATAAAACTTAAATTATCAGTTAAAATTATCCTAGCTCTTTACTTATGAAAGCGGGCGAAGCCGCGAGGCGGAATGCTAGTATGTAATATAATATAAATATTGAACGTTAAAGAATACTTAATAATAGATAGATTTAAATTTAGGGACGAAGGGAAGAATTTGGAAGGATTTCAAGTTTAGGGAAAACCTAAGAGGGAGGGGACAAACTTGGACAGAAGATCAAAGGGAGCAGCCCAGCGAGCACATCAAGGAGTATTAGGAACAGAGGAAGCTACGGACAAGGGGAAAGGAAAATAAATGAAGCTTTACCCCGATAAAGTAAATTCTTTTCTAAATAAAAGTAATTATAAATTACATTTTTTGTTAAATATAAAAATAAATGTTATAAAGAATATATTTACAGAATATGACTACAAATGGGTTCAGCCTTCATACCTTGGGGAAACGGGTGGGTGGGAGATGACTGAATGAACAGGATGTAAAAGTTAAAAGGGCATCGCAGGGACGGGTGGAAAAATGGAATGAAAGAGGGGTGAGGATCGAATGAAAATAGATCTAGTGAATATTTTAGTGCTGTGAGGAATTTTATATTAATCTGAAAGATGGCTTGTATTTCTAGGCTGGGAATGAAGGCTTGTGTTCCTTATATATTAAAGGAAAGGAATACTTGTCCCGCAATCATAAATAACCTATCATCTTCAAAATTCAATATTTAAAGAGGACTGTGATTGGAAAAGGCCATTAAAATGGCCGAGTATATTGATGGATGGTTGGGAATTATCAATGTAATGAAATTATGAATAATTGACTCTTAGCAGAATGCTCCTGTGTTTTTGTTTTTTTTATTTTCAATATAAAACAGTAATGCATTTTAATAATGATGAAATCAACAAAATTGAAGTTTCTTACGTGAAAAAAAAGTAATTCTTTTTTCCTGACAGGGAAAACACAAGTCTATCAAGTTTATCTATGGGACTTATGAAAAGCTGGTTAAGTGAAATAATTATACTTTATGAAAAACGCAATTATTTCTACAATTATTCTCAAATTATTATTTATCTCTGTAATAGCCTCAAGACTAAGTCCATTAGACACAAATAAAGAGAGAAACAAATTGCTTTCTAGAGATACCTATAACCCAATACACCCCCCCACGGACATTTGTGGTAACATGTTGACCGTTTTCTAACGGCTTTTCTGATTTATGCAAAGCGGGATTTTGAAGAAGAAAAAACAAAAAAACATTACCTCTGGTTCAGTACTTTGGTGAAGATATATCTTTAACACCAATAGTTGTGAAAGAAGGGGTTTCACCGTAATCGTAATAGTGAGGTTTCCAATTTTACGTTCCGTTACACTATTGAAACCAGTTCCATTTTCGTTCCGTTCCGCGTCAGTTGTTAACCTACTACATACTGGTTAAGGGCCGTTCCGACTTAAAAGCGGAATGAGATTTTACGGTCGGTTCCACATCAGTTTGACTAACCTACAAACTAGTTACTAAGCAGTTTCGTTCCATCCCTTGTGATTTCGGGCTGTTAATCTCCTCCTTGTATAGGTACTATAATATTAGGAAGGTTTAAATAGCTAATTATAGTTATTAAAAAAATATATATACCTACGTTTATAATAGTTTTATTCAGTCAAGTTTTTTTATTTTTATTTTTTTTTAATATTAAAATCAAACAGAAAATATTGCCAGAATTATTCTTCAAAATTAACATTAAGTCGGAACGGTGATTAAACCACCACTGGGTAGGATTTTCCTCGTCGCTTAAAATTTTATCATCGACGTACCTTCCTACCTCAACTAATTATTCTCGAGCCCGTTTTAAGCTTGACAAAGAATCTAGCTTACAGTTTTCTGTTGGGCTACAAGCATTTAAATTTCTCACATCTTCTATAGATGGTTTGGGTGGGAAAAAACGAAAGATGCAATCTACATTCTACGACACCGAGGTAACGAAACGAGAAATTTCTGGCGTTGGGTTTCATTTGTTTATTTCGTTTAACGTCACTTTATGCTGCTATGGCTAATCGGACGATGCTGCGGTGGGAGTCCTAAATTTTGCCAATCCAGGTATAATTAGGATAGCGATCTTTAACGAGTACCTGACATCGCACAGGCTCGGGACCCCCATTTGACGTCCCTTCTGAAGGACGGCATAGCTAAGGATTTTTTACTCCCTTTAAAAAATCCTAAGGTCATCTGGCCGCGATCTTGGGTTTGTTTGTTTATTTCGTTTAACGTCACTTTATGCTGCTATGGCTAATCGGACGATGCTACAGTGGGAGTCCTAAATTTTGCCTATTCAGGTATAATTAGGATAGGGATCTTTAACGAGTACCTGACATCGAACAGGCTCGGGACCCCCATTTTACGTCCCTTCCGAAGGACGGCATAGCTAAGGATTTTTTACTCCCTTTAAAAAATCCTAAGGTCATCTGCCGGGCTGCGAACCCGCGATCTTGGGTTTAGTAGGTTGCTATGCTAACCACTACACCACAGGTGACCCCATCTTGGGTTTAGTAGGCTGCTATGCTAATCACTACACCACAGGTGACCCCTGGGTTTCATTTCAGGTGGAACGAAAAACTTGGGTGATTCATTCCGCTCCAAACTGGTTCAAAGCTGGAACCAGGTCCAAGTTCCGTTCTACCAAAACAAAGTTGGAAAAAAAACAACAACTGGTAATTTTAAAGATCCCACTACTATTTCATCACCGCTACACCGCTGTCTCTTGCCTTTCGAAAGTTTGTTGCAAAAACTGGATTAAACTCCTTGGCTGGCACCGAATCCAAAAATAACTATCATAAATTGTGAATAGGTATAGAAGTATCTATAATCTCGTTGATTGCACTTTAGTCGATTCATTGTTTTCAAGAGATTGAATTACTGTTTTTTATTTTTAACATTGAACAAGTTTTACCGGTGACCTATTTGGTCAAATGTTATACGTTTTTGGGGAACGCAAGGGTGTTACGCGTAGTTTCATGGTTTGATATAAGTAAAAGCAGTTAGGAGCTTAACTCTTCTTATACTAAATTCTTATTATAATATCTTTACTAGGAGGCAGGTTTTTATGATTGAGCTCCTTTTGACTCTGTTTCTCTTAATACGAAATAAACCAATGAAGCTTCTGTTTTTAAGTATAGGAGCCTTTGTGATACGCTTTAGCTCAGTTAATATTGCTCAAATTTAAAATTTGACAGAATCCAACTTATCAAAATTTTAATGTAGAATATTGTTTGTTCTGTAACATTTGTCACTAGGACCTACCGTTGAGGAGCTATATTGGTTTGAATGAAAAAAGTCACATTTGAATGCTTTATTTTTAAGTGTAAGGGCTTATTTGACACGTCCTAGCTCAGTTGGTATCTCCCGGATCGAAAATTTGATGGCATCCTTCTAGACAAACATTTAATATAGAATATTTACCTACCGTAATGTAGATAAACAGTACATACGTAAATAAATAGTACGTAAACAAATGTGTAAATAACATTACGTTAATATAGAAATATGTAAATAATATGTAAATATATAAATATAAATATGTATATATAAATATATATAAATATGTATATATAAATATGCATATATAAACATAAATATGTAAATAAATAGTACGTACGTAAATAACATTAAGTTAATATAGAATATTTACCTACCATTGAGGAGCTATATTGGTTTGAATGAAAAAAGTCACATTTCAATGCTTTTTTTTTAAGTGTAAGGGCTTATTTGACACGTCCTAGCTCAGTTGGTATCTCCCGGATCGAAAATTTAATGGCATCCTTCTAGACAAACATTTAATATAGAATATTTTTTGTTGTTTAAAATTTGTCACTAGGGCCTACTGTTTAGGAGCTATATTGGTTTGAATGAAAAAAAGTGACGTTCGAAACAACTATTTTTAAGTGTAGGAGCATTTTTAACACGCTCTAGCTCTGTTGGTATTTCTCGGATCGAAACTTCCTGTAGATAGTTCCTTTATTAAAAATTAAATGGAGAATGTTTTTTGTTGAATAAATATGTCGCTAGGGCCTACCGTTTAGAAGCATATTTTCTTTAAATTTAATTTTTAGATATTTTGTGGCAATTAAACCTAATAGAAAAACTTTTGTAGTGGTATTTAATGCAAATACCACAATATCTTTGTCTGTGGACACTAGAAGTGTGACACAATGGATGTGGTTACTGAAGAAGGTGTAGCCAGCTCTTCTAAGTTTTCAACTGGGAAAACAAAATCAGAAAAAGAGGACGGCTTCATCCAGCCAAAGAAGGTATGCCGTCAGCCAAATACCCAGCCTGATTTCCAGGTAAGTACCGCTAATTCATTTGAGGTACTTAACTTTAGAGATAACAGTGATAGTTACAATGTTCCTAAAAGAATACCACCTATTGTGGTTTCTGGTGTCACCAGCACCAGAAAGGCTGCAGTAGAATTGAATACGGCGGGATTTCACGTATATATATATTGGATCGTTGGTGACCTCAATGCTCGCCACACTTCCTGGAATAACAAAACATCAAATGGTGCTGGGAAGAGCATTTTGAAAACCTCCTATACCGTGGTTCATCCCAACAGTCATACATTCAGACATCGGTCAAACTCGATGTATAGATCAACGGTTGATCTCCTGCTCACGAGGCAGCCCCATCGTCTTACTGACTGCATTGCTTTGGACTTCGTTACATCAGATCATAGACCTGTTCTTTATCAGTTAAATGGTTTGTTTCCATTACCGGCCCCAAGCAAATATAAATATGTTGAAGCAGATTGGGATCTTTATAAAGCGCAGGTCTATCACGAACTTTCTACCGTCCCTGCTCTTCGCACAAAGAAAGAGATAGATGATTACATAGAATTCTTTACATCGACCATCCGGGTAGCCGCTGACATGGCGATACCGAAGTTCTGTCCACTTCCATCAGCTTTACGTCCACCGCCAGAACACATTCTGACACTTATCGCCTTGCGCAATAAGTGGAAGGATAAGTGGTATAGAACTAGAGATTTTGAAGTGAAGAGGGTAGTTAACTCTCTCACAACTCAAATTCGAAATCTAATGAGGCAATGGCGGACGTCTTTATGGCATGAGAAACTGCGGGCCACCCATGGGGACCATCGAAAATTCTGGAAGTTGCTGAAGACGGCTACGAGAAAGAGGAGCTCAACGTTGCTGCACGAAGGTGATAGACTGCTGTCAGCGGAGGAGCAGGCATTACAATTTGCAAACTACTACCGCGAAACGATCAACAGGAGAACAGAGGACCCGACTGAAATACCAGAAGAAGATCATGGAAATAATTATATGTTTGTGACCCCAAAACAGCTGAAGGCCATCTTACGTCGTTCAAGAGGGAATAAAGCTCCAGGCCATGACGGAATACAAACAATATTATTGAAGCAGTTACCCCGAAGAGGAATAGCTCACCTGACTAATCTCTACAATTCATGCCTGAGGCTACGTTACTTTCCAGAGTCATGGAAGAAAGCTATACTCTTTCCGCTATTGAAACCCGCGAAGAACGGTACCCAGCCAGCCGACTACAGACCTATCAGCTTACTTCCGCACCTGGGCAAAGTTTTTGAGAAAATAATTCTTAATTTTCTCAAAACGTAATGCACAGAAGTAGCTCTTATCCCACCCGAACAGACCGGTTTCCAGGCCGGCCTCTGCTCAGAGCACCATCTAATAAAGTTAAAGGCGGAAGTGACACAGAACATGGCTAAGAATGAGGCAACTGCTATGATATCAATCGACTGTACGGAGGCGTTTGACTCTGTGTCACATAGGCTTCTATGTAAGACACTGCAGGAAAACGAATTTCCGGAACAGCTATATACGTTGCTAAAATCGTTCCTAGATCAGCGAACAATTAGAGTGCGAGTAGGCGAGGTATTATCCGAAGATTTTTCACTCACATGTGGGGTCCCTCAAGGGTCTGTGCTTTCCCCTGTACTATTTTCAGTTTATACGGCTGAAACTGTTGGAGCGAGATACAAAAAAGCGACTGTGGCAGCTTACGCCGATGATATAGCTATCTATAGTAGCTCATTAAACGCCACGAGGGCTCTACGACAGGCGGAGGCAGTGTGTGATCAAATTACAGAGAAATTGGAAGGATTGAATATTACAGTTAATCCCAAGAAGACAGACTGTATCATTTTTTCTTTCCAGAAAAATAAACGCTCACTCCCTAAAACCTATACGGTAGCAAGAAATACGAAAAGGCCAGCGGGCAGTATAGTGTACTTAGGCATCACACTTGACCGACACTTTACACTATCAGGCCACTGCCATCGTAAGCTCAAGACAGTGAGGACAAAGTCTTACAGACTAAATCACCTATTGAGGTCACCGAACCTTTCACTCCGCCTAAAATTAATGATATATAAATCTATATTGAGACCAGCTCTCCTTTATGGAGCTCCAATGCTGGCAAATATCTCACACACAACAGCAAAGAGACTCCAACAGTTTCAGAACGGAGTACTGAGAAGGATAGTGCAGGGTACAACATTACAGAGGACAAAAACTGATGTACTGCATACAGCCCTAGACTTACCGAAGGGGACAGACTTTATTTCACGGAGACACGTTAAATTCTTTGAAAGCCTTCAACACTCGACAAACCCCTTATTTAACACACTGACTCCGACAGGAAAACCACAAAGATGGCAAAAACATGTCAACCAACTTAGTTTGACCTAAGTTAAAAGTTTTAATTCCCCTTTGCCCAAAAACCCTAGTGAGCCCCATCACTAGATAGTGACTCATAATACTATTTTCTCCAAACCACTGCTCTCTTCAGAACCCTCTTAAAATGCACCTTGGTGCAGTAAAAGAAGCAGAACCATCATAATGAAGAATGAATCGAAACTTTTGTTAGCCATAGGGGCTTGGAAAAAAAAAAAAAAAAAAAAAAAAAAAAAAAAACCGTTTAGAAGCTACACCTCTAGGTGCTTTTTTGACACATGTTAAATGTTATACTTTCTTTAGCAGACAGGCTCAAGGGGGCCTTTTAGTTTAAGTTTGTACTTGTAGATATAATTTTGTAGTCGCTCTTTGTTTTTGTTTTTTCTAAAATTAACTTTATTTATAGTTAATGGCTCTCCATTTTAGTAAAAACCCTTATAATACCTAAAAAATTTATATAAAAAAACTTCGTAAAAAAAAAAATAATACAGTCGTAAATACATTCACAAATAAAAAAAATGTAAGAATATATCCACACTTTTCGATATTTTTCGAATAATAGATATTCTGATTTCCCTCTTTGTTGTGGTTTAATGTATTCAAATAACATTACGTTTTCCCCAGGCCGCGATGGATGTTTTCAGAGAATAATCAAAGTTTTCGGCTTTGTGTATTTTTAGGTAATGGAGTATGATTTAGGAAAAGTTTTTATTGCCGAGATGAAAACATAAACGTCCCACTCATTATCATACCCATTCATATGCATCAATTTATTCATGAACCCTGGCTAAAATTTTAAAGATCTTTTATATCCTGTGCACGCAAAGTTATGAAGCGGGTCTCTCTGGTTTTAACTATTCAGTTCTGATTTAAAATTACTAGAAGCTTTAAAATTAAATTTATACTTGTCCCGCAATCATAAATAAGCCATTATCTTCAGGGTTCAATATTTAAAGAGGACTGTGATTGGAAAAGGCCATTAAAATGGCTGAGTATATTGATGGAAGGTTCGGAATAATCAATATAATGATAGTATGAATAATTGAATCTTAGCAGAATGCTCCTGTGTTTTTTTTTTTGTTTATATATATATATATATTAATTTTTAATATAAAACAGTAATGAATTTTAATAATGATGAAATAAAAATAATTGGAGTTAAAGTGCCTTACATGAAAAAAAAAGTAAATTTCTTCCTTCCAGGGAAAAACTCAAGTCTATCCATATATCTTTGAGACTTGTGAATAGTCGATTAAGTGCAAAACCATATTTTAGAAAAAAAAACGCAATTATTCCTTAAATGATTCAAAAATTAGAATTCATCTCTGTAATAGTCTCAAAACTGAGTCCATTAGACACCAATTATTATTATTATTTGAATTAAACAATTGAAGGCGCGGTAGCTCAGTGGGTAAGGCGCTTGTCTACCAAGCTCCCGGGTCCGAGTTCGAGTCCAACTGACGGCAAAAAATTTATATTCTGTCATTTCAGCCGAGGATCGAATTCGAGGTTGGGACTCTCCCGGGGCACATCCAGCCTCTTAAAAAGTGGGTACCCTTAATTGGGGAAAACGCCTGGCGGTTGAGCGAACAGTACAGCCTACCTAAGTACTAAACCCAAGACCCTTCATGGGTTGTAAGTGGTACATTTTTTTATTTTATTTATTTTTTTTAAATTAAACAATGTTGAGAGAAAAGACATGTCAAAATAATTAATTTTTTATTTTATATATCAATATCTGTTACAAGCCAGACTTAAAATAACAGAAACTGCCCCTCGTTTCCGACTACTCCCACATTTTCTAGACAATCGTTCAAAGCTCCCAATAAATTACAGTAATTAGACCCGTTTGGACATACAGAGTTGAGCATTGGGGCTCAACTATTCCTTCCAATTCTTCTCGTATCCAATCCTTACAATCCAAAATCCTTCGTTATATCCTCAGTGCTCCTTTTTAAGCCACATACAAACTTATCCATTAAGATTTAGTGTTCCATATGTTGCTGATTTGGTCCAAAACAGATACTAACTTTTTATAGTAAACTCCATACCCACTCGAATCTACTAGTCTCTCAACTTGCATGCAATCTATTAACAATAAAACCTGAACCTCTATAATCTGTCATGGGTTTATTGTTATGTCTTGGGATGTATTACTTCGTGACCAACAGTAGTTGAAGCATAGTGTCCGGCTGAAGGAAAAAAAATAATGTAATATAATCTGTAATTACAGCCGTGGATCAGGGTGTGGGGACTCCTCTGAGGCAGACTCTGCCTCAAAAATGGGTACCCTTAAATAGGGTAATAACCCTTGTGATTTAGCGTGATTGCCGACCACATCACCTCCTTATACTACCGTTGGTCTCGAAGTGATGTCTTCATTCTGCGTTCCTCTATTCACCACTGGAATACAAGATCCCAACCTTCTTACCTATATACCCCCTCACATAGAACTGCCTCCTTTGAAAAATTTTTTTTAATCCGTGCTACCTCTTTTTGGAATTCCTTACCTATCCATATTTACAAAGCCTCTTCCTTAACTTCTTTTAAACATCTTTTATTTATCTATGTCCTCGGTCTTCAATCTTCCACAAAAATGTAAATGATATATAAATGTACATAAGTGTGTAAAAATTTTTACTGTGGATTGTTTTTATTTATTTATTTTTAATATATTTTTTTTTTTACTTAACTTTAATTTTTCATTTTTTTTTTTTTTTTTTTTTATTTCTTCTTTCTTTCTTCTAATTTAATTGTACTACTGATGTGCTGATTTAACTAATCTCAGCCAGACAATTGTACCTTTTATTGTGCACTTTACTTATTCTTAGGGGACAGTCTGTCCCAGAATAAAGTTTAATGTTCATTTCATTTCATTCCAAAAACTAAACATAAGACCCTTTATGAAGCCTGGGTGATCCCTGTAATCTACTAAAGAACAAATTCATAATATACTTAAGAGAGTAGTTAGTTTAGGAGAACCTAAAACATCTTCATGAAGTAATATTTTGACCACTTTTATTCTTAAAATAGTTTATTCATATCATTTATTTTTAAATGAAAATATACTAATATTAAAATAACCTACTTTTTATAATATACAATCAGTATAGAACTGCTTAGGAAATTCCTATAGCTAAGGGAATATTCAAATAAGCGTGAATAGAAGAAGGAACCGAGAGCTTCTTATTAAAATTGGCTAACATTGGCGAAGGCTTCGAGAAATGCCTTCAAGTATTTCTCACTTCCAAGAACGGAAGCTATTCTAAGGGAACTTATGTCGTTCTAGTAAGTTCTCTAAGTCCCTAGCTTAAGGGTAGAATTGAGGTAAAGCCCTTCCCTGATTTGACTACTAATTAATTTATTTCAACTATTATTTTGTTTAAATAGTGACGGTCCATTCCAAAAGGCTAAATATAATTTAATTCACAATTTATTCCTGTAAAATTAAAAAAAAAAAAATAGTTTTGTTAATTACGTACAGCCAATATGCTTTGATAATTCTTCATATAATTTAGGTTCTAAATTATATAATTTACTTCATGTAAATTTGCAACTTATTACAAATACACTGAGTTATCGTGAGGTACTTTGAAATAGTTTAACATTTCAGTGTATTTTGGAGCAACTTCACATTGATAGTCCTCTAATAAAAGTTACACTAGAAGATCCCATGACCATCTTCTATTCAAAGGCCTCGCAGCTATGTCATCATTTGGTGAACTTCAAAGCATTTCAGCCTGGAATGTAATGCTCAGTAGCCTTTCTCGATGTAGAGCTGGCTTATGACCGCGTGTGGTACCTGGGACTACTTTACTAGTTCCACTTTCTACATACTCTCTTCTTTATGTACCAATTCCCTGTACCATGTCATTAATAACCATTGCCCACCCTACGCCTATAACCTATTGAAATTCAAGTCTTCCGTCCACTCCCAACTCACAACAAGATCACGTTCCTCTGACCTTTATACTCTTTTCCACCGAACAGCATTATACCAACACTCCTTCCTAGCTCGATCCACTACCCTCTGGAACTCTATACCTCCTGATATTAGACATGCTCCTTCCTTAAACTCATTTAAAACTCTCCTATTCCAATATCCCCTTAAATCCCAGTTAGACGCCGCTAATATGAGTGGTAATTAAAAGTCAAGTTAATCATACCCAGCATATCCGATGCCAATGAATTTGCTTCAATAAGCATACCATTGTACAAATTTAAATTCCTTTTTGTTTTTGACATTTGATTCTCTAACAATAGTTTTTTTTATTTGTTTTATTTATCTGTAAATATCTCGTCTTATCAACATTCAAGTAGTTCTTAAATTTTTTCTACCTATATATTTTTCTTTGCCAATCATTATTTGTACTTTATTTAATATATTTCTTAATTTTTCTCGAACACATTGTAATTATATCATCATGTTGTTATTATTATTATTATTTCTTTTCTCTTTCTTCATTTACTTATTTATATATTTACACCAAAAGTGCTATTTTCAATTGTATATACATATATTACCTCTTATAGATGGGCCATTCTCATGGCAGTGATTTTTCACTGTCCTGCTGGACTTAAGATGGAACTAAAACTTCCAAATCAATATTTTTGGTGAATTTGAACGTACACCGACCCCTTGAAGTTGGTGCATACAGCCTAGTTTCGAAAAATATTTTTGTTATTTTTCTATAGCTACAAAAAGGCTTATAAACTCATAACTTTCACTTGTCCCTAGCTATAGTATGAGATTTAAAGGAAGTTATTTAAGTATTTATTTTTATAAAACTTATGTTTTTATTTTCTAGAGTATGAGACCATGTATTGAAGAATAAATTATCATGCTTTTAAACATTTTTAAACTATAAAGGGAAACTAAAAATTCCGTTTTCTTTTTGTCCCTCGGTTTGGCCTCACGACCGTCACACTAAATAGTTATTTAAATATTCTCTACAAGAATAAACTAGTGCTAATTATTGCTATCTACAGAGTAATTCGTGAGGTTATCTTCATAAGTGATGTGTTTGGAAGACATTTTTTGGTGTATTTTCTAAGATTTGCATCAATACAGGGTAAGTTTTCTTCCTCGAACTTTTTCATACTCACGACCGTCACGCGTTTTTAAAATGATTCGTATTTTTTAAAAGCTCCTGGACTCCATATTTGATTATTTGTAGATGTATACAACTTATTAGTCAAACTAGCCGTTTAGGTAAGGTTTTGGTATTGCATTTAACATTAATTTAAGGGAGGTTCCTCACGACCGTCACACCAATTTTTTTTTTAATTTTAAATTGTTACATATTAATGTACCAACACTTTTATACGTATGAAACATCACTGAATTGAGTTCCTTTTTGGCGGGGGGTTGAGGGGGAGCGGAATCGGACTTCGAAACAACTCAACCGATTTTTGTCAAATTTTATATCAGAGTTATAAACCTATTTCCTAACACTTTCATAAGGGTAAAACATCATTAATTTAAGTTTCTTTTTTTTGGGGGGGGGGGGGGGATTCACACTTACAAACGACTTAATCGAATTTCGTAAAATTTTATATTTGGGCTATATACCTATTTACCAACACTTTTATGAGGCAGAAACATCACTGACTTAATTTTAATTTTTTTTTTTTTTTTGGAGGGGGGGGTTCAAAATAACAAAACCTTAATATTTCTTTCTAAGGCATAACTCCTATTTATCTTTTATTTTCTTCAACATGTTTCGGAGTACATGTTTAAACCGCTGCCGTCAAAACCCCGTATGCCTGAAAAGGCAAGGTAGGGAAAAAAAAAAAAAAAAAAAAAAAAAAAAAAAAAAAAAAAAAAGAAAAAAAAAAAAAAAAAAAAAAAGAAAAAAAAAAAAAAAAAAAAAAAAAAAAAAAAGAAAAAAAAGAAAAAAAAAAAAAAAAAAAAAAGAAAAGAAAAAAAAGAAAGAAAAGAAAAAAAAGAGAAATAAAGAAAAAAAAAGTTTCGGAGAACATTGCTCCATCTTCAGGATAACTGTGATTTCCCTCACATAGTAACACGTACATGTCCATACCGACCCTCAGTTGAGGGTCGGTATGGACATGCACATATAGTTATGCCTTAAAAAGAAATATTAAAAATTAAATCTCATTCAATATAATAGTTGAACAACTTCAATATAATAGTTGAACAACTAAACTGTTTTTTTGTAAAATTCTTCCTGAATTGATCACAATTTTTTTATTACTTTAATTTTTTATGTATCAATAATAAATTTTATTATTTTATTTATTTAGTTTTATCCAGTTGAGGACATTAATAATTTTTTATTACGAAAAAAAAATGTTTAAAGAAAGAGTAACGGTCAAGAGCGTTTCTATGAAAAGCTCTATAAAATGCTTCAAAACAGTGGTAAATAGAAAAAAGAAATCGGCCCCACCTGGGAATTCAATAAATAGAAGGTATATTATAATAGAAAAACTCAAAAATAATAAAAATTTAAGCAACTTTAAAAATATAATTTTTTTTTAAATTTTAGCTGAGGCTATGAGAATGACCCAGATGTTATTATCTTCGTTTGAAATTAAGATAGCCAGGCTAT
Organism: Euschistus heros; assembly: GCA_003667255.2. Classification (NCBI taxonomy): domain Eukaryota; kingdom Metazoa; phylum Arthropoda; class Insecta; order Hemiptera; family Pentatomidae; genus Euschistus; species Euschistus heros. The sequence goes on from RCWM02000758.1 coordinate 171,776, forward strand.
TGTGCAACCTTATTATTATGCTTGTTATTTTTAGGAGACAATATGTTCCAGAATAAAGATTACTTTTTCATTTCATTTCAATGACAGAATCTTCAAAGTAAATCATATTTTTTCCATTTGTTCACTATTTACCCATTCGGTCGGTGTTTTTAAGGTAGTATCACTGGGTCCATCCTCCACATGACTTAGCATTTGTGTCTTCAGTAAATTATGATTTTTTGCATCTTGTATCAAACACCTTCAAGAATAGTGGATTAAAATAAATCCAAACAAATCCGACAAAATGAACTTTACACTTCATCGTAAACCTTCTGCTTTATGTTCATACAGTATCGAAGGAAATAGAAGTTTAACTTTAATAATGTCTTTTAATAATTCCTACTCAACGAAACCGCTTTCTGGTACTTCATCTAAAACTACCGTCTTACTTAGAGTCCACACACAAGGCTACTTCAATACTGACAAGACAAACGTTCAATGCCTCCAATTAATTACAAAAGACTCATTAGCATGACTGTATTAAGACTTATTTTACATGCGGAGTTGCGTTTTGTAATTCCACTAAAGTTCCTAATATTCAATCCTAAAAATCCATAATTATCACGATGTACCATAAGTAGCTGAGTTAGCTCAAAACAGATATTTATCCTTTCATGATAAGCTTCATACCCCGGTACCGGTAATTACCGGTAATTCTCTAATGCGTTCGAAACTAATTTATTTTAGAAATATTTCAATAGTATCCTTAAGGGAGAAAACTAAAAGAACATCAATGGTAAAATATCCTTAGGAAAACTTAAAAACCGTTAAATTCTGGAATATTTCAAAACAGTGTTATCCCAAAGGATATCGTTAAGGACGAAAACTAATTAGAGGGGAAGAAGAATAGCCAAAGATGTCCTTCGGCCGCCTAAAATCGTAAGATCCTGCAGATTACGATACTTGATGTTTGAACCTCTATGATTCTCAAAGCAAGGTTAATAGAAATTCAAATAATGTACATTTTTATTTTATGTTATTTTTTTTAATATATACATTTATTGAAATTTACTACTGTGTAAAATATACACATCAAGTAAATGTATTTGCAACGATAATAATAACATGTCAAAACTTGAAAAGAGCTACTCCTCAGTAGCACTTAATTAAAAATTCTACACTAGAAGGTCTCGAGGCCATCTTCGTTTCAGACGCCTCGGAGGATTATCAGCTCAACTCCGTCCTTCCAAATAGGTGTAATCACAGACACGTATCTTTTGTAATTAATTAGGAGCTTTGAACGTTTGTCTAACAAATGTTGAAGTAGTCTGTAACAGCGGGCAGTTTCTTGTCGTTTTAGTCTTGAATAATGTACATTACGTTTATAAATATAGTTTATAAGTATAGAAATCTAATTTTTAGTTGCCTAATTCTTTTTTTCAATTTTTTTTTAAACTAATAATATATCTACATATATTAGATTTAAATAGGGCTGACATATTTCGTTATTCATGGTAAATATTGAAACTAGGGTTTATTGAGCATTTCAAGTAAAATGTATGTACTTTGGTTCCAAAGGTTGTTTACTAAATGTCAGTGTTTAATTTCCCTCGGGATACGTGGCTTTTGCTATAAAGCAATAAAGCAGGACTTAACTTGCACGTTGCGTTTTATCGGATTTAGTAAACCGTATCAGGTGAAACATGGGTATTCTATACCGAATCACGTACGTGGTATTGTTTGCTGGTTCTGCTTTATTTGTTACGATTTGTGATAATAATTTAAATACATTTTGAGTTGAAAAAAAATCTTTCTTGAAACTAGTTATAAATTAAACACCTTTAGTTAAATTAATTTCTGCATTTAGGCCACAGAGAATGCAATGTGGCTGGAGCGAGTAATCCTGCGGCGGGGGAAAACCTCAGATCAAATGCCTCTTGTTGGAATTTTTTTTTTTTTCTTTTTTTTTTTCAGTTGGCACTGCCCCAAATATTTTCCAAGCTTGTCGCTTTCAACACCTCATATTTATATATTATTAAATTTACTAGTGTTTCTTAAAATAAAATAACGAAATAAAATATTTAACTAAATATAGTTTCAAATATATAGCTCACTAATTCATATAATGTCTTGCCCGTTTGAGTTAATTCCGTTAAGTTGATTATTCAATTGGTAGATACATATTCGGAGCCTTTCACGAACAAGAAAACTGATTTAAGTATTTTTAAGGAAGACTAAAACGACAAAAAACTGCCCGTCGTTACTGACTAGTTCAGCATTTACTAGACAAACGTTCAAAGCTCCCAATTAATTACAAAAGACTTATTTACATGACTGTGATTAGACCTATGTAGACGTTGACCTTTGGGGCTCAACTAACCATCCAATTCATCTCGTATCCAATCCTTTCAATCCAAAATCCTTCGAAAAATCCTCAATGCTTATTTTATTAAGATTGATGAATCAATTGCCACTTCTATTGAGATTATTTATTAGAAAACTAGTTTCAAATGCTAAACATTCATCTTCAGTCCTAAAACATACACAATTTTTTTTCAGCACATCAGTACTATGTAACATAGATTATATATACTAAAGTTTTTAAAAAGGTAAGACAAGAAATCAAGGATGGGCACTCACCTTCAAGGTAACTTAAACACTGAATTCGTGAGAAGTAAAAGAGGGGACTGGTAGGTTAAGTTTTTGATTTACAATGGGGTTTCCCTCATGACTCATTGGATTTTTCCATTCCTATGGGAAACAAATTTAAAATGGGGCTATTGGATATGTTAATCTGATCATTTAAACAAAAATCTGAATCGGTTTTAAACGATTTTATTATTTCTAGTGATTCAAAAGTATTTAATTTTTAGGCTATTTTCTACTTGATGTAATATTTTTACTCCCGAGTCTTTATTAATTTGTGGTTATTTTCATTTAGATGGATAGCGAAATTGGAATTTTGGGTCTTATTAGTGTATGCTCTTGTATGTTCATTTACTCTTTGATTTACCGATCGTCCGGTTTTTCCCGTCTATTTTGCTTCACAGTCATTACATTTTAATTCATATACGCCACTTTTTGGAAAAGGGTCTATTTTTACTTTTTCACCAATGAACTTATTCATAAAGATCTCCATGTTCTATATGTTGCTGATTTAGCCCACAACAGATACCTATTCTTTCATAGTAAGCTCTATAATCTCTCAAATCCATTAGTTTCTTAACTTACTTCCCAAACTATTCCCGATAATCCTCCGAGGCGTCTGAAAAGAAGATGGCCTAGAGATCTTCTAGTGTAGAATTTTTATTGAAGTGCTACTGATGAGTAGTTCTTTTCAAGTTTTGGCATGTTATTATAATCGTTATCAGCTCATTTACACAATAATATAATATATATATATATATATATATATATATATATATATATATATATATATATATATATATATGTATATATTTAAACAATTGTAAATTTCAATAAATTAATTTATAGAAGAAAAAAAAAGGGTAAAAAACCGACCATTCATAGGGAAAACCTAAAAGACTTCCTGACTAATAAATGTAGGGCGAAACCTATTTACTAGCTAGCCTACTCCCGCTTTAGTATCTTTATACTAAGCCTAATCTAGGTCCTGATATATCCTGACATATGTTTCTGGTTCTTTTCCGTTTCTGATAAAACAATTATGCGATACGTTTCGTTTTCTTTTCTTCCACAATATTGTTTTTATACTGGAAAATGGTAAAGCCTAAAACCCTTTCGTATAAAAAAAAATTGAAATTTTTTTTTTTTTGTAGACTTTACCAGTTATTCAAAGAGCTCTCCTCATCTTATGAACAGTGTTTCAATATATATTAAAAAAAAATTATACATATCTAAACTAAAGAGATTGATTATGGAGTCTCTGATTTTTTATAGCTCAAACATCACAGACCATCAGTTAATAATCTACTTCATCTTAATGCACAACGGCTGCAACGAGAACTTTTTGCGATATTCCAAAAAACTTTGTAATACCCGCTGACATCAAACTTTTTCATTATTAAAGAGGTTAAAACGGCCCGAGTTTCAAGATATCGACTTCGACAAAGTGTCGTTTACAGGTAGACTAACTACTATTTCAATTATTTTCCAAAGATACGCTTAAATGTTTTACAAATTTAATAATTATTCTTTCATGATTATAATATCAATAAACTGTGTACATATTTTCTGTAGTTACATTGAGTATTTTATTATAAACCTCTAACCTCTCTATATCGAAGTCAGTCAGAAATCATCTCAATAAATCGAACCTCAGTAAATCCTCGATAATTCTAAGTTTTCTCGTTCCCCTTGAGGTTCCCTATATCTAGTTCCACTGTATAAATTTCCATTGTGTTATTAACATATATTGTATCTAAGAAACAAACCATTCGGAATAATTTTAATAATAACTGAGATACATTATTTTAAATAAGTAACGCATGTTTTCATATATTTAATATCCATTTTAAATCAAATAAGTTTTACATAGGAAAATAATAGAGTCAAAGTGGAGTTGCTATCGCTGTAATGTCGTACGTCGTGATTCCATTGTTTCCAAACTAACTCTGCCATATAAAGCCAAGGGCGATCCTAACAATGAGCTCTCTCTCCTGCCCCTTGTTACTCAACAATGTTACTTGATTATTTAATAAAAACTTTTTTTAAATAACAAAAAATGTTAAAAAAAAACCAACAAAAAAAAACAAACGCATATTACTAAGTTGTTAAAAATAGTCCTTGTATTTGAACACAACTCTTAATTCCAACCCTCATAGTTAATAATTTAAGAATGTTTTATGTTTTTGCTATAATATCTATGTTTACTTTGATTAATCCTTTAATTCCTTCTGACCTGAGTTGATAGAGTCATTTAAATTTTTAAAACAATGTAATTTCACATATTGCTTATATTATATATTGCTTATAGTTCACATATTGCTTAGCCAACATACCTAATATCTTGAAGGTTGCATTAAAAACTTTTTGGAAACCAATTTTATAAAATTTTTGTTACTTTTTTTTTTTTTTTTTTTTTTTTTAAATACACTCGAGTGCAAAAAAACGGCGCCCCTTGATGTTCGCATATTGTTTGTTTTTACTCTTTCACAAGTTTTATTTTACATAACAAAAAATTTTTTACATATGTAGCGTATATATTCTGTTTATAGGACACAAAAGGACAAATAATAAAACATGCAATTTAAAGCAAAAAAAAAAAAAAAGATCAAACAAAAAAGTAAACATTTATTGATTTTATGATAAAAATATAAAACCTCAAAACTTCGTTTACAACATGTAAGAAAACACACAATTCATTGTCTTTAATATCGAGTGTTTCTTCCTCTTGCTTGAAAAACAGCCTGCATCCTTGCAGACATGCTCCTTATAAGATTGGCCACTCGATTTTGAGAAATCTGCTCCCATTGTTCTTCTACGGCAGTTCTCAGCTCCTGGAGGGTTATGTTGCTGTCGGATAGCCTTCTTGAGATGGTCCCACAGATGGTCTATAGGATTGATACCTGGGCTGCGAGCTGGCCACTCCAAGGTTCGGATACCGACCTCATCATGTAAGTCACTACACGACATTATCATGCATAAACATAAAATTAGGGCCAATGAACGCCGCAAAAGGGACTACATACTCTTCAAGGATATCTCTTGTATAAGTTTGTACATTGAGGGATGGCCTTCGGAACACATGGAGGTCTGTGTTCGCTTCTAAACAAATCCCTCCACACACCATCACCGACACTCCTCTGAACTGTACTGTATCTACAACACTGCACTGAGCATAGCGTTTTCCTCATTTTCTCTAGGCTCTTGCTCGATCATCTGAAGGATATACGCCAATTCTAGACTCATCTGAAAGGAGAACAGAGGCGTAATCAGCTTCAGTCCAGGCAACATTTTCTCGAGCAAAACGGAGTCGAGCTTCTCTGTGAGCTGCAGTGAGGAGAGGGCTGGTAGCAGGAATATTAGAGTGTAGATTAACTTCAGCCAGGCGTCTATTTATTGTATGCACGGAGACATCCACACCTCGAGCAGCACGAAGCCAGTGGCAAGTCATTACCGATTTCTGGAAGCGGTTCCTTGGAGTCTCCATTGTATTACCATAAATCTATTGTAAGCTTGGTTTGTTACTCTCGGTCGACTTAATCACGACCTCCGAGAGTAGCTGCTCGTCTCCCGGTACCTCTGGATCGCCCACCGAACACTTGTTCCCGAGAGTATTTGTCGCATATCGCTGACTTCTTCCGTCCTCAATTAACGCTACGATTTGAGTGACTACCGTGGTATCCAACTCCGTATTGGGTAGAATTGGATTAGCACGGGTCAAAGAAAATTTAAAAAAATAAAAAACTAAACACGGGTGTTCATTGCACTCTTCTAGAGAACTGAAGACAAACTGACAATATGTTGCAATATGTTGTATCTGCAAGCTTTCTTTGTTATTCCTAGAGAGGATTACTGCAAAGGATTATTGTAATGTTATCACCTATGTCCTGGCCTATATGTGTGCTGGTTTAATAACAACATTATTCCGTTAGTTAATATTTTTTTAATGAAAATCAAGGTGCACTGGTTTGTATAGTTGTATGTTATATTCTTACAACACATAGAGAAAATGATACGTATCGATATCCTTAGGAAAACTATCGGATTATTGGAAGAAAAATAGCGCTATTTTGATACCCTTTCTTAAATGCCACTATTTTGAATAGAAGCGGTTAAAACGTTTTATAAAATTTGGTCAAAGGTCAAATTCTGTTTCAAGGAACACGATCTATATTATCAAAGCTAAAGGATTTGATAATCCCTTTCAGTGTATGAACAATGCATTACAAACAAGTAATAATACTGACTCTGTTTACGGCCTATTTCTTGAGACTAATTAAAAAATTGTATCCTCAAAATCACTGCAACGCATTTTAAGAATATTTTCAGTGTGATTTATTAAACGGTCGGAAGCAGTTTTGGTGAGATGGGCTGCCTCGGAGCCCAAAACCCCATTACACAGTCCATTCTGTTTTCTTACCTTCTGAGGAAGAGTTACTTCCCTAAAATATTTTTCAATCTTTTTATCTCGAGAAAGATTCCGGCTTTTTGATTGCTCTTTTTCTTTCAGGATTCAAATTATGTTTTTTTCATTTCATCCGGAGAGTGACAGTAAGATAATTTTCACCTTTATCCTTCGTCAAAAATATTATTTGAAAAACTTAATCATATAGTTACTTGAAGTGCATATTGGAAGAAACACATTTAAAAGTATTAATTTATTGTGTCGACGCAAAGTGGGACAAATCGGCCAAAAAGCGGGAAAAATCAATATCTTTTCAACTGATGTTCCTATTGACTTATAGTTAGTTTCATTCAATTCTAAATGGAAAATTAAATTGAAATTGAACTCTGAAAAAAAATTTATGTCGGGAAATCACAAAGAAAAAAGGGAAAACATAAAAAGAAATATATAGTATAAACTTTATGGCAATTGAGTTAACCATTAACAATAATAATTACGTAATAGTAAAAGAGTTTTACATGTTATATCATTAACATTAACAGAAAAAAGCATTACTTCGTATTATAATAATTTATAGGAACAAAAGATTTTTTTTTCTTACAAGCTATAATGATATATACAAACAAAGAAAAATAAAATAATATAAAAATAAAAACATACGTTTTTACAATTTATAATAATTGATTTTAATTATAGTCCAGGGTCACATATGTTGTAGCAGCAATCGCAATACAATCCAAACTTTTATTTAGTTAATTCAAAAGAAATAAATCGATTACTTTTTGCTAGTGTTTAAAACATTTAAAATAAATAGGAAGACGTTATTTATCTTTTCTATAATATTGTAGGATAAAATATTTTCCAAAGATTGACTTTCATCTGTTTGAACTATATAGTCTTTTAGGTAATTCTTTCGACAATTATCGTGTCTTTGGCACTCTAACAACGGACGTTTTAAGCTATTTACGATGAATAAGCTACAATCTTCACATTTTTCATTAGCTTTAATTTTTAAACTATTATTTTCAAAAAATATTTTCAAGTAGTCATATTTGGCTATTATGATTTATATAATATTATGTTTTTTTTAAAAATACGATTACTTTAATTACTTGATGCCTGGCTGGTTCTTTTTCCATGCAGTCAAACTACAATGGGATATAATTTGGACTCGATTGGTTTTTCAACCTTTTGACTCGCTAACAGAATACAGCTTTTCTTCTTAATCGATTCATACCCATAACTCATTTTCATTAACAATTTGACTTAGGTGGTTTCTTCCTCTAACTCTTGACATTTATTGAAATTTAAAACTGTACAAAATATATACATCAAGTAAATGCATTGACAACGATAATAATAACATGTTAAAACTGCTCATCAGTAGCACCTTATTAAAAATACTATACTAGAAGGTCTCTGGGATATCTTCGTTTCAGACGCCTCGGAGGATTATGGAGTGAGAAGCAAGTTGAGAAACTAACGGATTCGAGTGATTACGGAGCTTACTATGAAAGTATAGTTATCTGGTGTGAGCTAAATCAGCAACATATAGAACATTAAGATCTTTATGGATAGGTTTATTGGTAACAAAGTACGGAGCATTGAGGATTTTGAATTGTAAGGATTGAATATAAGATGAATTGGATGGTTTAGCTTGTCTTAACTCTTAAATTGAAAATTAATTCATATAATTATTTAACTTAAAATAATAGAACTAATAAACTAAAATTTTTGTATTATTAAAATAAAATTATATTGTATTATTTTTAATATATTCTATTATAAAAACAATTTGATGGGATCGACAGTTTCTTTTGAGTAATAAAATGTTACTAAAAGCTCCATTGCTTTTAATTACTCTCTTATTAAAGTTTTAACTTTCAGATGAATTAGTTTAGAAAAACTACAATGAATATCGAATATGCAAGAATGTGCAGATGAATACACAGCGATATTTTCACCGATTCGTTGCGATATTAATACAATAAGTTTCAACTTAACAGTGGTTCTATAATGTAGCTTCATCTTTTATTAAGCTTATTAGGTTTTTCTTTTTTGATAGTTTATAAAATACTAATCATTTAAATGTTTAACAATTATAAAATTATATTAAAAAAAATATATTTTTTAGAAAAAAATAACAAAATCTGAATTCAAAATTAAACCTATGGTACATGTATAAACTTGAACTAAAAAGTAAAAACTAATATGTTAACTACTTCGAAACAAAGAGAATTTAATGACAATCAACGGAATTATCGATAAGGTAAGGTGGGGTAAGTGCGTTTATGGGGTAAGTGCATTAGTCCGCCATAATTTCTATTGTTATTTTGTTACATTAACTGCCATATGTTGGATGTAAACATAACTTCATACCCTCCAAACCTAACTTACTAGAGTGCTCGACTGTAGAAGATAACCTCTCTAGAAATTTTCATAGTTCAACCTGTTGATCTAGGTGTTGTGTAAAGTTAATTGAGTTAAAATTATAAAATTGTATTGAATGTATTTTTCTCTATTTTTTTAATTTCAAGGAGTATAATGATTTCTGGGAGTTGCTTATTTTTGCACTTACCCCATCAAAGAATTAATTATGATAAAAGTATGGTTGACTGGAGGATGAATGGAGAAGAAGATAGTCAGGGATGCAGTCAAAGTAACACCACGTCAAAGAAGAACGTATTAAAGAATTATTATTATTATTAGGCACGTATTAAAGAATTCTTCTTTGACTTGGTGTTACTTTGACTGCATCCCTGACTATCTTCTTCTCCAAAGAATTAATTCACTGCTAAGGAGTTTACAAGAGATTTATGCACTTACCCCGTTTAGGTGGGGCAAGTGCGTACATGGGACATAGAATTGATTTTCCTTCGTACTGATAATAATTTTTAGGATATCAGAGAAATCAACTATATTGCTGAAAAGAGTATAGTTCAACGTTTGCAATATAACAAAAAATATTATCCTAGCATTAATATCTGATTTTTTGATGTTAAGTTAAAGTTGAAATTTGCACTCCATATGATGCACTTGCCCCACTTCACGTCACTTATATACCTATTCACAATTTATAATCAGTTATTTTTGAAATCGGTGCCAGCTAAGAAGAGTACTCTAATCCTGACTGCAACAAACTTTCGAATGGCACGTGACAGCGGTGTGGCGGTGATGAAATAGTGAATGGATCTTTAAAACCACTATTTTTTTTTTATTTTTTTTTTCGAATTCTGTTGGTTTTGGTTATGATTTAAAAAGTGCTAGGTTGATTTCAATAAAATGTTTATGGGAAGACCTCTGAATTATGACCTACCGATCAAAAAAAGAATTATCCAAATCGGTTTATAAATAACGGAGTAATAGCGTAACAAACATACAAATATAAATATATATAGAGCCTCCTGTTTTTTGAACATGTAGGTCTACCGTCGATTGAAGAAACGGTAGATTAAATTGACAAAGAAATGTATCTATTTTTTCAGCATTAAAAAAAATTCTTTTTGATTAAGGAAATATGTTTTAATTCTTCGGTTATTCAGCATTCAAACGCAATGAACTTAACTCCTATATCGAACGTTGGATTCTAGAATTTTTCGGCATTCGCCCTATTTTGCGAAGTTTCATCAGGGTAAAAGAGGACCGTGGTTTTGAATACCACCTGGGCTAATTGAAAATAATTTTGGGGAGAAAACACGGAATGAGATCTGACATTCCTTCTCTGGCTAGTAACTGTAGGGTAAGGACGTTAATAAAGAATGAACTACTATTGAGTATCATGTATATGTGAAAAGTAATAATCAAAGGTCAATAAAAGTTTTAGAATTAGCAAATGCATTTGTGAAAATTTAATTTTGTTGAAGAATGAGAAGATATTGAAAACAGAATCGTATTACCTATAAATTCAATAAACATTTGAAAAAAAACCCATCTACAATGAGATGTTATTCACATAAATACACAAACAATAAAAGCAAAACCGTATATTAAATGAAACAAGAGAGAAATGTAAATTTGTAATTTAAAGTACAAAGACAAACTAAAGTAAATAAACAAGTTGAAATGTTAAGTATGAGCTCGTATGATTGTTTGAAGGTAGCATGGCTGTTTAATTTAACATATTGCTTTTCTCTATTCTACCTGTTGTTTGAAATTTATCCGCAACGAACTGAAAATCTCTCTCTCTCTCTCTCTCTCTCTCTCTCTCTCTCTCTCTCTCTCTCTCTCTCTCTCTCTATCTCTCTTTCTCTCTCACTCACGCGCTCTCTCTCTCTCTCACTCTTTCTATTTATCTATCTTTTTCTCTTTTGAATTTTTTTTTTTTAATATCCATACACCTGTAATTCCATTTTTATTGAGAATTTCTGGAGTTCAAAATATTGAATACTATTTCGAGGGGGAACTTTTAAAGTTCATCGGGAGGGTTTTCCACATGGAAGTTATCTTACTTTTTTTAAAGAAACAAGGCTTCCTATTTTTAGCTATTCGGATCTTATGTTTGTTCGTAATGTTTTTTTTTCGTCGTCTGGTATTAAATGAGATCAAAAACAGCCTACGAATACTTAAATAAGTTTCAACCTAATTTAGTTAAATAATTTTAAGTTAAATATAATTTCTGTTTTTTCGTATGTGCACATTCAAGCTAACTAACTAAATCTTTGGCGCTATGGCCCATGAAGGACCCTGGCCTCAACAATCCTCCTCCATTCAGAACGGTCTTCTGCAACTCTTCTTCATCTTCTTACACCTAATTGCCTTAGGTCAGCTTCTACATCTTCCAACCACCGCAGCCTAGGCCTACCTCTTTCTCTTTTACCTTCCGGTCGCCCTTCCAACACTTTCTTTGGTAGCCTTTCCTGATTCATCCGGTGTACATGACCCAGCCATCTAATCCTTCCTTTTTTGATACAGAATACCAAATCCGGGTCCTCATACATTCCAGCTAAATACCGTAATTAATATTTTAAAAAAAATAAAACAAAAGCAAAAAAACCGTAATTAATTTTTTTTTTTTTAAATAATTCACAATTCCACTCTTTTATTTCCCACGTCACACTGATTTTAATATAAATATATATATATATATATACATATATATATATATATATTTATATATATATATAAATATATATATATATATATATTAATCTCTCTTCACTTCCCCCCTCTCACACTCTCTTTCTCTTTTCTCTCCATCTATTTTGTTTTAATATTTGAAAATAGTCACTCCCTTTGCCCAAAGCCACAAAGACTCCTCTCAGGTTGATTTCTGGGACCCCCCCCCCCAATATTCCCTATAAATTAAAAACCTCTAGTAATTTTAAATATTAAGATATTGGCTTGATAGTCGAAGGGTAGAGGTAGATAAGATCGAGAGATTATCTCAAACAATATTAGCAATGCGCCGCACAGTGCGGCAAACTAAAGCTAAACGTGGCAGAAAGTCCCAAAACTAAAATTTTCCTTTCAACGTGATGACTTAATTATCTGTTAGTTCAGGCTCTGCAGAACAAAATAATGTAATTCCTCAAGCTGCTAACGACCATGTCTTTTACTGATAATCGGTGAAAGTGGACAAAGTTCACTGGCATCAATATCAGTGTCTGCATCAATTTGTTATTAACAGAGGTTTTTTTTTTTCACATACAGTTTTAATACTTGTATATTTTAATGACATGGAATCATCATTTTCGGGTATATAATTTTGAAATATAGTATTATATTTGTCTTAATAATATAATAAAATAAGATTATTGGTTTTAGTTTATATGTAGTGAAGGGTTTAGTAACCTTCCAAACCCGTCCAAGCATATTTTGTTCCACCATCTTCTAGTACATTATCTAAATATTATGGTTTCGTTGAAAAATCTTGCTCCAATCTGTCCCAGCCTCAGAAAAAATATTTCTCCTTTGTTAGTGCATAGACGAAAAAATCATATTATTTCCAATACTACACACCCATCATACACCCATCCTACAAGCTTCCACTAAAAAAATGGCATGCCCGAAACAATGAAGACAAACAAGCTGTTAAAGAAAGCAAGAGTCCAATCCAAGACAGATCTGGCTTTGGGAATAGTAACGATGGAAATACGGCTAGGCGATTTTTTCTCATGCTGATATCCGGTCAGAAATTACCGGAGTTGACGCTGAACTAATTAAAAGGCTTCATACAATACCGGTAGCAATATCAAGCGGGCACGAAATTAATACTAATGCCTATCAAGAGTTTGCTCATGGTACTGCAAAGTATTATGTGGAAAAGTACCCATGGTACCCGATGTCACCGACCCTCCACAAGTTTCTTATTCATGGTACAGAAATAATATCTTCAGCCATGTTGCCTATAGGGCAGTTAAGCGAGGTACAAGGATTTCAAAAAATATCTTGAACATCACTTACGGAAGTGTAGTCGAGAAAAATCGAACCGGGATATATTCATTAACTTCTTGTTGAGTTCAGAGTTTAGGTCACTACCAACTCAAACCTTTAAACCTTCTTTCTGGTCCTTTTGAAAATAAATAGAGACACAGAAGAAGAAGACAGTGAAGATGATGAGGAAATATTGTAAATAGAAAGTGTGTTACCTAATTTAATGAAAAGTGTGATTTTTTTTTATTTACTGTTTTTTAAGTTTTCCGTATTCTACTCAAATAAAGTGAGTGATTGAAGTTTTTCAATGTTTCAATGTAGGATATATAGCTATAAGAACCAATATTGATGATTATTTAAGATGTAAGTAAGAATATTAAGTTTATGCCAACAATTAGGGCTACTTGCCCCACTGTGCGCCGTAAGAATTAAAATCCAAAATATTTAACGAGAAGGGAAATAGTGTTCAGTAAAATGGATTAAAAGAGTGTTCTTTAACAACAAAAGAAAATTAATCAATTTCTAAAAGGACGAAAATTACTTTACTGGAAAGAAAAGGCCATGGTATCCTCCGGCAGTCGAAAAACGTTAGATACTGTCAAATCTGAAACTAATATCCATCAGGGATCTGAAAAAAGGATTAACCTTCCGTTAGTCGCGTGCCCAATAGGGACAAGAGTTGTCGCGTGGCACCTTTGAGGAGTTTTTACCTTTCTTTGATAAAAGCTCAATTTTTTTTTTTTTTTTTTTTTGTTTGGTTTTAAGGGTATAAAAAAATATAATAATTCTCCAGTGAATATTAATCCTCCAGTGAAGCCATGAGTTCTAGAACCAAAATAATACTGTAGTAGTCGCGTGCACCTCACAGGTGTTTGTGAATTTATAAAGATCATTTAGAATATATTTCATTAAAAAAGATTTACGAAACTTTGTATCTGAGTACTGAAAAACATATAAAAGACAATAACAAAAAAAAAAAATGTATTTAGTAGCCTATAACCTCCCAGGTGTTTTGATATGCTGTAGATCTGAAACGTTCTGGACGTAATCGGATTAGGTGCTAACACTTGAAGGGAACGCTGGTAAAGACATACCTGTAGTCTGACCTCCATTAGCTTGCTACGGTCAAAATAGGGCCAAAATAATTTCATGATGCACCTCACAGGATCACGCGACTAATAACTTAATTTATTGAAATTTATAACTGTACAAAATAATATACATCAAGTAAATGTGCTGTTATATATTACAATAACATGGCAAAACTTGTAATGAGCTACTCATCAGTAGCACTTTAATAAAAATTCTACACTAGGTCTCTGGGCCATCTTCTTTTCAGACGCCTCGGAAGATTATCAGGAATGGTGTGGGAAGCAAGTTGAGAAATTAGGGGATTTGAGTGGTTATGGAGCTTACTATGAAAGGATTGATATCTGGTTTGGGCTAAATCTGCAACATATGAAACATTAAGATCTTTATGAATATGTTTATTGGTGAAAAAGTAAGATGCATTGAGGATTTTTCGAAGGATTTTGGATTGTAAGGATTGGATACGAGATGAATAGGATGGTTTAGTGGAGCCCCAAAGCTCAACTCCGTACGTCCAGATAGGTCTAATCACAGTCATGTATATTAGTCTTTTGTAATAAATTAGGAGCTTTGAACGTTTGTCTAGTAAATGTTGAAGTAGTCTGAAACGACGGGCAGCTTCTTGTCGTTTTAGTCTTGTATGTGGATTCCAAGTTAGACGTTTGTCCAAGTGGAGTCCTAGATAGCGGATCTGTTCAACACGGATTAGTGGAATATCATTAAAGGATACTGTAGGACAGGAAGTCGTGGGTTTATTACGACGAAGGGTAAAGATTATTTGGTGAGATTTTTTTGGATTTATTTTTATTCTCCATTTTTGACACCATTCTTGAAGTATTAGGATATGGGATTGGAGTGTTTAGGAGGCAATGAGGGATCATTGTTTACTGATAACACACATGTGTCATCAGCGTAAGTGGTGAGGACAGTGGTAGGATGAGTTGGAATATCAGCTGTATACACCGTGTAGAGGATGGGGCCTAGGATTAATGGAAGGTTAAACGGGAATACAGTGCCCTTTTGAAAAAAGGAACAATCTAATCAATTCAAATCGTATTGCAAAATGACAAAAATTAGTTCGTCGGGAAGGGATGGCCAAGGATATCCTCCGGCCATCAAAACACGTTGGATCCATTGCAGATCTAAATTTAGTATCCTTCAGTGTTCTGAAAAAGGATTAAATATGATGACAGCACCATTTTGAAAGACGGAACAATTAAATCAATTATCAAACAGAGGAAAAATAATTAGACAGGAAGGAATTGCCTAAGATATCTTGTCTTGATGAAACAATCCTGGAGAAGTCCTGTTTTATATTTTGATTACACTCATATTTTCGCTATAACTTATTCAAGCGATCCACTCTACCAACTTCAGAGATATTTAATATCACTATTTCTAAGTACGCATAGAGGAAAAAATGTATAAAATTTCTTAAAATACATACCAACACTTTATGAACTATTATTGAATTTGTCAATATATTGCAACATCATGATGTAACATAATTAGTCAACATTTACCCTTTTCGACAGGTCTTTTACCTTAATTAAGGCACTTAACTATTTAAGATGGCTTTGTCCATAATGTAACAAAGTTAAGGGACAAGGGGGACAAACGAGAACCCAAAAAGCACTCAGAGGAGACGAGGCAATTCCAGTCCCCCAGCGACCTGTCTGCCTTCCATCAAGAAAAAGTCCTGACCAACGTCCCAAACTCGATTATGTGAACTTGAAACTTAATTTAACAAAAGTCTTACCAAACTGAAAGAAGAGTATTGTATAACATTATTTTAAAAGGAAAATAATTATCCAAATAGAGTACAGTAAAAAAAATAAATAAATAAACAAAAACAAATAAATAACAAACAAAAATTAAAATTCAAGCAGTATTAAAAAAAAAAAAAGAGCTCAATTTTTCCCTTACTAGGATAAACAATATATCATTTCATATTTATAATTATTTATAATCACATTCATAATCACTGCTTTTGGTGAAGAAACTGTCGGAAGATTTTCGGTCCGAGCAACACTAATAGAGCGTTTTCGACAGTGTCAAAAAAGCCCCAATTAATTAATATTGATTCGCGAGTACTTAGTAAATAATTTGTCAACTTTGGTACTGACATTTTTGTATCAAATAAGTTTAAGAACTGAAACTGCCAATGCTTTAACTTATTTGATAGAATAAAAATTACCAAAGAAGGCAAAGCAAAAAAATCTTTTCTTCTGCAGCCGTAAAATAATGAGAGCATTATTAAATTAAAAACAGCTGATTAACGTTCCATTTTATTCTCTAGTGAGTCAAAGATCCCATAAGCTTAAATTTAATACTCTAGAGTGTAAAGTAAAATTTCAGTGCCACCTTAATACATAACTTAATACAAAGTTCATTATTATTTATTTTACATTATTTTATAATAATTTTATCTAAATGCACAGTATTTTACATAAAATGAACAATTTAAAAACATTTTTACAAAATAGCAGGACAAATTTAGAAAAAAATTTAAAATAAAAGAAAAAACTGCTAATTGCAACCATTCGAAAGGTTATTACTTTTAAATTGAATTGCTATTAAGTTGAATTTAAATTAAATCGGATAGTGATAGTGAAGATGGATAGTGATTCAAGTTCAACACCCCTCCTAATATGAAAAAAGAAACAGCAGAAAATGTGATTAGTAATCTTTTACCCAATAAATCACAAAATCACAGCATAAAAAAATTACAACATAAGGTTTAGCAATTATAAAAAATGGTGTGTCAAAAACAAGATTAAAAATTCTTCAGAAATAGCTAAATCTTCATCTTTATGGTCAATATATTCTATGTTGAAAAATACTATATCAATAAATGAAAACATAGACATCAGCACTTATATAAAACTCAAAACATTTATTAAAAGGAAAACAGATAATCATAGACCAAAAAAATCTGAAATATTTTCAAGAAATGAAATTAATAAATTTTTATTAGATGCTCCAAATGAAACATTTCTTATGATGAAGGTAAGCAGAAGTTTCTTCTATTTTGACTTCTAAATTATGGTAAACAGACAGACTTCCTTCAGACAGACGAACATTTAATAAGTTGAATAACGAACTAAAAAGACAAATTATGAAAATCAAACAGACCAAATACGATTATTACTTATCTAATATCACGACAGACGACGTTAGCTTATGGAGGAACTCTAAAAAACTCTTAAAGCATCACGAGCTGATAGCGCCTCTCAGAAAAGAAGATGGGCCCTAGGTGGTGTAGGACAAAGAAAATTCTGAACTCTTTGCTGAACAGACCAAGACAATGAACATGAAAATTGCCTCCAAGAAACTGTAGAAGCTCCCCTTCAATTGACATTACCACCACTGTCTTTCACTCCTTCTGATGTATTGCAAGTAATCAGAAACCTATCACCAAAAAAAGCTCCAGGATTTGACTTAATCACCGCTGGCCTTCTCCAGAAAATGCCCAAAAAAGCTATAGTCTTTCTAACTACACTTTACAACGCAATTACCAGGACTACGAAACTCCCAGTTCAATGGAAATATTCTTATATTACCATGATAAATAAACCAAACAAAAACACCGATTCACCTTCTTCCTACCGACCAATTAGCCTACTTCCTTTGTGTTCCAAAGTTTTTGAAAAATTATTTTACCGACGAATACTAGACATACTGACAGATAAACAAGTACTGCCTACACATCAATTTGGATTCCGTTCATTTCACTCTACAGTTCATCAACTTCACCGTGTAACGGATTTTATATCAATCTCACTCGAGAAAAGACTATATGCTACTGGGGCATTTCTAGATGTAGCTCAAGCATTTGACAGAGTTTGGCATGACGGACTTCTTTTTAAATTGAAAAATCTTCTTCCTTTTACCTATTATCTGATCCTTCAATCTTTTCTCTCTGATAGATTTTTTTCTCTCCGACAAGGTTCAGAAATCTCCTCTATTTATGCAGTAAAAGCCGGAGTACCACAGGGGCCAATACTAGCTCCACTTTTATATATTCTTTACACTCACGATATGCCACTTAGCCCTCAAACATTGACAGAAACATACGCTGATGATACAGCAATATTAACTAGACATAAAGACCCCACAATTGCATCATTAACTCTTCAACACCACTTAACAATACTACAAGACTGGTTCAAACAATGGAAAATAAAACTAAACTACGCCAAATCACAGCACATAACCTTTACACTCAGACAGGACTCTTGTCCACCTGTCTTCATCGACAATCAACCAATACCACAAACAAACGAAATTCATTACTTAGGACTTACATTTGATAGAAGAATGACCTGGGGCCCATACGTAAAACAAAAACGTCTCAGTCTAACCAAGAGATTAAAACTTCTGTATCCGATGCTTCATGAACGGTCGACATTAAAACTCCGACAACGACTGATTACATACACTTACTTACTTAAACCCATATGGACAGATGCCAAACAAATATACAGGACTGCAAAAAATACACACCTTAAAAAAATACAAATATTCCAATCAAAATTACTCAGACTAATCACGAAATCACCTTGGTACGTTTCAAACCACACACTTTACACTGATTTAGAAATGCCCACATTAAAGGAACATATACATGACCTTTATAGATGGTTTCATGACAGACTTCATGGGCATAACAACATACTCATGAATGACATGGCCACGACTGACATACCTGGAAATAATCTCAGAAGGCTTAAAAGAAGCTAGATGAGAGATTTGCTCAAATAAATCTCTTTAATCCATGCCAGGAGGAGGTACTATTGAGTACTAGTCTCCCACACGCATACAAGGCCTGTAGTATTCAATTTCACATCACATTCACACTGATTGTTACCCAAAAAAAAGGTGTGAATTAAAAACTGAAAAAAAAAAAAAAAAAAAAAAAAAAATTGTTATGACAATAAAAATGTAAATTTACGGATTTGTTGTTTTTTTTATTTTTTTGGTAGTTTTAATTATCGGAGTATCTGGGGCCTGCAGGTGCGGTGAACTTCTAAAAATGGAAATAAATCACATAAACCAAAGAGATGAATACATAATAATTAATATCCTAATTTCAAATAATAATGTACAGCGTACCTTTTTACTTTCCAATAAAATAGGACCATATGACTTCCAACAGTACTTAACCCTCCGCACAAAACACACTCCATATCCTCGTTTATTTATTAAATACAGCAAGGGTAAATGTACAACGCAACCGGTAGGTAATTCACTTTCAGCAATTCCATCAAAAATAGCTACTTTCTTGAATAAAAATAACATTGATAACTATACTGGACACGCATTTCGAAGAACATCTGCTTCTTTACTAGCTGACGAGGGAGGTGATATTAAACAGATTAAAAAACACGGAGGCTGGAAGAGTACTAGTGTGGTAGAAGGTTATGTAGACCGATCAATTGGCGCTAAAATGAATACTGCTCAGCTGATATTACAAGAAGGTTCACAAACCCATAAGCAATGTGTTGCTAACAGTTCAAATTCTAATTCAAAAACTCATTTCAGCAATAATCTTAACTTCAATGCAAATAATTCAAATCAACCATTTATTTCAAATCATATTTATTAACAATTAAGTCTATAGCAAATACTATAGTATTTTATCTGTAATGTAATTACTTAGCGGAACAAAATTGATATGTATTCTGCTAATATTATTAAACATTTATAACAAAATACATTTTGTTTCAATTACTTTCTTAACGATAACACACCATTGCTACCAATTACTAACATCTAATATCGCGTCTGTGTTATTTTTGGGAAATTTAGAGAGAGACATGATAAGGCTGAGCTTGTATAGAAGACATCTGAAAACAATCAGCTTTGTCATATAGGGAAGGCGCAGATGGGATACAGTGTCTTCCTCCTTTGAGATAAGATCCGTAATAACGTTTAATAAAATGTCCTTAACGATATTATTATTTCAGGAGCGGGCCTTTTGCGGGATCCATTTGGTGGGTGATAAATTTCAAAAATATTAAATTAATTTCCTATAAAGAAAAAATTTAATTTCGGATAATTAGTACTCCATAATACATACATGTAAAAAAAAAGAAGGTTTTTACATTTTATTTAAACAAATGTAGCCATCTGCCATAGGTAAAGCTATAAAGTAATAGCGTCATAAGCACTTCATTCATGTTTCATTTAAAATAATATTAACAATTAATATAATAGAAAATTGTGATAGAAAAAGAAGTAAGAATAAAGAAAAGATAATAAAAAAAACAAAATCAAGATTCAGCTCCTGGTGTAATATCTAGATCCATTTTAAAATAATTCTAAAACACAATTCTTAATTTAAAGATAAATAAATAAAAAAATAAATGACTTTAATAAACATAAACTAGACTATTCACATTACTACAATGGCAATCCGAAACTGAGGCAGTTTCCTCAGTTTCCGATTGCCATTCTTGCTGAAACTCTGATAAAGACTCGCAATGAAAGTCGAAACGTTTCCATTGTAAATTAAAATTTATTTTTAATTGCTGCATATTTATGACTGCATACCCCAACAACTTACATCTATAGAATCAACTTTTGGTTAGGAAACTTTTTTTTGAACGGAATCGTCTCTGATAAAATTTGAAAATTATTTTTAATGATTTCATAGCGAATATTAGGAATTTTTTTTCCAGTAGAAAGTTATAAACCGACCAGTCATAAGGAAAACTTTAAATACTGCCCAATTACTATACCAATAAATGAAGGGTTAAAAATGTATTTAGCTAACTACCCAACTCCCCCTTTCGTACCTTTATACTCAATCTGTAGTATACTCTTCCATTTTGATTTCTTAGGTAAGTATCAACACTTTTTATTTCATGTCTAACATTTTTTTAATTTAATATGCATAATCTGATTACCAAAGTGCTGATATTTTGAATGTTTTTTTAGCGTTTTTGGAACTGATGATGAATGAGGAAAATTCGAACCTGGTCTTCGAATAAAAATTTCCAATAAAGTGGACAATAATTCATTAATCTTAAATATAAATATAGTTGATTTCTAAATAATTATATTGTAATTTTTTTATTTACTCTGTTATTTCTTTATTCATTTCATATTTCTCTAAGTAGAGGTAAATAATTTGCGCTATCCCACAGATTTCGCCACCTATTGAGACCGAGAAGAGCGTAAAACTGCATAGTTTAGCCCAAATGCAGAAGTCACAGGATTTCGCCTAATCTCAAGTTGAACTCGGAGCAAATGCAGAGCAAACCCAATATTATACAAATGGATAAGAACCAGAATCACCTTAGTATTTTAATCGGTTGAACACAGAAAATTGTAAATTTATTTTTATGGAAGTTGTTAAAATCTCAACTTCAAAAATGTTAATGCCTTCGAAAAGATTAAAAAATAAATATTTTTTGATTTTGATAAAAATATTTATTAAAACCATAAAAGGGTTTCATGGTGCATTGAATCGAGATATGAGGTCAGTTTTCCATGATAATTTTCCACTAATTTCAACGGATTTCATTGGAATTTTGTAAATTTGTTTGGAGTTTTTTAGCAACCTGAAGCCGGTTTGTGTTTTGACCATAACTATAGTATTTGTATTTCAAAAAGAATACAAAACTACAATTTAAAGTGGAAAAATTATTTCTCTATCTTAACTGAGAGCTGATAATATTTTTTTTTCGGCTCCCAATTCTCATTGGCGGCTATAACTCTAGTTTTTCACTATTATAGGCCCCTCCTACCCACAGAAATATCGGTATTCAAATCTGTGATTTACAAGTCAAAACTTCTCCTTGTCTAAACGCATTTATAATATAATATTTATCTAAGAATATTTCGGAACTGGAAAAATGTTAATCAACCATAATTACGTCACTTTTGTTTCACATATTGCATAATCAAATTCATTATAAAGGCCACAACTAATCAAAAATAAATGAGTCTAATTTCAATGACTTATTAATACAAAAAATATTCCATTTTATAAAATTTTAGTAAAAAAACGCAATATTTTTTCCAGAAATAAGCCAAACTTAACAAAGCTTGAAGATACGGAAATTTTTCTAAAAAGTCAGAAACATCAGGACAAATTAGATTCCTTGCAGAGCCAGAGATGATTTGTACCCAGGAGATAACATCACAATACAGAAACACACATAAGGAAATATTCTGGAGAAAATTGAATCTATTTAGAAGGAGGCCAACTGTGAAATGGTATGAAATTTTCCACCAAGCAGGCCGCAAGAGGCTTACACGGTTGGATTATTTATTAATTAACTTAACATAAACTGTAATTATTTACCTTCCTAGTCTCCTATTTATTTTATATTAGTTGTTTTATAAGCATGTTATTATAATTATTAATGTTTTACATTAAAGTTTAGATAAAACCATTGTAATTAGAATAGCTCAGACAAATAAGCAGTTTTATACAGCATACCTTGGAATGAAAGGGATGAAGCTGAATTTTTGCATATACCTTTGTTTTAACCTTCTAAATAATGGGTAAAAAGTCACCGGCATCAGCGTGTTAGTTTCATTAGATATTTAAGGTCAAAGGTTACAAAAATCAGGGTTTTTTTTTTTCAAATATATCGATTTGTATGCCTCGGACGCCAATTGAGGAGGTTACAAAACATGTAGATAATAAAATTCTCTAAAATTTTGTTGATATTATTTTTTTTTTATTTTTATTTTTTTTTTAGGATTAACCGTTTTCGAGATATATCGCGGAGAAGGAGAAGCACCGGTTTGGACAAACATTTTCTTCTTGTGCCTTCCATGATCGTTTCTCAGAAAAAATGTCAGAATCAAAGTTATAGAGCATTGAATTTACTTTAATTTCATATTTGCGTTTAATATAATTAAATCGGTGGAATACTTACTTTTTACTTTTCAATTTCTCATTCAGAGTATTAAAAATCATTATTTAAATTATGTTTAACAAATCTGTACCACATTTCAACCACATCATCTTTATAGTTCCAGGAAGGTTTAGCAATGGTAAAATCTACTGATTTTTTTATTTGAATTTGTTATTGAAACAGCGATGATATGCGGATAACCTTGAAGTATGAAAATTGACCGAACAAAGTTTTAAACCTAAATGAGAGGTTATCAATCCACGGTTGTGTATAGAAATTAAAATTGTTAATAAAATTTACTTATATTCAATAAAATTATTAAAAAATATTTAAAAATGTGGTACGACAAGTGAATCCCAGTTTGAATTTACAATGATAAAACTACTGATAACACCTTTACCAAATTTTAACTTCATTACCTTCATAGTTGGAGGTTTATAAATGATTTATTGCAAGTATAGTTTTCAAAAATCATATTTTACTATCAATATCATAATTGATTCAGAATTAATTAACTTTCTATTTTATGTCTTATTTCAATTATAATTATTAAATATTGTATTGTATAGCATTAAAATTGTATTCATTATACCTATTTATCATGTTAAATTGGTAAAGTTAGAAGCATCCAAATAAAGTTATTAACATAATAAGAAGCAAGTTGAGGCGAGGGTCTCAGCGCGCTCGTAACCAGAAGGTCGTGGGTTCGAATCCCACCTGGGCGGGTTAAAATTTATTTCGTGGCGGACCCACGAAATGAATCTTCACCTTCCCACCCAGGCCAGTATAGGACTTCAATGGAATGGCTTAAAAAAAAAAAAAAAAAAAAAAAAAAAAAAAAAAAAAAAAAAAAAAAAAAAAAAGAAGCAAAAGAGACCAGTTAAAACTTATTCACTATTATTATTATTTTCCTATTATTATAAAGTAGAGTATAAAGTCTTTTTTTAGTTTTCTGTAAAGAATAAAGTTTTCGGCCGCACAGAAACGTGCTGGTTTTACAATGATATATTCGGAAAATAATTTAAAGGAAATTTAATTGGCTTAAATTTGAGAGCTAAAATATGCTTGTAGGTCTAATAGTTTTCTAAGAAAGAGTAAAAACTGGAAAATCGAATTTAAAGAGAAAATCATTTAGCCTGGTTTGACAAGTGCGTGAGTCGGTAGGAAGCAACCTATGGCATTTCGTTAATAATTTATTAGTATAGCTTTTTTCAGTGAATTTCATAATTTATTTAGCAATTTCATAATTTTTTCAACCAATTTCATAATTTTTCCAATCAATTTCATATTTTTTTCAATCCTTTTCATAATTTTTTTCAATCCTTTTCATAATTTTTCATCCTTTTCAACCGATTTCATAATTTTTTCAAACGAATTCATAATTTTTTCAAATAATTTCATACACATAATCCCATTAGTTATTGTTATCAGGAACTCCAGTAGAATTTGGGGACTAGATTGATGGAATTATTTAGAGATCTATATATATCAAACATGAGCGATAGTTCATCTTCGGAGGAATCGGTGAACAAAGTGATAATTTGTAACAGTAACTTTAAGGACGAAAATTAATAAAATCATATCTTGAAAAAAAAAATATCATCCTTAAGGACGAAAACTAATTTTAAGTAGGGAAGGAGAGTGTCCAAGGATGTCCTTTGACCGTTTATATTTAAACACATGTATATATATTCACAACATATGTGTATATATATTAGAATAAATTAAAAAAAATTAAGACATTACAATATATATATATATATATATATATATACATAAAAGTATCTATTTCTTTATTTAAAAAGATGTATAAATACACGGAATTTCGTTGTGAGGGAAGTCCCGCTTTGCGGTTCTCAGCGAATAGACGGTTATCGGTACTCTTTTGGCTATAACTCCGAAACTATTTGTCCGATCCGAAATTTCTTTTTTTTTCTGTAAGCTGATTAAATTTACAAATAAACTACACATATGAAATTTCGATTACATCCCATAACATACCCACAAGAATGATGTAGGTTTGTAATAAGAGAGTGTAGTGCTTGGGATGCAATAAAGGGATTATTATTTACAGATAACAAATATGTTGCATCAGCGTATATGATGGGGCCTACGTTACTTCGTTGAGGAACTCCGGCAGACTGAGTGAAGAAGGGCGAATAGGCAAAAGCACTTAAATATTGTATATAAGGATTTTTTGATTGTTAGGATTGAGTACAAAGATAATTGTTTTTTATATTGACACGTCATCATTATTTTGAATCAATTGTAATTATTTTATATTAATTAAAACAAAATAAATTAAAAACACATTGCATGATAATGTAAACATTACAATAATATAGGTCATTATTGTAAGTTATAAATTTCTAATAAAAGTTAAAACATAAAAAAAAGAGAAACTGATAAATCTCTTTGACAACCAATATAACAAAGAAACTGAAATATTGTCGGGCACATAGACAATATAATTTATCACGTTCCTTCAATATTGCGCAGCGTGTGACCTCCATACGATAGAGGTTTGAGAAAATTTAATGAAGTTCATTATACTGCGAAGAAAATCTGTAGAATTTATTTATTTTTTTAATATAAATTTGTGAATTTCCAATATTATTTACAACCCTTTACAGATTTTATAAAAATTAATATATGAATAAAATGATAAATCGAATTATCAAAGTTGGAATTAAGAGTTATGTTCATACACTTTCGTAACAACTTAAAGGGGACGTTCTGAGTTGTAACCCACAGATTTGAATGTAGATTTTCGTGTGGGTAGTAGGGACCTATAATAGTGCAAAACTAGAGTTATAGCTGCCAATGGGCATTAGGAGCCCAGACAAAACAAATAAAATATGAAAATCACGTTTTATTATTTTTTTCTCACCTCTCAGTCAAGATAGAGAAATGATTATTTCACGTTTAATTGCAGTTATGTATGCTATTGGAAATAAAAATAATTTAGGATTATTCATCAATCTTAGGGTTTCAATGCAATTTGAAACAAAAATATGGGTATGGAAATTTTTTCAGGATTTTAGAAGACTTGCAAAAATGTAAATAATTTGCGCTATCTCACATATTTCGCCACCGATTAAAAGCAAATTTTAAGGTCATCTAGAAGCCGTAAAACTGCATAGTTTAGCTCAAATCCGGAGATTGCAGGATTTCTACTTAATGAGATATTTCAAGTTATAGCTGACCTCGGATTATCTTATTTAAATCAGTTTTTGTCCACTTAAAATCTAGAGTGAACCCAATGTTATATGCATCGATAAAAAGCAGAATGTATGCTAATACTTGTAAAGCTGCAGGAACAGAGTGGACCGAGAATGGTCCTGAGAGGGGATTAAGATTGCGATTAGAACTCCCGCATATTAAACTTTGCGAGAGTTAATATAGTCAACTGCCCTCTGGTTGGCAGTAGGAAAACTAAGTAAAGGGCCGGTTAATGAGGGAAGTCGGTAGAGGGCGTCACTTGAACTAAATTTACAATTTTTTCTCATTCCCCCTTAACACAAAAGCGCCGATCGGCGCGAACATACGCCCACCAAAATTGGGATGTTGCCCAATTTTATTCCAAAAGTTATACAATGAAAATGGAGGGCGGCAGCAGCAAATTTATACAATAAAATAAGAGAAAAGAAAGCTCAGCTTGAGTAAGGAGAAAGATAAAGAAAAAAAGGAAATAATAAAAAATACTGTAACAAGAATGGGTGCACAATTATACAATGTAAAGAAAAGGAAACAGCCCAACTGGGCAACAGTTATATAATGTAAAGAAAAATAAAACAGTACTACTGTGTAAACAATTATACAAAGTAAAGAAAAAAGAATCAGCCCAACTGAGCAACAATTATATAAAATAAAAAACATAAATGGCACAGACGTTATTCCGGGAGCGGAATGAGCTTGTTGATCGGCCTAGTGAAAGTACCATTGGAGGTCTCAAGGATGGCCACTCGAGGTACACCGTCGAGCCCAGACTTGAGTTCGGAGATGCGGGCTATAGGCCAGGAGAGGGGAGGGCTATTCACACCCTTGATCACAACAACATCGCCTTGCTTTATTGGTTTGGACACTGCGGTCCACTTAGTACGCTGCAGCAGCGAGTTTTAAGTACTCCCTGGACCATCGTCGCCAAAAATGCTGCGAATACTGGGAAATGATCTTCCATCTAGACGTTAAATGATGATCCTCAGAAATAGGAATCTCGGCAACGGATAAAAGTGGAGCCCCAATGAGGAAGAGTCCCGGACTTAAGTAAGCAGCGGCATCCGCGGGGGCAGCAGGCAATGAACAGATAGGACGGCTATTTAGAATAGCCTCGATCCGAGCGAAAAGAGTGGCATATTCTTCGAAAGTGAATAAAACTTCGGTGGATAACCGAGATAACAAAGGTTCTGCGGATTTGACTGCGGCTTCCCAAAGACCACCGAAATTGGGCGCTAAAGGAGGATTGAATACCCAACTTCTCTCTCGACTCGACAAGACATTCGAAATTTCCTCGTGATGAGCAGCGCGGAGGAAAAGATGCACGTCTTTTAATTGCTTATTAGCTCCGACAAAATTACGACCCTGGTCAGATAGAATGGAATGCGGAAGACCGCGGCGTGCAACGAATCTATCTAGAGTAGCCAGGAAAACGGCAGTGGAAAGCTCAGAGGCAAATTCGAGGTGCACGGCCTTGGTGGCGGTACACACAAATACGCATAAGTAACCCTTGGTAAGAGCAGATTTACGAAGCCGCGACGCGCGAACCTGAAATGGCCCCGCGAAATCAATCCCGGTGTTGAAGAAAGGTCTGCTGGGCCGAACGCGGCACGAAGGCAGGTCAGCCATAATGGGTTGCACGGTAGGAGCACGGAAACGAAGGCATGTGGTACAACGGTGGATCACCTTCCTTAACAGCTGACGCAACGAGATAATCCAGTAACGGCTACACACGAGGGCCTGGCAAGTAGTAGGCCCAGCGTGTAGGGAGGAAATGTGAAGTGCTTGCAGATTAACAGAGATAGATATGCGGACTTAGGAAGCAAAATTGGGGGACGGGAATCGTACTTTAAATTGGCGTTCTTAAGTCGGCCGCCCACCCTGAGAACACCCAGGCTGTCGATGAAAGGCGTCAGGGTTGCAAAGCGACTTTGCCGGCTTTCCGGTACGAATTTTGAGTAGAGAACCCTGAAAATGCTCGGAAATAAGGGCTAAAGGCCGGGAGAGTGAGGAGCTGTTCAGTCCCTTGCTCACAACAACGTCGCCCAGTTTCTTGGTTCCAAAACGGCGCTTGGAATTTGAAGTCCACTTATAACGTTGTGAATTATAATTAGGAACGGCGTTGTCAAGTATGCCGCCCACCCTGAGGACCTCCAGGCTACCGAGGAAAGGAGTACGGCAACAAGGCGGCTTTGCCGGCTTATCGGCACGGATATTAAGGAGAGACCCAGAAAAATGTGTTAAAGGTATGGTCAGGTTCATTTGTGATGAGCGCAATGGGAGTAGACTTAAGATCCGGTAATGGCTTGGTGCTTAAGTCGGGGTCACGATAAGGAGGAGGCCAATGCTCCTGGCAATTGGTCAAAGAGGAGGGATCTTGAGTCCCTAAACATAAATTGTTGGTCTGCGCGTAATGAGTACGGGTCAGACCCCTAGAGTCAATATGGGCATGATTAGCGACAGAAGAAAACATCAGAAACCCTACGGGGGAGAATTTGTCGTATATTGAAATTTTAGAGCGTACAGACCCTTTGATATCTAAAACTGGTGGTTTTAAAAAAGTAGGTTCAATAGGATTCGAGACCGGAATTTTACTTGTTACTCTATCTTGGTTACCTTGTGAACATACTGGTTTCTTATTGTTTTTATTTTTAAATAAGAAGGAATTTTGAACAATGTTGATTGGCTAAAGAATAGCGGCTGTTTGAGGATGAGATGTAATTATCCTCTTCTGCAAGAGAAGCAAATGACCTTTCATCAGATGAATCACTGACAGTGGTATCAGCACCACCTGTTTTATCTACGTGATTAATTATTGAAACTCGATTTGAGCATAAAGAAGCATCTAGATTATTGATTTGTATGTCCTGGTGAACGTTATCACTGGTTAGGGCATGACTACATGTATGGATGTCAATAGAAGGGTCAATGTTTTCTGGAATGTCAGAAACATTTGAGTCTTTATGGTCTGTACTCACTGGGAGTTTTTCATATTTTCAGTTTCGAAGATTTCCATGATTGATGATTGATAGGTGGTAACGGAGAAAGCACTTTGAGCCAAATGAATAGGGGTGGCAACCGGTGTTGAGGTTATACTGGGTTGTTCTATTTTTAACTGAAATATTTGGATTTAATTTTACGCGCTATATCATTGAAGGCTATAGCTGGGGCTTGGGTATCTACTTGATTCTGTTTGATAGGATAAAATTTAGGTCATTGATTTTTTCATTTACCGTTTCGAATTTAGCTTGAAGAGAGGGTAAATCCTCGCAAAGAGCCTGAACATAAAAAATATCCTCAACAGAAGAAGCTTTTATTTGGGCCCAACTGCTAGTTATAACAGCAAACACTGTTTCCCTCCTTGCCAATAATTGTGTTTGCAAAATGATGTTTTTGTCTTCAGAAGGCATTTTGTAAAAAATATGGAATATATAAATAAACAGATAAAATAAAATTGTAATATGCAAAGCAGTAAGGGAAAGGAGAGAGAGTGGCTAAATTAATTAGACTAATTATTACGTTATTGTAACTGACGTTACAATAAGGCAATATGGCGGGAACTGTTACGAGACGCAGTAACGAGTACTTTACTAATTACTATTGTAATCGGTTGAACACAGTAGTTGTTATGGTCGTTAGAAATTGTTGATGAAATCTCAACTTCAAAATTTCAACAACCTCCTCCCTCGAAATGGGTAAAAAAAATCAATAAATTTTGATTTTGATAAAATTTCACATATAAGGGTTTTAAGGCGCGTTAAATCGAGATTGGAGGTCAGCTGTTCATGAAAAAAAATATTCCACTGATTTACAGCGCATTTTTTGAAGTTTTTAAGCACACTAAAGCCAGGTCGTGTCCTGAGCCTAACGAAAGTATTTTTATTCCAAATAGTATACATAACTGCAATTAAACGTGAAAGAATCATTTCTCTATCTTGACTGAGAGCTGAGAAAAAAAATAAAACGTTATTTTCATATTTTATTTTTTTTCTCGGTTCCTAATGTCCATTGGCGGCTATAACTCTAGTTTTGCACTATTATAGGTCCCTACTACCCACATAAAAATCGGCATTCAAATCTATGGGTTACAACTCAAAACGTCCCCTTTAAGTTGTTACGAAAGTGTATGAACATAACTCTTAATTCCAACTTTGATAATTCGATTTATCATTTTATTCATATTTTAATTTTTATAAAATCTGTAAATGGTTATAAATAATATTGGAAATTCACAAATTTATATTAAAAAAATAAATAAATTGTAGTAAATATAGGTATCAACATATAGGAGCAGTTTTTGGAAATTCTTCTTTAGGTTACCATGGAAATCAACTGTTAGTAAATACAAATGACAAATCATGCCATGGTGTTTGTCATTGCCAGATCACAGCAGGAGAGGAAAAATTTAATATTTGTTTCAAGGGATCAGCCGGGTAAGTAAGAAAAAAATATATTACATTAAGTGTACATAAAAATGAATTAAATTTCAAATTTTACAGGGTCTACAATCAGTGAAAAGTTGATGTGTACAATAACATGTGCATATATATTGTACATACATATATACATATTTAATAGAAGTTTCTATACCATTTTTTGATTTTATTTTTCATTTTAATTAATTTTAATTTTAAATTTGATAATTAAATAATCTAAGCCTTTGAAACCGACCTATTGTGGACCTATTTATTTGAAAGGAGTGTGACACAGAATACATAAACAGTTTATTGCTATATTTTATTACCTCTCCCCACCTCAGTAGACACTAATGAGAAATATTATGGGCTTCGAAATTAATTTAATTGTTAAAACTTTACCACCACCTTCATATTGAAGATAAAATATATATATATATATATATATATATATATATATATATATATATATATATATATATATATAAGGATACATTTCTTGACCGTTAATATTAAATGTTTGGTAAGGTTCTTGAGGTTCAGTCATAATATAAAACAACAACTATTTTGGCAACGTTTCGAGACTATATTGTTCTCATAATCATGCCATACAGTGAAAAAACAGGTTACAATAAAATTATATAAGTTATACAAGTTATTTCAAAACATAAAGTTAGCTACAGTACAGGTAGGTATATAACAACATGTGTAGGGTAATACAAATATATATAATTACAGAATATAGAGGAGTATGAAGCTACTTACAATGTTACTGGTGGATATGAATAGACTAACAATTCTAGTACACACCTAACCTAGGGGAGTGAGTTTAAACAGACAGTTAACAAGGGTTAGTGGGGAAAAACCCTATTTCTTAAAAATTAAGTTAAAAGGACTGTGTGGGTATTCCCAAAGATGCAGGTACAAAAATATTTCAGTGTAATATACTAGTCAATGCCCCAAAAGTTATAAAATAAACACCGCAAAAAATTTAATAAATCGTGCAATAAAGTTATCTACAGAAAAATATAAACAAACCGCGGAAAATAAAGTAGTAGACCTTCTTTTAATAAATGGATATCCACATAGACTCATTTGTAACTTACTCAAACAAACAAATACTCAACAGAAACAACAAGAAAATATGAATAAAAGATATTACACCATCCCATATATACAAACACTATCAGAAAGGCTCAGGAAAACACTCACAATATCCTTAAAACTGACTACACGGTCACATTCAAAAATACCTCCACCATTAATAAATTATTCACCAAAACCAAAAATACGGATAAGTTACAGTCTAATATTGTTTATGAAATTCCGTGTGAAGATAGTTGTGGAAATTCTTATTTTGGTACATCGGAACAATATCTTAAACGACGAGTGTATCAACATAAATACAGTTGCACGTCTATCAATAAAAACCCGAACAAACCTCACCAAACAGCTCCCACCACACATTACAGGCAAACAAAACATACTTTTAAATTTGATTTTCCCAAAATAATTCACCATGAACAAAATTATTTTAAAAGAAATATCAAAGAAATGATAACGATAGAAAAAATTAAAAACCGCGCAATAAACAAAAAATCAGACGTTTTAAATCTTAACACCTGTTATTCCAACTTAATACATTCTGACCAATAATATACATTTACATTTATATACATCATACAAACCATTCTTCCATTTATTAGTATATTACACTGAAATATTTTTGTACCTGCATCTTTGGGAATACCCAAACAGTCCTTATAACTTAATTTTTAAGAAATAGGGGTTTTCCCCACTAACCCTTGTTAACTGTCTGTTTAAACTCACTCCCCTAGGTTGGTGTGTACTAGAATTGTTAGTCTATTCATATCCACCAGTAACATTGTAAGTAGCTTCATACTCCTCTATATTCCGTAATTATATATATTTGTAATACCCTACACATGTTGTTGTATACCTACCTGTACTGTAGCTAACTTTATGTTTTGAAATAACTTGTATAACTTATATAATTTTATTGTAACCTGTTTTTTCACTGTAGGGCATGATTATGAGAACAATATAGTCTCGAAACGTCACCAAAATAGTTTTTTTTTTTTTTTTATGACTGAACCTCAAGAACCTCAAGAACCTTACTAAACATATATATATATATATATATATATATACACATTTTTTTCCTTTTATGGTAACCCATAAAAGGATCGTTTATTACTGTTCTACATGTTACATCCCGTAACAGCCATACTATATTGGGTTGTCACACATGAAATGTCCGATTTTTCTTCATAGAGGATTAAAGCACTGCCTACTGATTCCTATCAAAATATTTACTATCTATAATAAGCACTTGTTAATGTTATATTTCCAAACTGTGTTTTGTTTTTTTCAAGTAGGCATACAGATTTTAGTATAATTTTAACCGTGGCCATGGAAACACGCCATTTCCGAACTATTTTTTTTATGGGGACAAACTCGGTCAATCCGCTGCCCAGGCAGCAAGAAATATTAATCATGCGTTTGGTGAAGGAAGTGCTAATGAAAGAACCATCTATCGTTAGTCTACAAAACTTTCCTCAGGAAATACGACATTAGAAAATCTGCCCCGTGGGCGGGAAAAACAATTGATTCAACATCAAGAAATTGACCAAATGCACCAAAATTTGATCAAGAAACAGCCGGTACTGGTAAACAGGAAAGGACCTATCCTTTTTCATGATAACGACCGACCTCATGTTTCAATACAGACAGTGAATAAATTAAAGGGGTTGGGCTATGAAGTCTTACCACACCCCCCCCCATATTCCTCTGATCTATCCCCTAAAGCCTACCACTTTTTTCGGAGTTTGGACATCTTTTTGCGAGGAAAATTGCTTACCAATGATTTAAACAATAATGCATTTTCTGAATTCCTTTCATCACGTGACTCAACGTTTATCAAATCTGGAATAGAAAACTTGCTAAGCCGTTGGCAGAAGTGTACCGAAAATAATGGTAAATATTTTGAATAAAAAATATGTTAGATTTGATATCAAATTTTTATTTTCTTCCTGGTTCGGAAAACGGTCATTTCATGGGTGACAACCCAATATAATTACGATATATGTTATATTATATTATTTTGCATTTGAATGATTATATTTTATCAACAATACAATTCGCCTGATATAACAAAAATTTAATGAATATTTAATTTTATGAGCTTTTGTGTGCCTGTAAATATCTAAGTGTGTAAACATATAATTGATGGGTAAAAAAACAAAAAACATTCGTAATAAGCACATAGGTTGGTCAGAAAATTAAATAAAAATCGAAATCGTTGACCAATTTAACTAATTTTGTCCTAAATTTGGTAAAAAGTAAATGTTCTTTCTCAGGACAGTTACCATTCACTAAAATTATACTTTGCATTAATTTATACATCTGTCTGTCAAATAATATGCAATCGTAATGAATATGCCTAAAATTTTGGATCAGATCGTCTTCCTCACATGTATCAGTTAGTGTTAGTGATATTAAAACGTTTAAGGTAAGATTTGGTGTTGCCATTTTCTATGAGAAGTTGTATTAATTTATAATCGTTGCTGTATATTTGTTTGTGATTATGTAGGTCCAGTAGATCCATTACAAAGTTATCCATGATTCATATTTCTAAAATCATAATATTGAATAAAATATATTCACATTATTATAAACATTACCAATTATTTGCACGATAGAGAAGTGAGAATCCAATAAATCAAATAGATCAAACATCATTTTGATAAAGAATTGAATGAACCTCCAAGCTGGGTTAACAAGAAAGCAATATGTATACATACATATACATATTCTTGCTGAACAAGGTATTACGGAGCCTTTATAAAAGTTTTAGTTGATATTAAGAAGAGATTTTAGCTAGATGGAAGTTTAATATGTAGCGGTCCTACTGTACTTAACTTACAACAGAATATTTTAGAATATATATTTCGTAACATGATTTTCAAAGAATAATTTCTAAATTATAAATATATTTTTTAGATCTTATTAATAATCTACTTAATGATAATTTATAAAATGCAATATATACTTTTCCTATGCTATAAAAGGCCCTTAGAATAATGACAATGTCTCATTACTATACGAGGTGCATAGAAACAAAGTACGAACTATGTTCAAAACAAAAGAAAATCAATTTTAAAAAAAGTTTTCCTTTATGGTATGATTTGTAGATAATAATGTTTCTTTGCAGGAGCAAATAAAAGATTATAAAATTTAAAACCTATAAAAGATTAGGTACTCTATGCGATACTTAAGGGAAGCTTTGCACAAAACGAACAGAGAAGCTAAAAGAATGGGATTGCATATGAACGAGGATAAATCCAAAATAATGGTATTTAGAAGAAAAAAAGTTGCTTGTCCACAGCATTTTTATTATATGGAAGGCTACACCCTTGAAACCGTCACAAGTTTCCAATATTTAGGCGCCTGGATTAACGAACACCTCGCTGAAAATGAGGAAATTAAAAGTCGGATAATATCAGCCAACAGAGCCTTCTTCTCCATACAAAGCATTATCAAGAGTAGACTCACCAGCCTCGCAACCAAGATAAGACTGTACAAGACTCTAGTGCGACCGGTAGCCTCGTATGCCTGCGAAACATGGACTAGGTAATAATAAATCAGTAGCGACAAAACTGGACTGTTTCGAAAGGAAAGTACTGAGGCGTATATTTGGTCCGATAAAGGATAACGGTATGTGGCGGCGAAGGAAGAACCGGGAGCTATATGATTTGTATGGTGACTTGCCATTGACGATATACATAAGAGTTCAACGGCTAAAATGGATGAGGCATGTATACCGGATGGGTGAGAACAGAACATGCCGAAAATTGTTATGGGATAGACCGGATGGAGTGAGACCTCGTGGAAGACCGAAGAGAAGATGGTTCGATGGCGTCTCCGAGGACTTTAAAGTTTCTAAAATATATTTAAGGCGAGCAGCTGATCGGGAGGACTGGAGGAGGGCTGTGGAGCAGGCCAAGGACAGCTTCATGCGTCTGTCGCGCCAATAAAAAAAAAAAAAAAATAAAAAAAAAAAAAAAAAAGATTAAAAATTTTAAAGAAAATTTAATCTTATTTCTAACTAACAAATAATTCCACCCGAAATTACTGAAGCTAAAAAAATTTCAATATACTCATTAGAAAGAAAATTGACTATGGCCAATCGTTAATTAGAGGAAGCGTTCAGTATTACTCTTGATCCAGTCCGTTAACAGAAACCATATATTTCATGGAAATTTTTCTTTCCATCCATGAATTATGGCAATCCTATCACGTTTTTCCAGAGAAAACAATCATAAACTCCATTTTTTTCTGTCTTTTAATATGCCCGCCTCTTTGATCACAGCTGTTGTTTGATACATTCACTTGGGAATTCGATTATGATCGCTTAGTGACCCGTCTTTTTAAAAGATTTTCCTTCGCCTTTTCTTATAATAAATTTTTACGCTGAATCAAAGTTGTTCCATCTTTCTTCCTTAGAAAGTATTTCCTTTTCCAAATTATTTTTCACTTTTTTGTCCCTCTGCCTTTGAACTTCTTCAGCTTTAGCCATATATAATCCAGATCAATTTCGTATATTATTTCTATTGAACCACAATAAAAAATATTGGTTTTATTTTAGATAAATCCCCTCCCGAATTTCCCGAAGATCCCACGTAGCTTAATGAAACCCTCACCCCAACTCGCTCGGCCATCGAGTCCCAAGTGAAATCATTTTATCTATCTCTCCTTTCCAATGCATATGAACTGCAGCATTAGATATCTATTATATATTATATGCATTGTCTCCTTTATATGTATACTAGCATACCCCGTCAGGGCTTCATCCGCTTTCGTAAGCAAAGATCAAAGATAATTTTAACTAATTAACTTTTTCATTCTTATCAATAAAATCTCGTTTTAAAGTATGCCATAGAGAATTATTTTTCAAAAGCAGTAATTTTTAAACTGGCGCTATTACACTTATTGGGTGGTTGAATATTACGTAAAAATCACTTGAGGTACGCATGAAGGTATAGAAGGATCAATACAATTAGGATTGGTGAATTAATTGCTACTTCTATTAGGATTTTTTTATTAGAATACTAGTTTCGAATGCTAAACATTCATCTTCAGTTTCAAACTTAGAAATCAAATATTATCAAATAGCATAGTATAGTATTATCAAATAACATCTGAGGAGACATAACAGATATCTGAAATATATCTATCGTGTTAAATGTGTACCAATGTTGGTTTTCTTGTCTTACATTTTTGAAAACTTTAGTATATACGTATAACATGGTGTTTATATGTTGAAAATTTCGATCTGAAGATGAATTTTTAGCATTCGAAACTAGTATTCTAATAAAATAATGCCTATAGAAGTGGTAATTAATTCATCAATCCTAATTAAATAAAAACATAGTTGGATATCTAACATTTTAATTTTCATGTATGAGTTAGTATTCCAGATGGACAGAAACTATTAAGAGACTCTTGTGGATACTGAAGACCCATGAATCTTAGTTTTACACACAATATAAAATAGCAGAGGATCCACATTTTAATTTGGCAATTCGGCAAAAATAATTCTATTAATTTTATATAGTTTTCATTTCCGGCCTAAAAGTATATGACAGTGTGGAAACCCTCGTTTCTGACACTCAACATTGTATAAATAAATTATTATTTATAGTAAACTTAATTACTGCTAAACCTTTCAAGAAAATTTGGTACAAATGAGTTCAGTATTTTTACTATTGTTAACTCTATTCCAGAATAACGCTAACCATATGTCGGTCGATTTTTAATGTGCTGGAATCCACATGTCCCACCACCTATTTATAAATTTTTTAAATAAATAATTAAAAATATCTAAATTTTGTCATGAATTATAAGCTCTATACAGAGTTAGTATCTCTTAGTGTAAACAAAAAAATTAGGTGAAACTAGATCTAAAATGTAGCAAAATACCGCAGACCTCACCTTTCTATTCCAATCCGTTGCAGATGTCCAATAAATCAAAGAATTTTATGAGGAAACCAAGTTTTTTTTTCATAAAAGCTGTAATATCTCCATTTTGTTTAAATATTTTTTCAAATTTCGACCACATTTTCGGATTTAGAATTAAAGTTTCTGTAATAGCTGAGTACCTGTAACCTTGGATTTTACAAACTTGGTGTCTAAGGAACAGGTTGATCTTCACCTTATTTGGGAAAGTCACAATGCCTTATATTACTTCAACGTTCGCCATTTTTCGAAAAAAACTATCCACAAAACTGCAAATCTCACAAAAACTTGCAAATTTAACCAGCTTTCGAATGGTATGTTAAACGTAATGATTTTGTTTCAATTTCATGGATAAATTTACTTTTGAAACCGAATAAACATGGTGTTCTCATTTGGCATAGAAATCAGTTACTTGTGTAAATAAAACATTATGACAATCTCTTAATGGAAATGTGCATTTTAAACATAATAAACTCTTCATTAAAATAAAAAGAAAAGAAAACGATTATTTTCTAATAGAAAATAAAGGAAAATTCAATAAAGCGACACCAGATCAAAGGATCTTATGTTATTACATTTATCTATTAATAATTATTATTTAGGATTTATTTGATTAGATTTTTTTTTTTTTTACACTAAGAGATACTCACCCTGTATAACACCGTATCTCTTGGTAACCCTCCTTACAGAATGGCGCTCGCCACTTTTTTTCAAACTTCACATCACACCACATATTTATGGGTTTTTTTAAATAACAAATATTATTATCGCTGAATCTTGGAGTAACTATGAAGATAATGTAGAAATTTGTACAGATTGGTTCAGTAGTTTTCGTGGTTACTTTTATGTTTTAGGTCCTGATATCATTTAGAAGTCCTTTTCATTTTGCCTCCTCAGGGGAGTAGCAGTATTGGACTGATGTCGAATATCTGACGTTCGAAACAAGTTTACAAATAAAAATAATTCTAATAGGGAAAGGAAATTAACTCATCAAAGATAAATAACAATTGATTATTACAGCAGGCTTATAATATCGATAGCAGTTATTGTGGCGACCTAAAAAAAAAACACCAAATTCCATCTCTGGATAATATAGAGGTATCTTTCAGCATTTTTATGAAAAGTTCAAGTACCTAGCGTACCCTCATATTCATTATGTAAAAACGATGGAAAAGGAATAAAAATAAATTGTGAGGCAACTATATTAAAACGCTCTGGATAAAAAAGATCCCAGCCTCGTCTGGAAGCGAAACTCATTTAACGCTCAAAGTGTGGAAGGATGAAATTAATTCTGGTATGAGATGAGGTCTAGGCTCCTTCCCAGGGTTTTTTTTTATTTTTTATTATCTAAATGGCTTTTCGTTTGTATTCAAACTTGCTAGGATTTGAAACAATTTTAATTACTTCGTTACTGAATGCTGTTGTGAATTATAAAGATTAAAGGGAAAAAAAAAAAAAAGCTTGAGTGAACCCTGTGACTGTGTGTTTTTAAACAAAACCAAACCACATATTATATTAAGGATGAAGATATCATTATCCTTAAAATCCTCAAAAGTACTCCATAATTTCTCTTCATATCAAATCCATTAGTTTATAAATTACTTCTTATTTAACTCCCCCTCCCCCCCTCCTCTCTCTCTCTCTCTCTCTCTCTCTCTCTCTCTCTCTCTCTCTCTCTCTCTCTCTCTCTCTCTCTCTCTCTCTCTCTCTCTCTCTCTCTCTCTCTCTCTCTCTCTCCTCTCTCTCTCTCTCTCTCTCTCTCTCTCTCTCTCTCTCTCTCTCTCTCTCTCTCTCTCTCTCTCTCTCTCTCTCTCTCCTCTCCCCTCTCTCCCTCCTCCCCCTCCCTCCCCCCTCTCTCTCTCTCTCCCCTCCCTCCCTCCCCTCCCTCCCTCCCTCCCTCCCTCCCTCCCTCCCTCCCTCCCTCCCCCCTCCCTCCCTCCCTCCCTCCCTCTCCTCCCTCCCTCCCTCCCTCCCTCCCTCTCCTCTCTCCCCCCTCCCTCCCCCCCTCCCCCTCCCTTCTCCCTCCTCTCCCTCTCTCCCTCCCTCTCTCTCCGTCCCTCCCCTCTCCCTCCCTCCTCTCCCCTCTCTCCCCTTCTCTCCCCTCACTCTCCGTCCCCTCTCCCCTTCACTCACTCTCTCCCTCCTCTCCCCTTCACTCTCTCCCTCCCTCCCTCCCTCCCTCCTCCCTCCCTCTCCAGTTTTAGTAGAAACATATATAGCACAACATGACATTCAGTTATTGAAGGATAAATGATTTTTAAAAAAATGCAGAATCATACGTATTAGAACATGTCAATCCCTTAGGAACATATCATTTATTATAAATACTCAAGTCACAAATGTCCTTTATGTCCAACAATCCGTTTTCCTCGACCTGGCATTGAGTGGCAGCATTACGCTGATGGAAAATTGTGGCCGTAAATAATTGATTTAGATCTCCTTCCAGTAAGTTTTATTCTGGTCGACTTCCATTCCATTCCGAAACGGCTTCCAATCACAATATCCTCCTTGAATATTGTATAAATACCTCTCAGAACTAAAAGTGGTCGAGTGTTTTGAAAAAGAATAAAAGTTTATATTAATAACAAAATTCACTTGTCCGAAAAATAATGCAGTTTTCTTGTTTTCTCTAAATTACTCCTCTTAGCAATAAACCTTTTGTATATAATAGA
The DNA here is from genome assembly GCA_003667255.2 of Euschistus heros. NCBI lineage: Eukaryota > Metazoa > Arthropoda > Insecta > Hemiptera > Pentatomidae > Euschistus > Euschistus heros. The sequence continues at coordinate 212,484 of RCWM02000758.1, forward strand.
TTTTTTTTTTTTTTTTTTTTTTTTTTTTTTTTTTTTTTTTTTTTTTTTTTTTTTTTTTTTTTTTTTTTTTTGGAAGAAAATATTTATTATTAGGATTGAAGAATTGATTGCCACTTCTCTTGGAATTATTCTATTAGAAAATTAGTTTCGAGTGCTACACATTTATCTTCAGTTCTAAGAGATAACTCTCTTAGACCGCCTAAGAACTGAAGATGAATGTGTAGTATTAGAAAATAGTTTTAAAATAAAAATAATTCCAATAGAAGTGGCAATTAATTCATCAATCCTAATTGTACTGATCCTTCTGTACCATCATGTGTACCTCAAGTGAAAAGATTTATTATTTCACTCCGAAACGAAAAACAATTTTTTTCATATCCTTTAATGCTCCTTGTTTTGAAGTAATCAAATTATTATTTTTTTGTTTTTAGTTCAAGTTTGTATGTAGTTTTACTCTTAAAGTTGATTTTTGTTGTTTTTATTTTTTGTTTTTTCTAAAAATTAACTTTATTTTTCAACCTTTTTTTTTTGGTTTCAAGTTTTAACATATCGATTTAATCTCTGTCATTTTTTGTTTTGTTTTTTTTTCTTAAAAAGTAGACAGAGATATATGCTTTATTGAGACAATAAATAATAAACATAGTGCTGCCCAACTTTATTGGGTTGCTATAAACACAGCATACTCATCTATCCAATTAAAGACAACAATATAATTTATAATTTAGTTATAGTTCTATAATATAAAACTTAAAACTACCTAATACTAGACAAACTAATAACATTTATTTTTATTTTATTATTTTTCAATTTTTTTTTTTTTTTTTTTTTTTTTTTTTTTTTTTTTTTTTTTTTTTTTGTTCTAGTTTTCACATTTTTAATCTTAAAGTTTTTTTTTGTTTTGTTATTTTTTTTTTTTTTTTTTTTTTTTTTTTTTTTTTTTTTTTTTTTTTTTTTTTTTTTTTTTTTTTTTTAAGTTCTAGTTTTCACATTTTGGGTTTAATGTTTTCATAATTTTTAGTTGTTTTTTTTTTGTTTGGATTTTTTTGGTTTTTTATTTTTTAAAAAGTAACTTTATTTTTCAAGTAACTTTATCTTCCATTTTTTGAGTAGTTTTTTTTTTTTTTTTTTTTTTTAACTTTTTTTTTTTTTTTTATCTTTTGTATTTGTTTTTTGTTATTTTTTAAAACTCTGAGTTGATAACAAGAAAATGTTTAAGGGACCACAATATCTGTCGTATGACCTTCCGATAAAAAAAAACATCAAAATCGATTCACATTAACTTCAATAATGTTTAAGTTTAATAATGTTTTTTTATTGATAAATATTCAACAATTCCATTATTAATTTTTCAACTACTTGTCCTTTGAAAGAGTAGGTTGAATGCTGAGTGATTTATATAGTTTATTTTTATCTCTATTGTTGACTTAAAACTTTTTCTGACTAGGGTAAAGGCCTTAGAAGGTAGGCCTTAAAGCGCTTAAAGGTGCTCAAACCCAGCCTGAACTCAAATTAACTTGAAAGGTGGACAAATAAAAAGCTAAACCCTTATTACACCTGGGGGAAGTACTCGCCATTAGGAAAATTGAGTTTGGTTCGGGAACAGTTCTAATTGGGTGACGTTATTTCGCCATTCTTTGATCTGCCTCTGCTCAAGTCCCTACTGTCTTCTGGGCTCCTGAACTCAAACGACACATTTAAATAATTAAGATGTGAGTCCCGTTTCTTGAGTACAATTCCTGAGCTTTCTTCCAGAAGTACTTTCTGAATAAAATTAAACTGTAATTTTAACGATATCGGTAGAGTTAAATAAAAAAAAAAATAATAATAATCCCATCTCCAGGAAAAAATCATAAAATATTGCACTCATTCACACAAAATACATACACTAGTATAGTAAAACCTCACTAATCCGACTCCTATAGAACCAAGGGGTAGGACTGAAAAGCCAGCCAAAAGGTCGGATTAACCGGAGATTTCAATGAAACAAGTTTTTCATAGTAAAAGTGCATCATAATTATATTAAAAGTTATATATTAACATTTTTTTTTTTAATTAGAAAGGAAATAGAAACGTACGTTGTAGGTATACACTAATATAATACAGTGAGACGCTAATCCTGAACAGAAGTATGGAACAAATTAAATTAATCGACAGAAGAATGATCAGAAGGATCCTGGGTCCAAAGAAGACCGAACAAGGCTGGAGGCACAGAAGCAACGAGGAAGTGTACGAGTTCTCAGAGAGCATCGTCTCCAAAATGCGGAAAAGACGTCTCGCCTTTTACGGACACTTGACGAGGATGGATCCGAACAGACTGACCAAAAGGATATTCGACTATTTTGGTAAACTCAAGGCATATAACAATTCATGGATCATGGAGAGCAGAGCTGACCTGCAACGTTGCGGAATACAGGAAGGCACAATACACAACAGAGCACAGTACAAGAGGGAAGTGGAGGAGAGGGGGCGGATTGAGTGCGGAAGGGTGAGTAGACCGAGCACGCGTGTGTGGTCGCAGGAGAGGAGGAAGGCGAGATGGGCGGAGGTCAGAGCGGGAAAGAGATCCTGGAGAAGATGACTGCCGGGTTTCCTTCATGACGAATAAAATTGTAGCGTGATCCACAGCGGTCTTAACGAAAAAAAAAAATATATAATACAGTATAAACTCGATAATTTGTCATGAGTGGGGGAGAGGGAGTGACGAAATAAGGGAAATGACGAATTACAGAATTTTACTTGTAAAGTTACAAAAAAGCAGTTTAAACTAAATAATTGTATTATTTTTTTCTTTGCAATGAAGAAAATGACAAAAAAAAAACACAAAAAAAGCTAAACAATGCCGCATCCCATCAGGTGTGAAATATCTGATTCACATTGCTGCTGAAAACCACTCAATGCACTTAGTTAACATTTCCTCTACTTCCTTGCATGGAATAGTGGAAGAATTAGAAACGTCATCGTCATTATCTTTTTCATCACTAGCTTCATTTTGAGCCCTCAGTACATAGTCTTTAATTCCATTGTCATTTAAAATTTCATATCCCACATCCATGTTTAACCAACTGCTTACCTCTTGCTTATCTTTTCTCATTTTATAACTTGAAGCAGAAGTTGCTGAGCCAGATGCTAATGTTTTTGTAGGATGAGCTTTCCAGTATTAACTGATTCCGAGAATTCGTCAACTGCACTCATACTTCCTTTCATCTGTTAGTACAATCAATGGAAGGATCGAATCCGGGCTTGTTCTGTTGGTTTTTTTCTATGAAATGATTTACAAAATGTATAAATATAAGCGTATTTATGTATAAATATAACCAAATCAGGCGGTTTAAAGATTAAATAAGTAGCAAGGGGAAAAATTAATAACATAGTATTTAATATTGTAATTTATAGATGCCAATTTGAAAAGTTATGAAGCAGAAGTTGCTGAGCCAGATGCTAATGTTTTTGTAGGAGGAGCTTTCCAGTATTAACTGATTCCGAAAATTCGTCAACTGCACTCATACTTCCTTTCATCTGTTAGTGCAATCAATGGAGGGATCGAATCCGGGCTTGTTCTGTTGGTTTTTTTCTATGAAATGATTTACAAAATGTATAAATATAAGCGTATTTATGTATAAATATAACCAAATCAGGCGGTTTAAAGATTAAATGAGTAGCAAGGGGAAAAATTAATAACATAGTATTTAATATTGTAATTTATAGATGCCAATTTGAAAAAAAAAAAAAAAAAAAAAAAAAAAAAAAAAAAAAAAGCCTGACGAATTACAGGATAAGACGAATTATCGAGTGACGGAACAACGAGTTCCCACTGTAATATGTTTCCATAGAAACATATGTTTCTATTCAATATTTTTTAGACGACTATTTATACATAAAAGCATTGGCCGTATTAAAACTATATTTTTTTAGAGATTTTATTACATTTAGTAAAATAAAAAAACACTTCAAGAGTAAAGGTAAAGTAATGTAGAAAAACAAAAACACTCACCACCAAAAATTGAAAAATAAAATGAAATTTTTGAAGAAGAAAAAACGAATTTAAGATTAAACTTACACTAACGAACTAAAAATGAACTAGGAAATAAAACTATTTCAATTGCTTCAAAATAGTATCTTAGTTCCCGTTTAAGCTACACAGCTTATTTTCTGCTCAAATTGTATTCTATTAATACTAGACTAATTTTTAAAATAAATCTTTTTTAAGAACCAACCGAGCAGTATAGTCCAGTCAATGAAGGCCTGAAATGGGGTGTTGAGTGCGTTTTCTGTAATCCAAGGGTTTTTTTTCGGAAACATGTTCAGGGTAGTTAAAAAGTAAAAAATACAACAAGTTTTTAGGAGTTTTCGGGACTGGGAACAGGAAGAGGAAGGGGGGGGGCGGAAGGTCCCTTTTTGTTTGGTTTTGCTCTCATATCTCGAAAACGGTGCGTCGCACAGTGGTTCAAAACAGCCTGTTTGGCGAAAAAACCCTATAACTTTTTATTTGAATGCGATAGGGACTTGAAATTTGGTACTTTAAATGAATATTATATATTTCCCAGTCATAAACCAAATATAATGAACTGAACATTTTGTGTATTTCAAAAAATAATCGCCATTTCGATATTTTAAAAACCAAAATATTTTTTGAAATATTGAGCAACGCATCAAATTAAATCTATTGCATAGCAGATCAAAAATATATATAGCATTTAGGGTAAATAATGAATATTTTCCGAAAAATAACCCTAAAATTTAAAAGTTTTTTGAAATTTAAAAACATAAAAACTAATAATATTCATTAATTTTAAGTATACATTTATTATTATTAATAATTACATCTTCTGAAAGTATTATTCAAAATTCTAAAATAACAATGTTTTTACATCTTCGTTTTTTAGTTTTTTTTCTTCGGTTGAACTCGGTATGTATTGACATGTGGATCTGAAGTTACGTCTTCATTTGTAAATGTTCTTGAGCACTTCCGCGAATGGTCTAACCGGAAGTGTCGTAAGTCTTTATTTCGTGAAGAAGAAGATAGTCAGGGATGCAGTCAAAGTAACACCACGTCAAAGAAGAATTCTTTAATACGTGCCAAAGAATGCGTTGCAGGTCGAAACGTTGGCACGTATTAAAGAATTCTTCTTTGACGTGGTGTTACTTTGACAGCATCCCTGACTATCTTCTTCTTCATTCGTCGTCCGGTCAACCATACTTTTATCGTCTTTATTTCGTGCTTCTTGCGCTTCCTCGGATGTTTCCTTAATTGTCTGAAGAAGGTCCGGTGTTAAGTAGGAATGATCCTTCTTAATCAATCGATTTTTCAATATCACGATCACAATTCAACAAAATATCAACTTATTGACGATTTGACAATTGAAAATTCATTTTATCGGTGCCATTAGGGCAGGTAACAAATAGAAACTGATTGGAATTGTATACACAATAATAATATCAGCTAAGTTTAGGAGGATTAAAATAATTCTGACGCTCTCTCTCTTTGGGATTAACAACGGTGTTTTGTGTTTGAACGGCTCTAACAAGAAATATTGCAGTTTATAGCAGCTGAAAATGATTTTATCTTTTAATTAGGACTCTAATGCGATTTTATATGCAAACATCTCATCGCCGGAATGCCCCGGAGAAAACTAATTCCTAACGAGATTTTCCAAAATGCATTTTTTCATCTAATATGGTATAGCACTATTGTGATGAACATCTAATCATAAATTTCCTTTATCTGATATATTATTTTACAAAGAGAACTGAGAAGGATTGATTTTAAACAAAGTGTTCCAATTTTGTCGTGTTTTCGAACAATACTACACAAAAGAATAAATATCACGTTACACAAAAAAATTGCTTTTGAGATGTGCAGCCCTCTGAAGGCTACATATATGAAACAAAAGTTGGTTTATCGTCATGATTCTTATAGATGCGTTTCTTGATCGTTTACTAATTCTTTATCAGTAATTTTAATATTTTTTGACCAGGTCAAAAAAATAGGGTTTTTTCGCTATTTTAACCACTGTGCGTCGTCTGCAAAATATGACTATTTACTAAATTAATGTTAATTAAATTCTCTACAACTTTTATATTATACACATTTTTCATATTCTGTACCGTTTCCGAGGTATACACTTGGCAAATGTGAACATTTTCGAGAAAAAAAAATTTCACCTCAAGTTTTAGTATGTTTACTTTATAAATACCCTGATGGATTACAGAAAACAGACTCTATAATCCATTATTGAATGGATTAAGTAGATATTTTGGGGATACGTAGAAAAGATCGAAATATTTTACGCTTTGACGCTACTAACTAGAGAGTGGTAGCGCTTCAAGAAACGAAGATTGGATTTTCGTACACAATAACAACAAGAACAAGAAATAAAAAAAATCAAAACTACCCGAATTTTTTTGCATTCCTAAATTTAGAATTAGGACTATTAAGGATTCTGCGAAAATATTCTTCCCCAACCCAAGACTCCGTCTGCGAGTGGGTCGGATTAACCGGACATTTGGATTAGTTAAGTTCTACTATATTTATATACCCTACACATGGATTTAATACTATAAATACTAATTTATTAATTTATTTATATTGTTCCTAATGAAGATACTATTATCGGATTAGCAGGTAGAGAGTTAAAAATACATAGTGTGTTTACGTTTCTGTGTTCCCAAAGCTAGTCTTATGAATTACCACGGGATAATAATTTTATGAAATTATTTTATAAGAGAAATGATAAATGAAAATGAAATTTTAAAATATAGCATTAAACCAGACTTAAAAGACAAGAAACTGCTCATCATTTTCGACTACTCCAATATTTACTAGACAAGCGTTCGTTAATAAATTACAAAATAATTATTTACATAATAATAATTAGACCCATTTGGACATACGAAGTTGGGTATTGGGGCTCCACTACACCTTCCAATTCTTCTCATATCCGATCCTTACAATCCAGAATCTTTCGTTAAAATCTCAATGCTCCTTATTATGCTACAAATTAAGTTATCTATAAAGATTTTAATGTTTCATATGTTTCTAATTTGGCCTAAACCAGACATCAATCCTTTCAAAGTAGACTCCATACCCACTCGAATTCATTAGTCTTCCAACTTGCCTCGCCCGCAATTCCCGATAATTCACTAAGGCATCTGAAAAAAGATGGCCATGAGACCTTCGGATGTAGAACTTTTATAGAAGTGCTATCAGTGAGTAGTAATATTAATCATTTTCCTCAAATTTACTTGTTGCATATAATATATACAGTAAATAAATAATTATATATAAAAAATATATAGTATTAAATTATTTAAAATTAAAAAGGTCATTATTTGAAATTTAATGGATCCTCTGAGGTGGAGCTCTGGCCCAGAATGTTTTACTCTGAAATCAGCACCCCTTTTAATAATAGAGTTAACTAGTCAATTCATAAATATTGGATTAGGAATAGAGTTAGAGTTTATAGAACTACAGTTAAAGTGTATCAACTGTCACTTAGCTAATGTTAACGATGATAAAATAATTATTTAATTAAGCTCCTTTAATCAATTAATTATGACTTAATTAACCCTCTTGTCCTGTAATTTCACCGCTCCTTTAGTCTGATAATTTACAGGGGGCCTAAGTATACTGCTTTATATTTAATTACTTTCGAATATGACCTCTTTAGGAAATTTTCGTATTATAAATTATATTATTAAAACAAAAAATTATTTATTAATTACATTCGAGCCAAAAGATGAAAAAAACATAACTTTTCTTTTAAGTTTTAATTATTAAACATAAAAATATCTCAAACGGCTTTGCATAATTAAACTTTTAGATCAAAATTAGAAATTGTAAAAAAACACGGAACATGTTTTACGGGTCGTCCCTTGACTGTCGAGCTCAAATGTTTTTGGTTTGTTTTTTTCTCGCTTACCTGTGATTCAGTTTTCTGTTGGAGATAAATTTTCAAATTACAAATCTTAATCCTGCTGACCGCCAATACCCTTATGTTCTTCATCCCCCCCCCCCTTACCTGCATGATTGTATTGTTTATTTCCAAAGGAGAGTAATTTCGTATACACAAAAAGTGATAAAACAAAATAAAATTTTGATATAGTGTAATACCTATTAGATAAATAATTCAATTCTACATTTGTTTTTTTCAGTTATATGATAGTAATTCCATTAGGGATTTTTCCCGTTTTGTATATTCTTAAATTTTATACTAAACTAGCATCCTCCGTCGCGGCTTCGCCCACTCTTATACGTAAAGAACTTACATCATTTTAACTATCTGTTAAAAAAGAAACAAAAATTTGGAAAAGCTCTAGCCGTAACAATAGAAAAGAAGAAGCTGTTATAACTAGACTTAGGATCTGCCATAAACGTCTCACTCACGGGTATCTTATAACGAAGGACAATCCACCAAAGTGCATATCATGCAATATACAATTAAACATATTCTAGTAGACTGCCCTATATGGGATAGTTATTTTCAGGAAGTATAATAGTATAACAGGATAATAGTAAAAATATCAAAATAATAAAATTTCTTAAAAAATACAACTTATTCAATAAAATTTTTAAAAATGACATAGAAGAAAAAACATAGATTGAAGAACGCTAAAGACATTGACACACATTGACTGTCCATAAGAATTTCAACCGAACCTAACCTCATTTTAACTAATAACAAAGGCCAACGATGAAAAAACTTCTTTACATAAAACACCTTATTATTCTGTTTTTTAGGGTTCTAAATCCGAATATGACATTTATTAAGCCGTATCACCTACCATTTTTTCACATTTGCACATCAATATATTAAATTTTTTGATTTATTACAGAATTTAACAGCTTTTATATACTACGAATAAAATTGTAAAATAATTTGTGCTGGATGTAGAAGAGTTGGCAGCACTGCTGAAACAGATATAGATATAGATGAGCAAGATGATGAAGAGTTCTAATGTGCTACAGCAAATATATAGTCTAAACTGTTTACTCAGATTGAGCTTAACGACTTAGCTAGGGATCTTGGGTTAACAAAAGAAAATGCTGAATTGCTTGGTTCTAGACTAAAAGAAAAGAACTTGTTGGCAGTTGGGACTAGCATATATGTGTACAGGAAGAGAGAGCAGCAGTTTTCGAAATTTTTTTAACAAGAAGGTGATTTAGTGTACTGCTCAGACATTATAGGTCTGATCAAAGAGTTTGGTGTTGAATACAAAAAAGAAGGCTGGAGGCTGTTTTAAAAGCTGTTTTATTACACAATAGTAACACTTATGCATCTATACCTGTTGGCCATTCTGTAGATATGAAAACCTAAAGATAGTGTTGAATAAAATGGGCTGTTCGGGTCATGGTTGGATGATAAGTGATGACTTGAAAGTAACATGCATGCTTCTTGGTCAGCAAGGCGGTTTTACCAAATTTCCACGTTTTTTGTGTGAATGGGACAGTAGAGCAAGGGATCAACATTGATGCAGAAAAACTGGCCTGTGAGGGAGTCTTTAAAACCCGGCGAGAAGAACATTCTCCGCAAAAACCTTGAAGATCCTAGAACCATTACATACATATAAAGTTAGGTCTCATGAAACAGTTATATATACTTTTTAAATTATATAAAAAAAGCAAATTTCTCAAAAACTATGGGTGATACAAAAAAAACTAAGACCATATTTGGATTCAGCACACAAAACTCTATAAAAATCAGCTAAAGTAAACAAAGTTTTCAAAAACATTTTTTTTGTGTTGGCCTGTGTAATTAATTTTTTTTATTTATCGATAAAAACATCTTGTATTCTAGCATGCGATTATTAGGAATTGTTTTCTTAATAATATTTTCATGCATAGCAATTATTTTTAACCAGTTGGAATTGCACTTATTTGGTAGTTGAATATTCTTTTTATTGCATCGGCTTAAGAATGTAATTTAAAATAAAGGACACCGATTTTAAAAATTACTAATTAATAAATGTTAATGAAATAAGTGCGAAATGGAGTTGGATATAAAAAAAAAAAGTTTTGAAAGCAGCGAAAAGATTTTTTTGGCAATTCTTGACAAGACGATTCAGGATTTAGGAATAATTTAGCCAGGTATGCCAGGCCCGTTTTCCATAAGCATCCATATTCAATTTATCAGATCTATAAGCAAGCCCTGTTTGCTACTGTGACCACGGTCCACTACCTTCAAATTAAAAAATTTACCTCTGGATAACAGTCTGATAAACTTAGAGTATTTGGATAAAACTATTTAAATTATTATTTATTATATATATGATTATACATAACTTATGGCTGAGGATAGATGGCCAACATATTATGTAATTATATGTCATAAGATCTATAAAAAAAAAAAAAAAAAAAAAAAAAAAAAAAAAACGCACATCAATATTTTTCCTGATTTGGAGTACCAAATTCAATTATTAGAAAATGTTTCCTGAAAAAAAATCCCAAATGGAATTTAGGTCTTAAAGTTTATGACAAACCTGACCAAGGCAATCACTATACCGCAAAGAAATTCAACTAAAATGAGTTACCATAATAAAATTATTTTTAAGTTTTTTTCTTCTAACAACGGACAAGCTTTTAACCACTTAAAAGTCCATTTATTACATTTAATTCTAAAGAGTTTTCAAAGAAATTGAGTTATATAAAATGGCTGTATAGTTATATAGCGAATATTCTACAACTAAAACAATGTTTAAAATATGTAAGTTATTTTAAAAGTTTTAATTTTTTTAAATCAATCATAAGATAATATTAATTTATATTTTTGTCATTAATAGGAAGTTGAGTAGAATGGTGTTTTTTTCTTATGTTTATTTCATTTTCAAAATATATATAATAATATTGAAAAGATATTTGAATCAGAATAAAACATTATTCTGGGTGTACATATCAATACTATAAAGAAAAACAAAACTTTAAATTTAAAATATGAAATAACAATTAAAAATTATCAAATAAAAAAATAAATAATAAAATGTTTTTGCATAATAAAAAAAAAAAAAAAAAAAAAAAAATGGTATATTATAGTTACCAAGAAAAATATAATAATCCTAAACAAGAAAGTCAAATCTTGTAACACAAAAATTAATTTTTACAAAATAAAAAAAATTTAACATCAACATTTTTTATAACATGAAAGATCATAAAAGAGCTATGAGATAGCTTAAATAAAATAAATAAATACGAGTATGTATATATAAAATAAATTAATTCAAAAAAAATTCTGTTGTTTTTTTAATGACGTAACGGCCACTAAGGACCACACGGATACCGTTGGTTGGGCTATTTTGGGAATCTTGATTTTATTTCTTCCCATTGCAGTTTAATGATTTTCCATTGAGTTCTTTTCTTTCTTCGGACCACTTTGTATCCCTCTTTTTTCTCTTTTAATATTGGAGAGATTTTTCAGTGTTTTCCTGTACCAGAGAGTCGGCATCTGAAATTTTAAGTTTCATTAATTCTTTTCTTATTTGTTTTGTGTATCCTCCCATGCTTTTATAGCTAAAAAATTTGTTAAAGACCTTTTTGTTCAATCTTTCCTCCTTTATCCTTTTCATGTGCCCATAGAACAGCACCCTTCTGATTCTTATCTTGGTTTCCAGGTCTTTGATTTCTCTGTAGATCTATTCGTTAGATCTTCGCCTGTACTCCTCCTGTGTTTTCCTGGGACCATAAATTTTCCTTAAGATCCTCCTTTCTATTCTTAGCAGCTTTTCCAAGTTTGGTAGGCATGTGGTCTCCATCCCATAATAATTTTATAACAAAAAAAATTATTTTTTTTTATGATATATGATAGAGATATTATCTTTATTGAGCTTTATTGAGACAATAAACAATAAACATAGTGCTGCCCAACTTTATTGGGTAGCTATAAACACAGCATACTCATCTATCCAATTAAAGACAACAGTATAATTTATAATTTAGTTACAGTTCTATAATATAATACTTAATACTACCTAATACTAAACAAACTAATAACATTTTTTTTTTCTTTTCCCTTCCTCTTCTTCTGCATACCTCGTGGATCCGTAGGTATCGATGCAGTATACCTGGTCAAAGCAGGTAAAGCCTTTATTCTTGAGGAGCCTAATCAATTCATTCTTGACCCTGTGGTGACGGCGTGTGATCAGGAGTAAGTTGTTGGGACATGGGACACAGCACATGGGTGTTACGTTACAACAAGGTTAAGCATTTTAACTTTTCACTATAATAGTTGTTAAATTAGAAGTGGTAACTGATACGAATCTTAAAAGAATGGGAGTTATTGAGAAAAAAAAGTTAAGTATCGCACTTAAAAAAAAAAAAATATGAGCTACCTAAAACCTTTATTCTTGAGGAGCCTTATCAATTCATTCTTGACCCTGTGGTGACGGCGTGTGATCAGGAGTGAGTTGTTGGGACATTTTTCCAGCACATGGGTGTTACGTTACAACAAGGTTAACCATTTTAACTTTTCACTATAATAGTTGTTAAATTAGAAGTGGTAACTGATACGAATCTTAAAAGAATGGGAGTTATTGAGAAAAAAAAAAATTAAATATCGCACTTAAAAAAAAAAAAAATATGAGCTACCTATGCAAATATACACTCGACCGGTCATACAAAAATGAATCAATTAAAAACAATAATTTTATAAAATTAAAAATGTTTTTTTTGTTTTTATGATTTTCTGTCCTCTCTATAAAAAAACCTGTTTGAATCAGACCCATATATAACCCATGATACAAAGGGTCTCGGGTTCAGTACTTAAATAGGCTGTACTGTTTCTCAAAGACTAAATTTTAATCAGACGGTTGTGAAAGGAGGTTGCTAAATCCAATTTTTTGGCTCAAAGCAAAAATTTTTTTCACGCTTTTTTTTTTTTTAAACCGCCATTTGGTTTTACCAATGCCAGCCCCCCCTTGTAAAGTAAGCTTTTTCGGGTACCCAAAACTGTTTTTTTTTTAGGAGGCTGGGTGTGCCCCAGGAGTAAAATACCTCCCGACCTCGAATTCGATCCAAGTTTTTTTAGCAGAAATAACATTCTTCCACAGGCCAAAATAATTTTTCTCAACTAATTTTCTGCCTTCAGTCGGACTATTTGGCTAGAACTCGCTCAACCGCCAGGGGTAAGCATGGTAGTCAAGTGCCTTACCCACTGAGCTACCGCGCTTCTCTGTTTCCTCTCTATAGGTTTCATTAATTTATTTTCAAAACAAGGTTTACTTCTTCACTGAAACTAATACGTAACTTACAAAAACAGAAGTTATTTATAAACACAAAATAAAGATCGTTCTAATCATAAATAGTTATTGAAAAAAGTAAAATTGAAAAAAACAAAACAATAATAACTTAGTTATAAAAATAATAAAATTTATTATATTAAAAAGGCATAACTCCTCATTTGCTTTATTCATTAACTACATGTTTCGGAGCTTGTCATGTTGCTCCATCTTCAGGTTCTTACACTGTGATATTCTCACTGGTCATCTCATCTACACTGTGTAGATGAGATGACCAGTGAGAATATCACAGTGTAAGAACCTGAAGATGGAGCAACATGACAAGCTCCGAAACATGTAGTTAATGAATAAAGCAAATGAGGAGTTATGCCTTTTTAATATAATAACTTGATATTAATCTCCTTAAATGAAACATTTATAATAATAAAATTTAAAAGCAGCTTTTGTAGCTATGTATACTAATAATGATACTTCATAAGGATATACTGTTTCTTGGTAGCGCAAGGAGATTTTATCGGAATTACACTAGACCGCCAGGTTTTCCCCCAATTAAGGGTATATATTTACAAGCAAAAGTTCACCACGAGAGTCTCTCAAAATAACAAAGAACGTATAATTATCTGCCTCAGACTGACTTAAACCTTGTTCCGAGAGTTAGAAAACCAGTTATTTACAATAATTAACAGTTCTATATTTCTGTCTTTATGACCAATCTTCATCTGTATTTATTCCCAAAATAACAAACAGTTCTTCTATTCTACTTACAAAGGCATAATGGTGATTAATGTTGAGATGGTGCTTTATCATAAACTTACCTGAAACAAAAAATACAATTCTATATTTATTTAATTTTAATAATTATTTTTATAAAAATGAACTAAGGTATAGAATTGGAATAAAAAATAAAATAAATATATGAGGCGCCTAATTGCAAAACGTAGCAAATCCACCGAAAATCGAAATCGAGTTTTATATACCGTTCGATCCAGCTCCTTGCCACGCAGAAGACTGACTAGGTTTTAGTTTTAAAAACGAAGGAAAAGCTGTTTAAATTTACGACTAAAAACCACGTACTGTTGCAAAAGGAAGTAAAACCATGCCTATCATAGTATCAAAAGGGATTATCTCACAATATGGCTGCCATATTATGCATATTATTTGTCAGATTTAGGAGGTGGAAGAAACACAATTAGCTGTTTAGAAAAGTTACCTGTTATTGTGGTCGTAATTACTACTGACTAGTCCATTTTTTAAATTATAATTCATTTTTTTTTTGTAATACAAAACAAATAAATATGTAATTTTTCTTGATATAAATCAATATTATTAAATATATTATTTTATTTTTGAAGAGAAAAGATTTGACCCGGTCGGGATTCGAACCCAAGTTTCCACCTCTCTAGCGTGGCGCCTTATCCAACTAGGCCACCGGGGTCGTATCCGAACCAGGCAAATCTTCTCTCTTCAGTGATCCATAACCTACCGGGCACTATATATATAATCGCTTGATGTGATTCCGGTCGGGATTCGAACCCAAGTTTCCACCTCTCTATGCCTTATCCAACTAGGCCACCGGGGTCGTATCCGAACCAGGCAAATCTTCTCTCTTCAGTGATATTGCAAACATTACATTGAACATTACAACTTGGATCTATTGACAATTCCGACGGTATATATATATATATATATATATAATATATATATATATATATATATATATATATAATCCTTGTAAATCAATATTATTAAAATATATTATTTTATTTTTGAAGAGAAAAGATTTGACCCGGTCGGGATTCGAACCCAAGTTTCCACCTCTCTAGCGTGGCGCCTTATCCAACTAGGCCACCGGGGTCGTATCCGAACCAGGCAAATCTTCTCTCTTCAGTGATCCATAACCTCCGGGCACTATCGCGATATATCCGGGGATGAATATACATAATATATATATATATATATATATATATATATATATATGTTTTTTCTTGATATAAATCAATATTATTAAATATATTATTTTATTTTTGAAGAGAAAAGATTTGACCCGGTCGGGATTCGAACCCAAGTTTCCACCTCTCTAGCGTGGCGCCTTATCCAACTAGGCCACCGGGGTCCTTCCTCTTTTGTTTGTTATGTTGGGGGCTTGATTAGGGTATAGCTTAACTGTTATATCTTTAAATGATAGAATTTTTGGATTGTCTTATAATTATTTGGTTTTTGGCTTCTGGTGAAAATTTTAGAAATTTGGTTTTGCTACGATTTGCAACTGGGCGCCTCATATATAGTATATAATTAAAAAAAAAAAAAAAAATAGGTAAATATCTTTTTTCTTTAATAACAATCAATTGAAATTTACAACTGTACAATATTTATATATCAAGTAAATGTGCTGTTACCTATTACAATAACGTGACAAAACTTGTAAAGAACTAATCATCAGTAGCACTTTAATAAAAATTCTACACTAGAAGGCCTCTGGGCCATCTTCTTTTCAGATGCCTCTGAGGATTATCAGGAATGGTGTGGGAAGCAAGTTGAGAAATTAGGGGATTTGAGTGGTTATGGAGCTTACTATGAAAGGATTGATATCTAGTTTGGGCTAAATCTGCAACATATGGAACATTAAGATCTTTATGGATAAGTTTATTGGTGACAAAGTAAGGTGCATTGAGGATTTTTCGAAGGATTTTGGATTGTAAGGATTGGATACAAGATGAATTGGATGGTTTAGTCGAGCCACAAAGCTCAACTCCGTACGCCCAGATAGGTCTAATCACAGTCATGTATATTAGTATTTTGTAATTAATTGGGAGCTTTGAACGTTTGTCTAGTAAATGTTGTAAATGTTTGTCTAGTAAGTAGTCTGTAACGACGGGCAGCTTCTTGTCGTTTTAGTCTTGTATGTGGATTCCAAGTTAGACGTTGGTCCAAGTGGAGTCCTATGCAGCGGATCTGTTTAACAGGGATTAGTGGAATGTCATTAAAGGATACTGTAGGACAGGAAGTCGTGGGTTTACGACGAAGGGTAAAGGTTATTTGGTGAGATTTTTTTGGATTTATTTTGATTCTCCATTTTCGACACAATTCTTGAAGGGTTAGGATATGGGATTGGAGTGTTTGGGAGGCAAAGAAGGGATCATTGCTTACTGATAACACACATGTGTCATCAGCGTAATGGGTGAGGACAGTGGTAGGATGAGTTGGAATGTCAGCTGGATTCACCGTGTAGAGGATGGGGCCTAGGATACTACCATGAGGAAAAATTTCTTTTTAAAATATTTAAAGGCTGACATTAAAATGTCTATTTATAATCTGCTGCTTTTGCCAATTTATATTTTAGAATTGAATTGAACAAATTACCAAAATTCATCATTAAATTAAATGTATAATTAATCATTATTCTAAATAAACAAAGTCAAGAGAAAATATGGGTCGCTAACATGGCTTTTTTCCAAAGCAATATAGCTCCTAAAAGGTAGGTCCTACGACAAATGTTATGTAACAAAAATGTTTTCCATTAAATTTCTAATCAGAAATATACCGGCAAAGTTTCGGTCCGAGCAACTCCAACAGAGCTAGAGCCCGTCGAAAAGTCTTTACACTTAAAAAATGTAGGCAAAACCTGACTTTTTTCGTTCAAACCAACATAGCTCCTAAACAGTAGTTTCTAACGATAAATAATATATAAAAACACATATTTTCTATTAAATTTCTAAACAGGGAAATTTCGGAAAAATTCGATCCGAGCAGCAGCAACAGAGCTAGAGCGTATCAAAATGTTACATTTTTAGAGTGAAAAAAGTTACATAAAAAAAAAAAAAACAAACAAAAAAATTAAAGACCCCTAGCCAAAAGTCACATCCGTGTCAAAAAAAAAAAAAAAAAAATTAACAATCTGCTGATTAGTTATTAAAATAAGCATGATTATCGAATTTTAATTGCCTCGAATTGTATTTCCAAACTTTATTAAGCCCCTAGGTATACAAAAACACATAGATCTTGTGGACTTAGTTATGATAAAATCATTCTTTTAATATTATTCTTTAAAATACAAACCACATCCTTCTCTATTGCCCAACGTTCAAGGAATATAGACAGCAGTTTCTTCAGCCATACATCACATGTCCTCTGATAACCACAATATTGAGGCCATATTAAATATTGACAGTGTAGAAAAATTAAATAAAGTATATTTCTTCATGATAAATGTATATAAGGTACTAGTGTCTTTATGTGGTCAATGACTAATTTAAAAAAAAAAAAATGAATAAACTGATATTTATTAGAATCAATATAAAGTTGTTGTTTAAATTATGTTAGTGATAAATTATGTCTTGAGTATGTTTATATTTATATTTGATGTTATTTTATATATTGTATTTATCTATACATTGCGTTTATATGGGTGTATATATATATATATATATATATATATATATATATATATATATATATATATATATATATATATATAGTGTGGTGTGTGTGTGTGTGTGTATGCATATATTTATTTATCTAATCATGTAATTAATTAATAATATTAATTTTATGTACAGGTATATTGTGTATTGTTGCGGGTGGATGGAGGTGTGTGTGTGTGTGTGTAGATGATAAGTGCATATGTAAATATCTATTAGGTAAAACGTTGATATCTATTATTCAATAAAGAATTTAGATCATACATTTTTGTTCCAATAAATATTCATTTGTATAATGTAAACTAAATATTGTTATGTAAGGATTTAAGGATTTGTTTATGAGCACTAGACTCGTGCTATGGATCTAATGTATATTATTAATAATATTATTATTTGTACAAGACTCTGTCTTTAACAAATAAAGAGCATTCATTCTTCATTCATTCTTTAAAATACTATTTCATCACCAGATCAACGCATATTTCAGGTTGATAAATTGATATGATATGAATTAAATCAGTTAGGAACTTGTTTGATCTAAGGGTTTTTGATATTGCCCGGAATTGGATTTATGGTACCTACTTCCCTCCTTCAGAAGTTTGGAAGGAAACTCTGGGAAAATTGACGCTTCTCTTAAATGGAGAATTTATAGAGCACTGAATTATAATTGAATCTTTAAGGCCTACAGCATTCACTAATGAGTCGGCCATTCTCAGCTGTCTCGAAATAATTGGAAGACAATCATGAACGTAAAATGAACAATTGTATTCAGACACATAAATCTTATTTTACTAAAAAATAAAGTTCATATCAAGAAAATGATGCTTTGAGAGCCGTCAAAAAGAATTAGTGAGATACATACAATTTAGGCAACGTTTCGAACTATATTGTAGATCTTCTTCTGAGCTAAGAAATTTATGATATTCATAGCAGTTTCAATATCTCATTACTTGAGGTACGCATGATAGTATAGAAGGATCAATACAATGAGGATTGATGAACTAATTTCCATTTATTAACTTCCTCTTTCCACGATAGATTTATTTCAGATATCTGTTAGATCTCCTCAGGTGAGTACCAATGTTTGATTCCTTGTCATACATTTTTGAAAACTTTATTATATATAATCCATGTAACATAGTAATGATGTGTTGAAAATTTTGTATGTTTTAGAACTGAAGATGAATGTTTAGCATTCAAAAAATTGTATTCTAATAATAAATAAAATAATCCAATAGAAGTGGCAATTAATTCAGCAATCCTAGTTCTATTAGTTTTAATGGCGGACTCTGCCGTGTTTGTTTAAGAGAAAATTTATTTGTTATACTTTTTTTTATGAACCGATATGAAAGATTGCATGCATGAGTACTTCATGCGCCGTACAGTGGGGCAAAAGTGGGCTAAAATAAAAAAACACACCTAAAAATCAATGATTTTATAGATTATTTTTTTCATTATTTTTGAACTCCTAAATAGAGAATAAGATTGTGAAACAGATTTTTCATTTCATTTTTACGATAGAGACTGTTTTTAAGTTTTTACGAGACTGTTTTGCCTAAATTTTGAAAAAATCCTTTGAATATCACTATATGTCTACTGATTTATTATTGTTTTTTATTTGGTGTAACTAGGTATAACCGTGTCCACTTAGAATTTTCGAAGTTAGCAGTCTTAGTTATTTTTATTTCATTTGATATTTTAAAAATAGACCCAGCGCACTAATATCTCATCTATTGTAACCCACTTATTCTCATGAGTATGACATTGTATGTTTCATTTTATAATTATAGATATTAAAGGTTTTATTACAAGGTAGGATTACTATTTTACTTACTATAAACATTTTTCGTATTCTTAAAACAAAAGAATTTGTTTATAAAAATATAACATAAAATAATGGTAGATACTTAAACGAATATTTAAAGAAAAAAATAAAAATACATAAACGGAAAGGTTATGCGTGTGGTTATATGAAAAACATAAATGTAAACAATTGAAAAAAAAATAACAATGTATAATTGACATTAATTACTAAAGCAGCTGTAAGCCAATTAACAAAAGTGAATTAAATTGACAGCTTTTTTTTTTTTCAACACATAGTAAAATATTATTTTCACATAACTGTATTCAATTTTAATGTCTACAATCATTTTAATCCAAATTTAATTAAGTTCAGACCATTTTTTTTTCCTGTTTTCGAATCGATATAAATTTTTATAACAAAAAATAAAAGAAAAAACAGGAAGAAATGTCTGATTATGTACATTACAATGAGATAAAAAATTATATTTAATCGTTCTCAAATTTTAGCACTTTCCCAATTTACTGTTTTGATAACAATACTTTAAATTAAATAATCTTGCATTTCTGACAATTCCTGGGATTTGACTCTTTTCCTACTAATTTATGGAAATAACTACAAATTAACCATTCAATAAAAGCAACTTGAATTATATTACAAAAAATAAAAAGCTTAGCAGAGAATACTGTCGCGCCGCTTGCTATTGTTTTTATTATTGTATTATTAGTTTATTCTTCTTTTATTATTATTATTATTATTAGAGGAGAGACGAAAGGCAACATCGGAGAGAATGAAGGAGTACTAGAGGAAATACAAAGAAGCATTCACGAAAAATTACTTGAAACAAAATACCCCAAAATGGATTATTCTATAAAAAAAAAGCCTGAGTGAACCCGAATGTTCGATGCCGACACCATCAATCATTGACCACACAGTTCCCTCTAACCGTAGCAGTACATAAATCCCTCAGACGAATCATGACGCGATCCTCCTATATACGTCTCAGACCACCACTTAGACCTACAGTTTAAAACAAATTAATTTTTTTTTTTTTTAATTTTGTCATTATTAAATTCAACGACTTGTAACCTTCACCACTGCTATTAATTCGAATATATCCTCGTTAATATAATTCCTCGTTCTGGAGTCTTCTGTTACTTCTCTTAATTCTAAACCTTTCTTCTCGTTTCTTATTATGCCAAACTCAATCCAAATTTACCTCGTAACACCCCATGTTACGTATTTTCGATATACTTAATTTTGTTTTTTAATTATACAATTAATTATATTCCACTAATTCCTGTTGAACAGATACGCTAGCTAGGACTCCACTTGGACAAACGACTAACTTGGAACCACATAAAAGACTAAAACGACAAGAAACTGCCCGTCGTTTCAGACTACTTCAACATTTACTAGACAAACGTTCAAAGCCAGTTAATTACAAAATACTCATATACATGACTGATTAGACCTATTTGGAAGTACGGAGATGAGCTTTGGGGCTCCACTAAACCATCTAATTCATCTCGTATTCAATCCTTACAATCTAAAATCCTTCGTAAAATCCTCAATGCTCCTCACTTTGTCACCAATAAAAATATCCATAAAGATCTTAATGTTCCATATGTTGCTGAATTAGCCCACACCAGATACCTATCCTTTCATAATGAGCTCCATAATCACTCAAATCCGTTAGTTTCTCAACTTGTTTCCCACTCCATTCCTGATAATCCTCCGAGGCGTCTGAAACGAAGACGGCTTAGAGACCTTCTATTGTAGAATTTTTTATTAAATTGCTACTGATGAGTAGTTCTTTCCAAGTTTTAATATGTTATTATAATCGTTGTCGATACATTTACTTGATGTATATATTCTGAACAGTTTTTTTTTTTTTTTCTTCTTCTTCTTTTCCTTATATGGTATCCCCATATAAGGACCGTTTATTTGTATATTAACATGTTCCATGCCTTACAGGCATACTACATGTTTTACAATGTTATTAAAAGTTAACATGATTAGTTTTTGATTAGCATAACGTAGTAATATAACAAAAATATTTAAACA
Organism: Euschistus heros; assembly: GCA_003667255.2. Lineage (NCBI taxonomy): Eukaryota > Metazoa > Arthropoda > Insecta > Hemiptera > Pentatomidae > Euschistus > Euschistus heros. The sequence continues at coordinate 233,994 of RCWM02000758.1, forward strand.
AAATCACAAAAAAAAAAAAAAAAAAAAAAAAAGAAAAGACGACTAAAAAACGAAATAAAGCCAACAAGAAAGAAACTACCTTCGTTGCCCATCATTTGTCAGTTTGTCAAAGTCGATCTTTCGTATAAATGTGAGTAAGTCAGTCTTAAATTTAGAGAACAAATTTTGTTCAGTCTCTGGTCATGTTCCATGTTTGAGAATAATATTTTTACTAGATTAAACCTTTGTCTTTCAAATGCTTTACATTCATAAAGTACATGAAGTCTGAAATTTTGAGTCTGTCCGTCTTCATTACATATGTCAGATTTTGTACAGTTATAAATTTCAATAAATGTATATTTAAAAAATAAAAAATATTAGTTGAGCATAGATTATTTTTAAATGTGAGATTATTTAAAAATTATGCATTAAAAAAAATTTTTTTTTTTATTTTAACGTTTTAGTTAATTTATGAAGAGCAATAAAAAGCATACATTAACTTTCCCAGATTTACTGAAATAAGCCCACAATCCGCTTTTATGAATCTTTTTTTTTTAGCATAATCACAGTTTGACGTTCCATACGATATAATAAAACAAATATTGAGAGTATTTAGATGATTGCTAAAGCACGAAATATGTAGGCGATCGAACGAAAGAACGGATCTGTAGAACGTTAAACAAGAATATTTGTTATAACTTATATTAACATTGTTAATCACTAACATCTTTAAATATTTGCAGCGTATAACTTCATTATTGTTTTTATTATTAAGTAAAAAATGAATTAAAAATTAATTACAATGTAAATATTTATTTTTATTACACGCCTATTATAACTTATAGTACTCATCCTAATTCTAATATTCTCCATTATTTTTTTAATTATTTGTAAAAAATTTCTATTTAATGTTTTTAAATGTATTTACTGAAATTTACAATTGTATACAATACGGGTCGGGAGACTCTCCAGGGGCACACCCAGGTCTATAAACTGGGTACCCTTAATTTGGGAAGAACCTGGTGGTTGAGCGTGATTTAGGCCAAATCTCCTCCTTTCACAACCGTTGGCTAAGTAACATTACATCCTTATTTAAGTACTGAACCCAAGAACCTTCATGGGTTGTTGATGGTAAAGGTTTTTTATTTTTATTTTTAATTCAATATACTATAAAATACAATACATCACGTAAATGTGATAAATGATATTCGAAATTACACGTCAATTGCTTGTATAGAAACTACCATTAATCACACTCATAAAGTTCTATATTAGAAGGTCCGGAGGCCATCTTCTTTTCAGACGCCTCGGAGGGTTATCTGGAATAGATAGGAAGCAAGTTGTGATACTGGAGGAATTGAATGGTTAAGGAGTTTACTATGAAAGTATGGGTATCTGGTTTGGGCTAAATCGACAACATATAGTACGTTATGATCTTTACGGATATGTTTGAGACAAAATAAGAGCCACTGAGGATTTTTCGAAGGATTTTGGATTGTGAGGATTGGATACGAGACGAATTGGATGGTTTAATTCTTAATTGTGGCCTCAAGTAGGCTTCTCTTAAATTTTTTTCAACTTTGATAAGTATTGTTTTAAATCCTAATTGTATCCTAGACTATTTTTTCTATGAAATAACTGTAGTTTTGGTTGATCGACATTAATTTTATATTATCAATTGACTGTCCTCTCAAAAATTAATGAGAATATTAACAGAATATTAGACTCAAAAGGTTTAAGTCAAAGCTTCACCCAATCGTATAGATTACTAAAATACATTCCCTAAATTTATTAATAAAAAAAACTTCTGATAAACGAAGCTATCATTGAAACTATTCGAACGTATAGACTTGAGCTGTGGGAAACAGCAAAAAAAAAAGGAATATTAAGCGCATTCTTTTCTGACAAAGTCCTCAAAGTTATAGTAAAAAATCCAAACTATATCTTCAACATAACATTACATAATGATCTAAATACATTTAGAGTAGATTATTTCCGAAGGAACTGATGTTGGTAAAGTATCCAAAGTGCAATATCTTTAAATAAATAAGCCAACATGAATATTTTGGAATAATAACGATGGGAGAATATCTGGTCATGAATAATTAATTGCATACAGGTGCCAAATATATAAGGCCGGTAATATTTTATTATGAATAAATTATTATATTTAAATATTCATACGAACAATGCAGCGCAGTACAAACTTATGGTTCCGAATTTAAAATATATATTACATACATGCGCATGGGGTGGAAATTATCAAGTTGGAAGCAAAACCAAAGGATAAAAAATCGCAATAAAAAAAAAAAAATTCTTCATAAAAATAAACTGTTATGTTGCCCGAAAATTAGTGGTTTATAGTTTAAAAAAAAAATAAATGATCGAAAACATTTTTTATTTATCAAAAGATTCTCTAAACTTCTATAATGTTGCGATCGAGTTAAAAATCAGGCGAGTTAGAAAAACAAAACTAGGCGAAAGTCACCATTTACGTCTTGTACAAACTGGATTATACCTAGGCAGTGACATACTACAGAAGTGAACATATATATTTTTTTTTTTTTTTTTGGAAAAGGATAAATAAATGAAAACATACATAGAAAAAATAATGCGTCAAATGTAATTTTTGTAAGACATATACAAAAATTATAATATGTTTTTTATACACAATTGTCGGCGCTAGTAAACAAGTTAAATATATTGAATTACAGATAGCGGCCAGAGAACAACTACTCATTTTCCCATAACTATCTATTGTCCAGTCTTTAAGCAGCAGTGCAGGATAAAAATGCAAATAATTGAAAAATAAACAAAGCTAACAAAATAAGAAGAAAAAAAAATTAGTTATCTGTTTTGTTAAGAAGAATAACATAAATTTGTATTATAAGTTTGTGCCAAAACACAAAGAATGTCAAACTATAGAATGAAATCTGACGAAAAAAAAAAATCGTTTTTTTTTTTTTTTTTTTTTTTAACAATAGGTTTATAATATAAAAAGCAAAACGAATAATTGAATAGGTCCGCCGAAAAACGTTCTATCGCGAATAACATAAAATTTTGAGTAATCAGTGAAAGAAAATCATAATCTAAATTTCCTGTTAGTTTTGTGGGTTAGATTTTATATTTACATATTAATTTGTTATATTTACATGTATAATAACATAATGGAGTACAATATCATGCTATGGCGTACTATTATACATTTTAAAACCTTTGAAATCGCCACTTCGGAAATTTTGTTTTTTAGAACGTTTTAATAAAACATTCTATAAAACAACATTCTATAAAATTTGCTAAAACAAATTAAATAAAAAGTATTAAATTTAAAAAATGAATTTAAATAATATAAAAATAAATTATCAATCGACAGAGGTGGGAAGTGAACACATGACCATCTGTACAAGGGACTTCAAGACTTAGCCATCACGGTCTCTCTCGTTTTATTCGTAATAATAGAATTCAAAATACATTTTTCCTTCATGTTTAGGAAACAATGTGATTTAGATATGCTTAGCTGCATGTAAAACATTAAATGAGAGAAAAAAATCTTGTTAATTTTCGCATAAAGGTCAGGTTTAAAGGGCTTGGAAGTCAGGCTAGTTCAATTATTTAAGCAGGGGAGCAAAATCTGATGAAAGATACCATTGAGACTATGAATTATAAATGAGGGTGCGGTCTTTTCTTTCAGCCCTGCAGGACCTTAGACCCCAGACCTCACTGTCCTGGTTCGGGAATAGCAAGTCTACGAATCCCCTCTCCTTTGATGTAAATGCGGACATCTAAGAGAATATTCACGGTCACAGAGGATAAAAGCCAGAAGAGATCGATGTTTCTGCAGTTAAAAGAATACAGTAAAAAAATAAATAAATAAATTCAAACTGGCTACATAGGTCCTTTTCAAAGATAGGCCTTCGAAAATAAAGCTTTAATTAAAAAAAAAAAAAAAAAAAAAAAAAAAATATTCGCAAACTGTTTATGGTGTTGGTGCAAAATTAATCCAGGTCTTGAATATTTATTTTGTTTGTTTATTTGAGGTTTTTCGAGCATAAAACATAAGTCATCAACGCTCGTTCAATCTTTATAGGAAATAAAGTTCAAGATTCATCTATATTTTATGATATGGTTTTTCTCTGTAAAGGAGGGCTGTCAATCATTTTTTCATCGTTTTCTAGTGCCATTGAGATATATCGAAGTATTCCCTATTCAACTTTTTGTTGTAGTAAGGGCATTAGTTAAACATATACTGAAAAACCATTGCCACACATTTCACATTTTGGGAGGAGCCTCTCTGGTTATAAGGCGAAAGCGTGTACTTCCTGTTTAGCCGATTCTTAATCGCGTTAGGATTACTTCTTCTCTGCTCCATGGTTTTACGTCCTTCTTTATTATCTTAAGTTTACTTGTAAGACTGTGATCCCACAATGTCTACCACTCTTGGGATTTCGTCTCTCCAAGTGGGCGTGCGAGTTCTAATACCTTAGATAGGCTGTGCCACATCCGGGGAGAGAAGAGCTTATACTGCTTTATCGGTCATTTCGTTACCTCTTATTCGAATATGACTTGGCGACCAAATGAAGTACATCGACTTTCCTTCTTCTTAAAGCTTCTTGACCATATCTAGAATGCAATGTATTCATAAGTGATCTGAATACATGTTATTCGTCGAGCTTAAAGCGCTGAGTAAGTAGGGTTGGGCGATAGTCGATAGTTACTATCGATTGATCTCTTTTACTACCTCACGTTTTGAAACTCTCGGAATTATGCTGATCTGTCTCTATCCAGTGCCGAGTTCTTTGGAAATCGAATTCGGAATTCCTAGAGCTCAAGGGTACACTCAAAGATTAAGCCAAAGGAAAGCAGAAATGCTAATTTTTCTATCGGGAAATATGTGGCTGAAGGAGCAGACTTGACTCTTGAAATTAACTATTTTGTTATTTTTCTTTTCTGAAGATTCGATTTGTTCATTATTATTGCAACCATGTAAATTGTAAATACTTTTTTAAAAATCAAATAAATTAGTTTTTTTTTCTCTCATCTTTATGATGTAATCTTATAATTTATAATCCTGCAAATTTCAAATAGTAAGTAGATAATTGAATTTAATTAAATTAGTTGAAATTTTTTTATTGAATACCTTTCAAAAAGGAAGCAACTATCGATAGTTCTCAACCGATATTATCGGCCTATCGACAGTGCTAGACTATCGCCCAACCCTATGAGTAAGTCATATTCATTTGTTTTACGCAAATTATTGACAAGTAAACAAAGATCTCCACTCCACAATCTCCTCCAGTCAAATTGATGGATTATAATCAATGGTTATTAATGTTATTGCTCTTAAAAGATTAGTTTAGTTTGTGTTATATTTTCTATAAGTAAGTAGCTCTGAAATTCACTTAGTAAAAGAAAAAGACGTCAGCTAAATTAACTTATACGAGTCCAAACAAGGTCGGAGTTCAAACAATGTTGTTGGAATGAAGAAAGCATTAGTTAATGTACAGTGCAGAGATGGTTCCGAAAATTTAGTCTTGGATATTTTGATCTAGAAGACAAGGAAGGTCGCGGTAGAACTTCTGTTGTGGTCTCACGACCATCTGAGGGCTTTGGTAGAAGAAACTACTCTAGACATCGCGAGCTAAGTTACTCTAAATCAAAAACATATGAGGCCATTTAGAGTCAAAACCTGCCAAGTCCATTTTTTAAAAATTTTCAGAAAGTAAAAAAACATGAAAACTTAGATTTTACAAAAAATTATTAATATTTCCCAACCAATATGACATGATTAAAATGTAACAATTTGAGCTTTGGTTTGACATTTTCAAAAACCATTTTGGACTGCTCGCGTGTGCTATAATAAAATTTAAATATTGGACTTACAAGGGAAGGACACAGTCAGTCTCTCACGGATCTGTTGGCAATTTTTTTTGAGGTTCCTGGTCAAAAAATATTAGACTTTCCGACCAATGGGCCCTAGAACCCGAGAAAAAAAATAACAACCTATCTAAGGTATTAGAACTCGCACGCCCACTTGTAGAGACGAAATCCCAAGAGTGACAGACATTGTGGGATCACAGCCCTACAAGTAAACGTGACAAAGTATTACCTATTTAAAGGAAAGTAACCAATAATTGTTTTAAAAATTTTTTCCCCTCGAAGAGGGTGAAAAATAATATTTTTTGTTTTTATTGAATAAACGTTTTTTCAATGTTTTTGAGGGTTTAGAATTAGAATCTGACATCAATTTTTGTTTGAAAAAATCTATAGAGGTAGTTTGCTTGAAAATCTAATCATTTTTTTAGAATTTTGTTAACCTAACCCAAAATCTAGGGAGCAGCTGTATTTTTTCTTAAATCCGCAATCAAAAATAAAAATCTTGGTGCAAGAATCATGTCGATATCATTTTTTAAACTAGAGATATAAAATAAATTAATTTAATGCTATTTTATTTTTTTTTCTCGGGTTCTAGGACCCATTGGTCGGAACGGCAAAATACATGTCTAATATTTTTTGACCAGGAACCTCAAAAAAAATTGCCAACAAGATCCGTGAGAGACTGAGTGTGTCCTTCCCTTGTTGGTAGGTTTTGAATCTAAACTTTCTTAAAATTGTTTTTTAAGAAATAAGAGCATATATGAAACGAAAATATAAATCATAATCAGTAAAGGCCATGTTTTCATTTCGATAAGCCTATTTTTAAGCTTAGAAATAGAAATTAATAAAAATGGCCAACTAGTCGGCGACTACAGAAGCAGCCAATGATTCGACCATCTATAGTATTTAATAATAACACAAGCCGGTAAGAACGTAGCAAAAGGAAAATAAGGCCAGAAATAAGGAAACAGAGATACTAAGAAATTATGCTAAGAGGAAGGGATATTTTGCTAGAGAGGTGGAGAAAGAGAGAGGAGAGAAGAGAGATTTATAGAGAGAAAGAAATGACGTGTGAATGCGTGGGAAACCGCCAAGCAGTTACAACCGTAGCCATAGCTCTCGCAGCAGCGGCCCCCTCTGGTGGTAGTACTGTAGTACTGTAGGGCTATACCTTGTAGCAGCCTTCCATCACAGGGCTGCTAAATGAATTATCTCTGTTCTCCCCACCTCCATGGCCGATTTAATTCAGAATATAAAAAAAATATGAAGAAAGAAAACCAAAAAAATAAATTGTACTTGGGAAATAAAATAGAAAAAAAAAGAAGAAAAAAAGTCTATTAGAATCGATGAATTATTTTCCACTCCTTTTTTTTTTTTTTTTTTTTTTTTTTTTTTTTTTTTTTTTTTTTTTTTTTTTTTTTTTTTTTTTTTTATATATATATAAAAACTATTTTCGAATGTTAAACCATATTAAACTTATATATACAGTGGAAACTCGTTATTTCGTCACTCGATAATTCGTCTTATTTTGTAATTCGTCAGGAATTTTTTTTTTTTTTAGAAGCTATAAATAACAAAATTAAATACGTATGTAATACATTTTTCACCTTGCTACTTATTTAATCTTTAAACCACCTCATTTGGTTTGTCACTAGAAAATACACCTATATTTATATATTTTGTAAATTTCATAGTAAAAAACAAAGAGAACAAGCCCGGAGTCAATCCCTCCATTGATTGTAGGAGGAGATGAAAGGAGGTATGAGTGCAGTTGACGAATTCCAGGAATCAGTTAATACTGGTAAGCAAAAACATTAGCATCTGGCTCAGCAACTTCTGCTTCAGGTTATAAAATGAGAAGAGATAAGCAAGAGGTACGCAGCTGGTTAAACATGCGTAGTACAATTGTATGATATGAAATTTAAAGTGACAATTGATTTATAGAAAAAGTGCTGAGTGCTTAAAATGAAGGTAGTTTGTATATTTCGTTTAACGTCACTTTATGCTGCTATGCCTAATCGGACGATGCTACGGTGGGAGTCCTAAATTTTGCCTATCCAGATATAATTAAGATAGGGATCTTTAAGGAGTACCTGACATCGCACAGGCTCGGGACCCCCGTTTACGTCCCTTCCGAAGGACGGAATAGCTAAGGATTTTTTACTCCCTTTAAAAAATCCTAAGGTCATTTGAGCGATCTTGGGTTTAGTAGGTTGCTATGCTAACCACTACACCACAGGTGACCCCAAAAATGAAGCTAGTGATGAATAAGACGTTTCTTATTTCGTATTCTTCCACTATTCCATACAAAAAGTTGAGGAAATATTAACTAATCGAGTTGTTTCGAGCAGCAATGTGAATCAATTATTTACACCTGATGAGATGCGGCTAGTGATTAGCTTTTTTTTGTCATTGCCACTCAAGTCCTATGTGTATAATGTTCATCTGTTCGTTTTTACATTTTATAAATTGCAAAAGAATTACATTAATATAGTTTAAAATGCTTTTTTGTTACTTTACCAGCAAAATTCTGTAATTCGTCATTTCCGTTATTTCGTCACCCCATCTTTCCCACTCATAACGAATTATCGAGTTTCTACTGCATATAGGACCCACGGTCCTGAAGCAATCTCAGTGATGAAGAAACTTCAGAAATCCAACAGAAAACTAGCAAGTGTGAAGTATGCTAGGACATTCCTACTAAGACGCAGGGCACGATTATGAGAAATATATATATATATATATATATATATATATATTATATATTATATATATATATTAAAATATCGCCATTACTTCTCGATAGGTGTCAATTATTTCCGAAGCTATTGATATGGTGTTATCCTGAGAAATCTTAGAACTTGTTAGAGTCTTCATCCAGAAGAAATAAGTGGGGAATGGGAATTGGGAATTCTTCGCAGTACCAATTACCAGTCTATTTTCATACAAAATTTTAAATCATGACTTGAATTATTAATTATAAATAATATATAAAAAATGATCGAAAATATAATTAATAAAAAAAAATCAATCATATAATTACCTATGAATATCCTACAATATTCCTGTTTAGCATAATTAGAGAATAAAAATAATTAAGTAGTAAATCTACATTAAAAATCAAAAAGTTAAAATTATTTTTTTTTTCATAAATTCTTCAACTGAATGTTGGTATCCTTGGGCATTTCAAATTGTCTTAATATTTTGAAATACCGCCTTTTCTTTTTTTCATTCCAACGAACTTATAAAAGAAAAATATATCATCAGATATGAGTATTCATATAATAATTTTTTTTTTCTTTGACATAGATATGTCTTTTGGCTGTTCTTTTTTTGTGACGTATTTTTCACCCTCAAAGAGGTAAAATTTTGACACGCGCTAGCTGTGTTAGAGTAGCTGAACTGAAAATTTTGGGTAGTTTTCCAAAATCCTGCGATCACTCCTAATTACTGGAAATACAACATGCGCAAAAATAGATACTTTAAGGACTTATCAAGAAGAAAAACAAGCAATTTTTCATAATTTTTAATACTCTTTTCAAGGTAAGTAGACTTCTTAGCGACAACCCCCGATATTATCAATACCGGTTGTAAATACTAAAACGTTTAAAAGACATTAAAAAAAATTGGATTTTTGGTTTTCTTTTTTTTATATTTATCCTCGTGAGGTTCAGACGAATTATTAATATTTTTCTTTATCAGCCTTTCCTCAAGTTCTTAAGCTCCGACCTCGAGTATTAAATTTATGATTTCGAGAACATTTTACAATATCTCAATTTAGCTAGCAGCATCAGCTTAATACCAAAAACCGAAGAAACTCTTAGAAATGTTATCTTTCATTCAGCTTTGAATAATGAAAAGATAATATGAAGGAGAGGTAAAGACATATTGGCTCCGAGGATGAGAAGACAAAGACGTTTTTCTAAAGAAACGTTATTTAAATGTATAGTGTGTTTTCTGCATTTTTAGTCGGAATGAAAAAAGTTATGTTAAAAAGAGGATAAGAAACCTATGAAGAAGTATCGCTTCGTTGTTATTCAGTTTCTAATGAACATACTCGTAACTTACATTGTTTACAAAAAAACTTCCTCCCTTGAGCCTGTCTGCTAAAGAAAGAATACCATTGAACATGTTTTAGGGATTGCCCCCTTGACAGCCAAAACTCATGTTTTTCTATTTTATTAATTATTTATTTATTTTTTTAACTTACCTGTGATTCAGTTTTCTGTAGGAGATAAATTTTCAAAATCAATAGCTTAATCCTGCTGACCGTCAATGACATTATGTTCTTTATTTTTTTCCGCTTACCTATTCAATTGTAAAATTTATTTCCAAAGAAGAGTAATTTTGTATACACAAAAAGTGATAAAACGAAATAAAATTTTGTTAAAGTATCATACCCATTAGATGACTAATTCGAGTCTTCATATTCTTCCATTTAAATGATAGGAATTTCATTTGAGATTTTTCCCTTTTTTGTTTTATCGTTTATTATGACATTTTATAATAATTAAAATAATGATGATTGTTGAAATAAATTGAACAGCCGAGAGGGATCGAGCAAGATTGGTCAAATCCAGGTAAAAGTTTTTTATTCCGTATAAGAAGAAACAGAATCAAAAGGAATTCACTTAATTTAATCTGCCTCCTAGTCAATATTATGTGTTATTTAGTATAAGAAGAATTGAGCTCTTAACTGCACCTAGTCTTCTTATATTAAACTACGCGTAAAGCCCTCGCGTTTCCCAAAACCGCATAACCTTTGACCAACAAGGTCACCAGTAAAACATGTTCCATATTAAAAATTAATTATGTATTATCTAAATAACATGAGAGCTATCAATGTTCCATTAATACTATACATGCAAGATAAAAAACAAAATCGAATAATTATATAAATCGGAATTTTCCATAATACCCTAAAAAAGCTCAATTTTCATTAACTGTCTCTATATTCATTACAAAAATTTAACTGGGGAAAACATCCATTATAAATTGAGTCGTTCAGGACCAAAACCTGTCAAGCATACTTTTTTTCGAAATATATGGCGAAATGGGCGGGTGTGTAACGGATTCTTTTATATATATATATATATATATATATATATATATATATTAAATTTATGGACTTATACAGGGTGAGTATCTCTTAATGTAAAAAAAAAACAAATTGGGTAAAACTAGATCAAAAATGTAGCAAAATGCCGCAGACTTCACCTTTCTATTCCAATACGTTGCAGACATACGATAGATCAGAGACTTTTTTGAGAAAAACCACGTTTTTTTTTTCCCATAAAAGCTGTAATATCTCCACTTTTCTTAAATATTTTTCTAATTTTGACCAAATTTTCGGATTTAGCATTAAATTTTCTATATTAGCCGAGTAGTGGTAACCTTGAACTTTACAAACTTGGTATCTAAAGAACAGCTTGATCTTCACCTTATTTGGTGAATTCACGGTGTCTTATATTACTTCTACGCTCACAGTTTTTCGAAAAAAATATCCACAAAACATCAAATCTCACAAAAAATTTAATCAGCTTTCGAATGATATCTTAAACGAAATGATTTTGTTTCAATTTCTTGGAGAAATTCACTTTTGAAACCGAAAAAACATGGTGTTCTCATTTGGCATACAAATCAGTTACTTGTGTAAATAAAACATTATGACAATCCCTTAATGTAAATGTGAATTTTAAACATAATAAACTGAGTCTGTTTTTACAGGGGAAGGCATTTCTACCGTTCCAGGTGGAGTATCGTTAGTTTATTCATATTTGTATTGCTGTCGAATAGTGTTGAAAAATCATAGTTTGCCCAACAGATTAAATGATGATATTACTAAGTTTGTTATAAAATATCCTACCACAACTTCATCACGATATTCCACCTGAAGTTCGGCAAAATATGATTTTCCAACACCGTGGTGCTCCTCCACATTATTCGAAAGCAATACAAATATAAACCAATGATATACATGGAGAAATTCCTTCTCCTGTAAAAACAGCTCTTCTGCCCATAAAATTCACCTCAAAAAGTAGTATTCTTCAACACAATCTGCATTCAGATGCTAACGGCAAAATTGAGGTCTATGTGTATTATCATTGGGTTCTAAATATTACATTGAAAATCTAATAAAATAAATTCTAAATAGTAATAATAAATAGATAAATGTAATAACAAAATCTTCTGATGTGGGCTCGCTTTATTGACAGTTTTCCTTTATTTTCTATTAAAAAATAACTTTTTTCTTTGCTTTTTATTCGAATGAAGAGTTTATTATATTTAAAATGCACATTTTCATTAAGGGATTGTCATAATGTTTTATTTACACAAGTAACTAATTTGTATGTCAAATCAGAACGCCATGTTTTTTCGGTTTCAAAAGTTAATTTCTCCATGAAATCGAAACGAAATCATTACGTTTAACATATCATTCGAAAAACTGATTAAATTTGCAAGTTTTTGTGATATTTGACGTTTTGTGGATAGCTATTTCGAAAAACGGTGAGCGTTGAAGTAATATAAGACATTGTGACTTCCCCAAATAAGGTGAAGATCAAGCTGTTCTTTAGATACCAAGTTTGTAAAATTCAAGGTTACAGGTACTCAGCTATTTTAGGAAATTTAATGCTAAATCCGAAAATGCGGTCAAAATATTTAAACAAAATGGAGATATTACAGCTTTTATGGAAAAAAATGTGGTTTCCTCAAAAAAGTCTTTGATTTATCGTATATCTACAACGGATTGGAATCGTAAAGGCGAGGCGCCACCGGGAACGGACTTGACTTGACTTGAGTCCGGTCTGCAACCCAATAGGCTGATATCAGTGGGGACGGCGCCACCGCGACCTGACTTGACTGGACTGGACTGGATCCTGCCACCTGACTCCGGTCGGCTCCGTTTTGGTTTGGGTTGGGACCTGACTCAGGTCCCCCTTCCCCTACCACCAGCCAGCCCAATCTAACCTCTCTCTCTCTCTGTGCACAGTTTTTCTTTGCAGCTTTTAGTTTTTTCTTTATATTCCAGAAAAAATGAGTGTTGAGGAGAAGCTCATAGAATCGGTGAGGAAGCAGCCAATAATATATAATGCTTCAGAGGCTAATTACAGCAATGTGATTAAAAAATCAAAAGTTTGGGATACTTCACATATTCGCATAGACACTTCCTATCGAGAACATTCGATGCTGCTACACATGTTAAAATAAAATGGTACTTCGAATCAGATGAATCCTGTTCTTCACTTATCAAACAGTGTACTGCGTTTATCTCGGCTGTCTTACACTTACTGAACTCAAGTCAAGTCAAGTCAAGTCTCGGTGGCGCACCCCCACTCCGGTCTGGTCCGGTCATGTCCACTCATGTCAAGTCAAGTCCGTTCGCGGTGGCGCCTCGGCTTAAAGGTGAAATCTTCAGCATTTTGCTACATTTTTGATCTAGTTTCACCCACTTTTTTTTTTTTTACGCTAAGAGATACTCACCCTGTATAAAAGGACAAGCCTTTTATCGTTTACCATATGATTACTAAAAACGAATAATACTGAATAAATTTGTACCAAATTTTAATCACATCATCCTTATAGCTCCAGGAAAGTTAAGCGATAATAAAATCTACTGATTTTCAATTAATTTGTTATTTAAAAAAACGATAATGTGTGGATAATAGTGAAGTTTAAAAGTTGACCGATAGGTTGCGAGTGCCAAGCTGTAACCTCTACATAAGAGGTTACAAAGGTACGGTGTTATATAGAGCCTGAAATTGATAATAACATTTACTTATGATCAATTGAAATGTTATAAAAGATTTAAATATGTGGTGCGACATGTTGATTTCAGTAAAGTTTGAAAATCGATTGATTCTGCAATAGAGTTTACAATGGAAAAACTACAAAACGCATCTGTACCAAATTTCAACTAAATCACTTTCATAGTTCTAGGAAACTTTAGCAATAATAAAATTTACAATAGTAAAAATTTATATGTACAGTGTACGTAGCAATACTTTAATGGTTTGGCATTAAAATCCAACCAGATGAAATCTTTACATTTTTTTCTGCCTAATATAAATTTTTACCAAATCAAATTCTCGTTTCTTTGCGTTTTGATAGTGTGCGTAAACAAGTGGTTCATGGACCATTAGTAGCCTTTAAGCTCTGGTAATACAGTCCATTATCCGCAAGAGTTTCTCAATAAACTCTGTCCATCTTGATTACCAACTCATATATTATAATTAAAATTTGGATGTCTAATTCTGCTTTCATCTAATCAGTAGTTTTAACTAGGTCAAAAAATACTGCTATCCGTATAAATTAATTTCTTTGAAGATATAAAACTTCAATACAAGATATTTATCGATAAACAAATTAAACTTCAATCATTAGTTAAGATTACTTAAGTTCTTTACTTAGGAGAGCGGGCGAAGCCGAGACGGGAAATGCAAATTTTATTATATTTTTCTATACAGAAGAAATCGTTACAGAGTACTCGGATATAATGTTTGTCTGGTCCCAATATCCGTTGTTTAAAAAAAATATTAAAACAAACAATGTGTTTTTTGTATCTCCTTTGAAAAAATAAAAAAATTAAGGAATCAAGAACTCTGGCAACGTAAATGTAATTTTTATAGCACCTCAGTGTAGTACACAATATGTTGATCAAAATACTATTTTTTATTTTAAACTTAATTTTAATATTGTCATTAAGGTCTAAAATAGACCGAAACGTCAGCACACGATAAATTTCAGTGTTTCCTTTTTATTCAAACCATCTCTTTGGAATAAAACACTATTGTTGTCGTATCGACCTTAGAAAAGATTTTTTTTTTCTACTAAAACTAATTATACTTTTTTTAAAAAATATATATATATAAGTCTTTGTAAACTACAATAATAAATAAAATTATACGACAAATAAATAAGATTATTGCATTTTATTATTTGCTATTTTATTCCAATGAGGATTTTATTATGTTTAAAATGTACATTTCCATTAAGTGATTGTCATAATGTTTTATTTACACAAGTAACTGATTTGTATGCCAAATGAGAACACCATGTTTTTTCGGTTTCAAAAGTAAATTTCTCCATGAAATCGAAACAGAATCATTACGTTTAACATATCATTCGAAAGCTGATTAAATTTGCAAGTTTTTGTGAGATTTGACGTTTTGTGGATAGTTTTTTCGAAAAACGGTGAGCGTTGAAGTAATATAAGACATTGTGACTTCTCCAAATAAGGCGAAGATCAAGCTGCTCTTTAGGTACCAAGTTTGTAAAATTCAAGGTTACAGGTACACAGCTGTTATAGAAAATTTAATGCTAAAATCCGAAAATGTGGTCAAATATTGAAAAGTTTCCTCAAAAAAGTCTTTGATTTATCGTATGTCTGCAACGGATTAGAATAGAAAGGTGAGGTCTGAGGCATTTTGCTAATTTTTTGATCTAGTTTTACCCAATTTTTTTTTTTTTACGCTAAGAGATACTCACCTTGTATGTGTATATATATATATATATATATATATATATATATATATATATATATATATATATATATATATATAAAATGTACGTTTATAAGCCCCTTTACCTATTGCTTAAAGGAATTAGATCAAAAACCATCAATATATATATCAATATTATATATATATATATATATATATATATATATATATATATATATATATATATATATAATAGTAAAAAACTTAATCAGTATTGAAACGTAGGATAAACCTCCAAGGAGCTATGTCGATCCAGGTCAACACTAATCTAAAAGCGATGCCAATGAGGACCTAATTGACCGAAAATGAATGAATATTCTGAAATAATTAATCAATTATTAGAGTGAGTCTCGATATTCACTTTGCTTTGATTTGAATCTCTTTAAATCTAATTTCTTCTCACAAAGTAATCAGTGGGTCAGGATAAATAAATTAATTATAAAAGAAAGTAATTTAAAAGAATTAATCGAATGAGAGACGTGCAGTAGGTTACATTAAAACGAATATATTTACTTACTAGATGTATTTTTATGTTATTGTAAAAAGTAAAGTAAAGCTTAAAAAATAAAATGAAACCTCAGAGAAGTAATTTATATGATCAAATTTTATTGGATATTTAAATAAAATAATCTCAATTATATAGAACCACACAACTCAAGAAAAAGAAAATGATTTATTTATATATATATATATATATATATATATATATATATATATATATATATACATATATGCTACATGTGTTGTAGATTCTGTTGAAAACAAACACATAAAGCCGGGCTGGAAATGGATTCATAAAAACCTTTTTATTCCCAACTCTAAAATAACTAGCTCGTAACCTGCCTTGTTGGTATATTCTCGGATAATCTTTTGAGTCATCTCATCAATTGTTTCATGATATGATATCAATCCTATGTAATTGCAGATTTATTTATTATATAACTTTCCGCATCTACTCACATGAGTCATTAGCGGCTTAATACACATATTAAATTTTGTCAAACAATTTACAAAATTTCAGAAATTCAAAAATGTTTTTGATTTTGTCTTCTGTGTCTTCCAGTGCTTTATCTATACTTGAGGGTATATTGTACTTTGTTCTGGCGTCAGAGTATAGTGTACATGATGTTACAATGTGTTTCAATGTCAGTGATGTCATGCAAGTTGTACAAATCGGTGGTTCTAGGCTTCTCATCAGGTAACCCTGGGTCAAAGCTGAATGTCCTATTTTTAGTCTCGTCGAGATTATTTCTTCTATTCTTGATTTTCTAAAAGATGTTGTCCAGGGCCGGGTGTCTTGTTTAATTTCTTGAAGTTGGCTGCGTATTGGTTCCATTTTGTTTTCCAATTTTGGAGCAACTTTTTTCTACAGTATGTTTTTAATTCAGGTGTTGTTGTAATGTCAGTAATTATAGTTCCTATTTGGTTCAGTCTCGCGAGATTTGCTGCACTGTCTGCAGCTTTATTTCCGGAGATGCCACAATGGGCATTTTAAATTGCAGATTAATAAGCACATTTCATGCATGCAATAATATTATGTGCTTTGATAATTACTAAATAAAAAAATGTTATATTTTTCATACAAAAAAAAAATGATAAAATAAATCTATGATAAATAAAATCAATGAAAAAATAATGCTCGATTGCAGAGTTCAATATAAGATTTTTATCGATAAACAAATAAAACTTGAATTATTAGTTTAAATTGTCTTAGGTTCTTTACTTATGAGAGAGGGAGAAGCTACGATGGGGGATGATAGTACAGAAGAACCTCGATAATCCGAACGCTCGATTATCCGAACGCCATTTTGGAAAAAATAAAAATAATCAGAATCGTAAGCACAAACTGAAAGAGGGAAGGGGGAGTGTTGTTATTGTGCAGTTGATCACGCTAAAGGAAATCCGTGATTTAGCGGGCAAAAAAAACGTTCTTCAACCTTAGTTCAGAAAAAAATGAGTGACAGAATATTTTCCAAATGTTTAGTTTTTGTTATTTTTAATTTTTTGGGTGTACAGTACTGTACTTTCTGTGTGGGTATAAGGTTCTATACATACTATGTAAAATATTACTAAATTCATGTGCAATACTTTACATAAAATATAGTTAGCTTACTGTAGCACAGTAGTATAGTATTTCATAAAACAAACTATTTACCTTTAACAATATTACGTGCTTCTTATTTTATGGGAACTAGTTTGTCAGGGTTCATTTTTTGCATGCTACATACTATGCCTGGAAAGCACTTTGTTTGGTAATCCGAACGATTCGATAGTCTGAACCACCCCCGGTCCCAATTAGTTTGGATTATCGAGGTTCTACTCTAGGTCTACATACTGTTATACAAAAGCCTTTTGTAATTAATTAAAAGCTTTGAATGTTTGTCAAGAAAATGTTGAAGAAGTCGAACTTCAATATCTTATGCAAACATTTTGTGTTTTCTCCTCTCCAAGACGGAAGATCTTACAGACAGAAAAAAAAATCAGGGTTGTTAACTTCAGAAAAAAAAAAAAAAATCTTGTTGCTTAGACAAGGTGGTCCTAGTTCTATTTTTAGTTGTAGTGATAATGGGGATGTATTTGCTCAAGAATATATTTAGGCATAAGAGGTAACCCCTTGTTATAAAAACAAATTAGAAAGCCCCAGAACAAGGAACATCCCCAGTTCTCAGTTTGGGTTCGGAGGGGGGGGGGGAGATGGCCCCGCTTTTAGGCTCCTAAATAAAGATGCACTCCCCCCCCCCCCCCAACCTCCTTTCAAGGAAAGAAAAACTTTTTAATTAAAACGCATAGTAAGTAAGCATATATATCTTCAGTAAGTATCTAGGCCTCTCTAGAGAGCTCTTCGATCGTAAAACTTTCTTCAACACCAGATAATAATGTCCAATTGAGACTTAGTTGAAAATTTCAATTTATAAGATTACTTAAGTAATCTCAAATTATAATTTTCTTTTTTCTTTTTAATTAATTTTATACAACAAGCATCCCCCATCGCGGCTTCGCCCGCTTTCATAAGTAAAGAACTTTAATAATTTTAACAAATAATTAAAGAATTATAACTTGATTACAATCTTGTATTGAATGCAATTGAGATTTCCTCAACGATATTTTCACACATACCAGTAATCTATAACCGGTTAAAATTACACTGATTAGGTGGTTGAAGATTAAGTATAAGCATTATTGTACATTAAATTTTTAATTTTTATATATCAGTTCACTCAGCCTGCACTTGGTTTCTTTTGGGAATTCTCTGTGCCTGGCTTGTCCTTTCATAAGTGGAGGGATGGGCCTGGTCGGGGGATCTGTAGGATGAATGTAAATTGTAAATAAAGTGTAATTGTATTTTTAACCTTTAATTATAATAATAGTCTTATTTTCACTTACTGTTATTTATTTTTTATTTTATTTTTTTAATTTATATATTTCACCCAGGTGTATATTCTATATTCTATATTATTTATGTATAGCATAGTTTTATTATTATTATTATTATTATTATTATTATTATATCATTTATTATTATTATTTTTTTTTTTACTAAATAATAAAAAATTATATTATAAATAATGTGTGAATGTAATCATTAAGCCAGCTATATTACTTATTGCCCACATTTGTGGTAGATTATAATAATAACTCAATAAAAAAATATTAAAAAAAAAAAAATGTATGAGTTGGTAATCCATACGGACAAAGACTATTAAGAAACTCTTGCGGATAATGGACTGCATCAGCAGTGCTTGCAACTAAATACCCATGGATCATATTTTTAAATACAATAACAAAAATCAAAGAATTGACATTTGATTTGGTAACAATATTTATTTGACAGAAATAATTTTATCGATTTTATCTGGTTGGATTTTAATTTCTAACCTTTAAAGCTAATGAATGACAGTGTGACAAACCTCGATATGATTAAATTTTAATTTTAAAATTTCACAAAATGTTAAAATCCTCGTTCTGCTCACGAGAGGAGAAAAAACAAAATGTTTACATAAGGTATTGAAGTTCAACTTCTTTAACATTTACCCGACAAACGTTCAAACCTTTAGATTAATAATAAATGACTCATTTACATAACAGTATATAGACCTACAAGCATCCCCCATCACTATTATAAGTAAAGAACTTAGATAATTTTAATTAGTAATTCACGTTTTATTTATTTATCGATAAAAATCTTGTATTGAAGTCTGTAATCGAGCATTACTTCTTCATTGATATTTTTACGCACAGCAGTCATTTATAACATGGTTAACATTGCAATGATTTGGTGGTTGAAGATTACGTAATAGCATAAATAGACATTCAGTTTTTAATTTTAATGAATGAGTTGGTAATCCGGACGGACAAAGACTATTAAGAAACTCATAGACTGCATTATCGGTGTTTACAACTAAAGGCCCCTGCGTCAATTCGTTAAAGATTATTCGGTGAAATAATTTTATCGACTTCATCTGGTTGGATTTTAATTTCTAACCTAACAAAAAGCTAAAGACAGTGTGACAAACCTCGATATGATTTAATTTTAATTTTAAAATTTCACTGATTAGGTGTTGGAAGATTAATAAAAGAATAATAATCGAGATGGGCACAGACTATTAAGAAACCTTTGCGGATATCGTACTGCATTATCAGTACTTATTGCTGAACTTTCCTAGAACTATAAAGATGATATAGTTAAAATTTAGTACAGGTGGGCTCAGTAGTTTTATCATACGGGATAGTGCTAATCACATATCGGTCATTTTCAAATCTCACTGGGATCCACATTTCGCCCCAAATTTTTAAATCTTTTTTTAACAATTTAATTGAAATATAAGTAAATTTTACAATCGAATTTAAGCTCTATATACAAGACTAATACGACAAGACACTGCTCGTCGTTAAAAACTACTTCAACATTCACTAGACAAACGTTCAAAGCTCCCAATTAATTACAAGAGACTCATACACATGACTGTGATTAGACTTATTTGGACGTACGGAGTTGAGCTTTGGAGGTCAATTTAACCATCCAATTCATCTCATATACAATCGTTAAAATCCAAAATCCTTCGAAAAATATTCTATGCTTCTTACTTTGTCACCAATAAACTTATCCATAAAGAACTTAGTGTTCCATATGTTGCGGAGTAAGCTCCATATCCACACTCAAATCTACTAGTTTCTCAACTTGCTTCCCATACCATTTCCCGATAATCCTCCGAGAAGTCTGAATGGCCTAGAGATCTTCTAGTGTAGAATTGTTATTGAAGTGTTACAAAAATGAGTAGTCTTTTAAGTTCAGACATGTTATCGTAATCGTTGTCAACACATTTACTTGATGTATATATTTGTACAGTTGTAAATTTCAATAAATTGGTATTAAAAAAAAACAAAAAAAAAAAAAACTCTCTATAACACCGTTTCTTACGAAACTGTACAAAATATATGCATTAAGTAAATGTGTTGATATTGATTACAATAACATAACAATATTGAAAAGAACTAGTCATTAGTAGCACTTCAATTAAAATTCTACACCAGAAGATCTCTAGGACACTTTCTTTTAAGATGCCTCGGAGTATTATCAGGAATGCAGTGGGAAGGAAATAGTGAAACTAATGAATTTGAGCGGTTATGGAGCTTACTATAAAATGATAGGTATCTGGTTTGTGCTAAATCAGCAACATATAGAACATTAAGATCATTATAGATAAGTTTATTGGTGACAAAGTAAGGAGGATTGAGGATTTTTCGAAGGATTATGGATTGTAAGGATTGGATACGAGAAGAATTGGATGGTTTAGTGGAACCCCAAAGCTCAAATCCATATGTCCAAATAGGTCTAATCACAGTCATGTATATGAGTCTTTTGTAATTAATTGGGAGCTTTGAACGTTTGTCTAGTAAATATTGAAGTAGTCTGTAACGACGTGCAGTTTCTTGTAGTTTTAGTCTGGTATATAAATCTCAAAACCGATAATAAAATTAACTTATATTTAATTAAATTATTATTAAAAATGTTGTGCGAAATGAGGATCCCAGTGAATTTTGAAAATCGACCGATATGTTGTTAGCACTATCCCGTACGATAAAACTACTGAGCCCACCTGTACTAAATTTTAACTATATCATCAGAAAGGTTCAGCAATAAGCACTGATAATGTAGCACGATATCCGCAAAGGTTTCTTAATAGGATTTTGGATGGTAAGGATTGGATACGGGATGAATTGGATGGTTTAGTGGAACCCCAAAGCTCAAATCCATAAGTTCAAATAGGTCTAATCACAGTTATGTATATGAGTATTTTGTAATTCATCGGGAGCTTTAAACGTTTGCTTAGTAAATGTTGAAGTAGTCTGTAATAATAACAAATTAAATGAAAATCAGCAGGTTTTATTATTGCTTAACCTAGGAAGGTGAGTGATCACAAACGAAAAATGGCTATGTAATAGTATAGATTTATGAATTATGAGTAAGTCATTTTAAGTAAAATTTTATCAATTTTTTTTGGTTGATATATATGTAAATTGAATATATAGCTCTTAACTATCTTCATTCACCGAAATGTAAATACTCACTAAATTTGAAAATTCAATTTAAAATAAAGCCGGTAACCGGATTGGAGAGAGAGAGATGTTAGGAAGCCAGTTTGGGGGAATTGATGTAGAGCACTTGCTAAGGGCGAACGCAGCTCCTCTTCAGCCGATTAACATACACTCCATTGATCTTCTGTGCATGAGTGTGCCTCCTTAGTTACTTCAACGCACTTCACTGCTTCATCTACAAAGCTACTCTATTCTACTAGTAACTATATTAAGTTTTAGCTATTCTATTTTAAAATATTTATTAATTATATGAGACATACTTCAAATATAACAACAATTAAAATTCAAAAAAATCTAAAAAAAAAAATTGATAATACACATTATTTTAATTTTGTTATAAAAAAACATCCGTCTTAAAAAATGTCTCTAAACTAACACTCTCTAATTATATGGATATGTTATAACGTATGTTATACTATTATGTCAGACATAAAACATTAGCTTAAATTTACAGTTTTCTTAAGTTTTGATTGTTGTAAATTTAATTTTTTTTCTTTTTAATTTTTATTTCTTATGTTAAAACCAACTGATTAATTAGAAAAGGCACATTCACATGCTAGTTAGACCTATTTGTATATATGGACTCGAGCTTTAGGGCTCCGCTAAACCATCCAATTCATCTTGTATCCAATCCTTACAATCGAAAATCCTTCGAAAAATCCTCAATGCACTTTACTTTGTCAGCAATAAGCTTATCCATAAAGATCTTAATGTTCCATATGTTGCAGATTTAGCCCAAACCAGATACCATCCTTTCATAGTAAGCCTCCATAACCACTCAAATCCCCTAATTTCTCAACTTGCTTCCCCCACCATTCCCGATAATCCTCCGAGGCGTCTGGAAAGAAGATGGCCTAGAGCCCTTCCAGTTTAGAATTTTTATTCAAGTGCAACTGATGAGTAGTTCTTTTCAAGTTTTGAAATGTTATTGTAATCGTTATCAACACATTTACTAGATGTATATATTTTGTACAGTTGTAAATTTCAATAAATGATATGAAAAAAAAAAATGTAAATCTGTTTGCAATGTCTTTTATTTTAAAAATCTCTAAGCTAGATTTAACTTTGTGCAATGCAATGTTTTTCTTAAAGGAATTTTTTTTAAAAATTCTTAGGCAATTGCTACTGCTAGCCGAATATCAAATTCATGAAGTTATGTATTCGACATTGGAAAAAGAAAATGTTTCATTTCAGTTCATTACATGTTTATACAAGTTTTCGAACTCTGTTACATTAAACAATACATCTAGAAAAATGTCCTGTACATCCTCACATCGGTAGTGTTCAGTGAAAGGTTTTAGTAACTTTATGATTCATTAAGTAATAAATGAAACCCAGACTTTTTGTATATATATCTTCTGAAAATGAGAATTTGTAAATTGAAATTTTTTTTTTGGACACTAAATTGTAATGAACTTATTTATTAGATGTAGAAGATAAATATAATGGCTGTTAAGTAATTAATTATTCGCATAATTATTAATTTTAAATATATATATATATATATATATATATATATATATATATATATATATATATATATATATATATTTTAGCTCTTAAATGAATTATTCCTTGTAAAAGGAATTAATTTTCGAATATCGAAATTCAATCTTTTTGGTATCGAGAATCGAAATATTTTGGTACTAAAACTAAATATAATTGTTATGAATTTCATTTATCTTAGCGGAATATTTTACTTTTATTAGTGTCACAGTTTAAATGTGTTTGAACAGAAAATAGGTTTTCGTATGTACGTTTCCAAATCCTTATATATTATCTTTAGAGGAATGCATATTAACTATCAAACGAGGGAAAAAAATAATAATTCTTTTAAATTTATTCATTAAACAACATAGCTGAAACTACTTTTTTTTTCCAGTATAAAGATAGGTGAGGGAAAATGGAATATGAGATTTTCATGCGAAATAACAAGAGAGTTCGGAATGGCAGATAAGGTCTGCAGACGTGCCTTGAATTCGGTGCCGAAGTACATAGATACATGGATGCCAAGAACACTCGGATGAGATACCCAGAACTTACTCCTTCAGTGAAATCCACCTTTCATAATTGAAAAATTTAATCAATCTTCTTCGTGAACGTTAAGTCAATAAATTAAAATTATTTATAAATATTAAAAATAAAAAAATAAAAAATCCACGTATCTTGTAAACGTACATGCTATCACTTTAACTATGCCTGCGGACAGAACATAGTAATTATTAGCATTAGCCCAGGATTTTCATAAAGATTAAAAACTTAAAAAGAATTGGAAGCCAAAAAAACCGCAAAAATGTAGACATTTCGTAAATCCTGGTACATAATTAAAAATGCGGAAGGATATAAAACTCACAAATTTCTTTCTCCTCTCCTAACCAACTCTCTCTCATAAACCCGCAGCAATTCACACATATCACACATTTAACGTCTCCTCAACTTGATACAGGTTACTTTTTTTCTGAGTAAATAATTAGAATAAAATAACCTAAAATGAGGATCTGTTCTGGGCAAAATTTCAGTTTTATAAACATTTTTCAATCAATTTAATCAATATATTGTTGAAAATTGAATCAATTTTTTTGGAGAGAACATATGAAATATATATGAGCTAGAAAAAATAAAAAGAGTTGAATTGTAAAGTTTAATAAAAGAGTTGTATTGTTTCAAGAAAAAGGTATTTTTGAGTTATGAAGTATTAAAAGGGTTACTTACGCTACTAGGGTAAGTCCTCATTTTTTGTAATTAAGAGTTTTCGCTATTTTTCTGTTTAAAAAAAAAAAAAAAATAGCGTGGCGCACGAGACTGTGATTTGCTATGGTAAGTCGAACCTGACCGTCTCCACTTGGCTTAAGGCAACAGTGTGCGGTGGAAATTTTTATACGTTTGAAAACAAACAAACTGACTTTAGAATGAATGGTAAAGCATGTCAAACGAACTATGTTCTAATGTACTATAAATTCTCTAAAAGATAAATATATATACACATGATGAGTCTCTCTTATGTAAAAAAAATTTGGGTGAAACGAGACCAAAAATGAAGAAAAATGCCGCACTATTCCAATCCATTGCTGATGAACGATAATTCAAAGACTTTTTTTTCCGGAAGAGCTGTGATATATCCACTTTGTTTAAACATATTTCAAACATTGACCACATTTTCGGATTTCAAATTAAATCCTCTACAACCTTGACTCCGGCGTTTATTCTGAGAAACGATAGTGGAAGGTAATAGAAGCAAATGTTTGCCAAAAAATGAAATAAAAAGTTTTTTCTCGAAAATTATAGATTTTCAATACCGTATATCTCGAAAACCGTTGGAAGTTCGACAAATATATATAAATCAATTTCATAGGAAATTTAATGAGCTTTAAATTTTATTTGAAACATATTTTTCTAGAGCCCACCGTGCTTGAGATATAATTGAAAAACACAATAGAAGGACTTTCTTCCCTCCCCTCCATCGGTAGCACATCTACCATCGGGGCGGGTACTTCTAGTATAATTATCTTCCCTCTCCCAACGTTAGGCTCACCCCCCAGCGGTAGGGACTTTTACTAAGAACGAAGCCGTGAGATCAAAAATAATCGCTTAATTCAAGCATTCTACAATATATTTATTGACTGAACTAATATTCGCATGGTTTCTGACTCTTTGAGCCCTTTTCCAAAAGAGTTAAAATTCATAAAACGAAAATCACGGGTAAACAAGAGAGTAAAGACATAACAAAAATACTACATAGTAAGAAAAAAAAGAAAAACGTATTTGTTCAGGATGCAATCAGGAAAAATAATGCAACCTTGTGCAAGGTAATTGATAATAATCAGTTATCCTAAGTTAACAATAGAACTTCCTCGTGGTTACCTTCCTCATGGTTACCTTTTTATGTTTCGCAACCGGAATAAGTAGACCGTAAAGCCCCCCCCCCATTACCCCCCAGACCTCCCCCTCCCCTGGAAGCGCACTACATGTTGCCTTTATGTGCTTCGTCTCCTTTATTGCTAGGCAAACCTTTTTCTTTTTTCCCTCAACTTAACCCAGATAATGTAGCCACTATATTGTAATATAACATCTTACTAAACTTAAAGTATTAGAATATTTTTTCCCTTCTGAATATAATAAAGAGAGAAGAGTAACTAAACACAATAAGCTTTCTTCATTTGTTTATATGAAACAGTTTATTTAATATCCGAAACAAATGAAGAACATCACAAAACTTCATCAATTATTCATCAAAACGTCAATTATTCACACACATCCTCAATTGTCAATTTCCGAAATTATGTATTAATATATTAGTATAAGAATGTTTTGTAAATAAATTCGAAGTTTTTAATTTTAAATTTCTACCTTATACATTTATAATTGTCTAAATTATAATCTACAGAAGTTGCTACCTGATATTTGCACATCCAGACAATATCATTTTATTGTATATTTATATTATAGTCAGGGGAAAAGGTGTCCCAGAATAAAGATAATTTTTTCTACCTTTCATTGTTAAAAAAAAAAAAAAATCGTAATATCTGTTAGTACAGGTGACGCCGATTTTCAAATACACAGATACTATATCTTAGTAATTAAAACTGAAATAAATTCTTGATTTTTTTCGATAAAAACATAATTTTTGTCAAACATTTGATTCTGTGTCTTCCACTATCGTTTCTCGGAAAAAATTTAAGGATCAAAGTTGTCGATCCCTGGTTATGTCTCGAATGCTCGGATGAGGATTTCACTTCCACCGTAGCCAGTACATAAATGATATTAATTTCATCACGGACTTGTCAACGATTTGAGCCTCTCGGCTGGAACCTTTTAAGTCGACCTGTTCTCGCCGCTCGTCGCACTAGTCGCGGGAGCCCTTAATTTCATATTTTTGTTCAAGGTTTATTTTATTTCTACAATCCCAGTTTAAGACGGCTTATTTTCTTAAAATGATTTTTAAGCGATATACGGCGGATAAAAACATTCACCGGCATAAAATCGATTTAAAATTTGATTTTCTATCGAAATCCGTCGTAAAAAAATATCACATCTCATTGTGAATTGCAAAGTTAGGGTCGCTGGAGAAGAACTGGAAAAGGTTGGAGAGCAGACTATTACCTGAAAAGAAATTTTATTCAACACAATTGAGACCCTGAGAGTTTTGTTTCAAAATTTCAAAAAATGTGGGGAAAAATATGAACCGAAACAATAATAAAGGAAATTTAATTAGCTTTAATTTTTATCTGAAAAATATTTTTCTAAAGTCGACCGTTCAAAAAACCCAAAAATGGGACAATCTTCCCTCTCCCAACGTTAGGCTCACCCCCCAGCGGTAGGGACTTTTACTAAGAACGAAGCCCTGAGGTCAGAAACAATCGCATATTTCAAGCACTCTACAATATGGTTATTGAATGAACTAAGATATACAGTTTTTACTACATCCGGACTCTTACAGAACAGTAATCTAGTACTTAGATCTCATCTATCGATTATTGACTTATTTTAATCGATTTACTAAATGCTCGATAGTAAGATATAGTCTACCTAATGAGTTGACTTCATCTGAGCCCATGACCATAGTCTTAGTAATCAAAACAGACACTGCCTTCTTCATCTCTTTGTGACGTCCCTTCACACACAGATGTGACAACTCCCTTTATCATGGGTGCTTCTATAGCCCTGTAGGGCAGTCCTATTGAAGATTTTCCGTTTTCTGCTTGCTGTTTGTTGTTCTTGATGCCTAAAGTTTTCCTCCGCCATCTTCCCTGATTACCTGATAAGCAGCCCAAAGTTTGTCTCTCTGTTCTAGTTTTTCAGAATCCCTTTGACATTTCTTCATTAGCCTATAGACATCTTTGCTATTCCTGAAAGCTCTTTTATAAGTTACTTCGTATTGTTTCAACTTTTGTGTGATTTTTTTTTTTTTTAACTTGTTTTTTTTTCCTGCTTATTATTAAAATAAATTTTAAAATTAAAATGTAATTTTACAAACAATTTTGATTCTGACATTTGAAAAGATAAACGATTGTGGAAGGCACTTGAAACAAATGTTTGAAAAAAAAAGTGAGGTAAAAATTATTTTTGTCTGAAAATTATCGATTTTCAATGACGTATATCGTGAAAACGGTCGAAATTTCGACAAAAATGTAAATTTCGAAAATTATTTTTAAAAGTCATTCTCTATAGTAATAATAATGATTACTAAGGCGATTATATCATATTTATCGTCTATAATTTTCGCTACGAACCCCTACCCTAATCCAATGCAAAAACAACATATGGAATCAATTTATTGTCACTTCATTTAGACTGCAAACAAAAAAAAAGAAAGAAAATAAATACAACTGAAAATATGATTCCAAACAATAAAAAAATAAAATCAGAATGAATATGATATTACTAGATACTTATGATTAAGAGTTCATGGGAAAGTTTTGATTTTTTCATTTTATTAGTCCAGTCAATAAACAAACTGTAGAGTGCAAGAAATATGCGATTATTTTTTACCTTAAGGGTTCGTTAGGAATAGTCAGAAGATAAACATACAAAAAGTTCCCGCCACTGGGGGGTGAGCTAACGATTGGGGGAGAGGGAGAAAGCCACAATTTTGTTTTTTTCAATTGCATCTCGAAAACAGTCTACTTCAGAAAACTATGTTTCAAATAAAATTTAAAGATAATTATATTTCCTATAAAAATGTTCAAATACATACTTGTCGAAATTTCAACCGTTTTCGAGATATACGTTAAAAAAAAAAAATAAAAATAATTTTTATCTAATTTTTGTCAAACATTTGCTTCTAGTGCCTTCCAAAATCGTTTTACGGAAAAAATTTCAGAATCATAGTTGTAGTTAAATGTCATATATACGTTTTTTGGCACTTGAAGCAAATATTCGACAAAAAGTGAGGTAAACATAATTTTTTTTTTTCCAGAATATTATCGAGTTTTAATAACGTATATTAACTATAGAAAAATATGATTTAAATAAAAATTAAAGCTAATCGAATTTCCTATAATATTCATTCAAACATTTTCTTCATGTGCCAAAAAAAAACATATATATGAAATTAAAGTAAATTTCAACTTTGATTTGACAATTTGACATTTTTTTTTCCGAGAAACGATCATGGAAGGCACTAGAAGCAAATGTTTGACAAAAAGTGAACTAAAAATTATTTTTTGTGAAAAATAAGTTAATTAAAATAACTTCAGTTTAATCAAAAGAAAAATAATTATTTAAAAAAATGTTAATTTTTCAACCTTATATACATCTTATAATATCATACCCATTGTCTACATTTTTTAATTTGGTTGGAAAGTTAACAACGAATGTCAAAATGTCAGCAGAATAAATTGGTTCCTTTATTGTGTTTTTATAATGACTGCACACCTCAACCATTCCCCTCTCTCAATAATCCTTGTCTAACAATCCATATTATTACAAGAATAACAAGAAAACAATGTACAGTAAATATTATTTTAAATTATTTATTTTAAACTTTACCCTTTGTAGTAAACCTCCTTTAATGACATTCATCTAACCCATGTTGAACAGATCCGCTACCAAGTGCTCGATTGGGACAAACGTCTCACTTGGAATCCACTTACAAGACTAAAACAACAAGAAACGACCTGTTGTTACAGACTATTCCCACATTTACTAGACAAACGCTCAAAGCTTCCAATTAATTACAAAGTACTCATTTACATGACAGTTATTCGACCTATTAGGACATACGGAGTTGAGCTTCGGTGTTCCACTAAACCATCCAAAATCCTTTGAAAAATCCTTAACGCTCCTTACTTTACTTAATGTTCCATATGTTGCAGATTTAGCCCAAACCAGATCCCAATCCTTCCATAGTAAACTGAACTCCTATTCGAATCCATTAGTCTCCCAAGTTGCTTCACACTCGAATCCTGATAATTCACCGAGGCGTCTGAAAAGAAGACGGCCAAGAGACCTTCTAGTTTACAACTTTTATTGAAATGCTACAAGTGAGTAGTTCTTTACAAGTGATTTGCATGTCATTATAATCATTTCTTCAAATTTACTTGATGTATATTGTATAGTTGTAAATATCAATAAATAGTTAAAAAAATCTGTTGTGCTTGTCTACTCGACTTCAAGATTTCAATTTTATCATCGCATTAAATCTTGTTAAATCTAATAATATTTATTTGTTATTCAAAATAAATTAATCCATTATGCCTCATCCGATGAAAGTTTGATCCTAATATCATAAAGGCATGTTCCATATGGTCATCTTGTTATAGCTTAGCGGTCGGCCTCCTCAGATTTGACTTGTCTCATTTCCAAGTCAGATTCCTGATCCACTCTGACCATGATGTCAAATTCACAAGGTGGCGAAGCCACATCACATGGAACCGAATAACATATCTTCAGGTTTGAGAGTAGAACCTTAAGTGACAAGATGTATTTCTTGAAACATAGCTCGAGAATGCTGTTACAAGCGGTCTTAAAATTATTTGAAAAACAATTAATTTAAAAAAAGAAAGACAGGGTGTTGAAAATTTAATTAGAAAAAATAGCTCATTTACTGAATTATCATTAATCCTGCAGTTAAAGATAAACTTGTGTAGATATAATATTACACCATAAGCATAGTCTAATACGTTAAAGATTTTATTTATTTATTTTTTTAATAATTTATTTCTAAACATTGTCCATTTATTTATTCAGGGTTGATGAATCATTTTCCACACTTGTTGAAAGTTCATGAGTTCTTAAAACATACAAACATTTCAAAACGTTAGCACTTTGCTAAATTAATATACTAGTATCCCCCGTCGCGGCTTCGCCCGCTCTTATGAATAAAAAACCTAGTTTTGTATGTAAACTGGGCAAAAAAAGTCTAGAAACACTTGCCAAAATCTTATGCTTATGCTCCTCCTGTCTATAATAAGAGATTTCCCATAGTGAAACTACTCTTATTTTAGGAAAACGTTGGGTGTGGAAACTGCGCTAATGTGGGTATCCTCACATTGTGGCATTTCCGGAAATGAAGCTGCAGAAAGTGCAGAAAATCTTGCGAGACTGAACCGAATAGGAACCATAACATCACGAAGACTCCTGACTTAACAACATACTGTGGAAAAAAGTTGGTCCAACATTGGAAAACAAAATGGAACCAAATACGCAGCAAACTTCAAGAAATTAAACAAGACACCCGTCCCTGGACAACATCATTTAGAATATCAAGAATAGAAGAAATAATCTTGACGAGGCTAAGAATAGGACATTGAGCTTTGACGCAGGGTTACCTGATGAGAAGCCTAGAACCACCGATTTGTACAACTTGCATGACAGCACTGACATTGAAACACATTGTAACAACATGTACACTATACTCTGACGCCAGAGCAAAGTACAATATACTCTCAAGTATAGATAAAGCACTGGAAGACACAGAAGAGAAAATCTAAAACATTTTTGAATTTCTGAAACTTTGTAAATTGTTTGACAAAAATTAATATATGTTTTAAGCCGCTAATGACTCATGTGAGAACATGCGGAAAGTAATAAAATAAAAATAAAACGTTGAAGTGATATAAGTAAATCGTTATAGCATAAAAAGTCTAGAAACACTTGAGTAATGAAAGAAAACAAAACATTTCAACAATAAGAACATATTATACTCGCTATGGGCTTTAAGGACAAAGCTCAGAAACAAAGTCTTATGATTAGAAATCCTTTCAGTCTGTGATTAGCTTTCGTGATGGAAGTACCAAAAGCCAAGAAGTACCAAGTTTATTGATTCCTTACGAAATCAAGGCAATCCTGTGAGGAAAATTGAAAGGACAGTTAGTAAAAACGTTCGTATAGTATCTAAAACTATATTAAGAATTAGGCTGTGCATCCAGGAGACCACGGAACAGGCGCCTACCAAAAATAAATAAATTGCTCAAGCTGGAAATTTTAAAAACTGTCCCTGATATACGGTGCAATAACACTCCGGAAAATTGCTACAAACTTGTCTCGCGGCTGCGGCGTATAACTTACCGAAAAGTGGTTTATTTGGCCGAACCCCCAGGAAGAAACCATTCATAAGTAGGTTAAATCGTTAGCACCATTTGGAAATTGTTGAAGAGTATGTACAAAAGCCTCCATCGCTCTGAGAATCTGTAATTTTCTCGGACGAAGGTCGATTTAACATTTTTGGCTTAGATGGCCGTTAAAAAGTGTTGTGAAAAGCGAAAAAAAATATTGGAAACGAAAAACTAGAGGAGCATAAGTGTAAAATTTTGTAAGCGTTTCCAGACTTTTTTTGCCTAGTGTACATCGATAAAAATCTTGTATTGAACTATGCAATTAAGCATTATTTCTTCAATGATATTTTCATACCCTAGCTCTAATTTTTAACTTGGTTAAAATTGCATTGATTAGGGTTTACAGACCAAATAAAGGCATAATTAGAGATCCAATTTTTAAATTTGATGTATGAGTTGGTAATCCAGATGTACAGAGACTACTGAGAAACTCTTGCGGATAATGGACTGCATTATCAGTGCTTACAAATAAAGACCCACGAATCTTATTTTTACAAACAATATCGAATTTTTTTGATTTCATCTGGTTGGATCATAATTTATAACCATAAACGTATTTGACAGTGTTGCGAACCTCGTTTTTGCCATTTAAAAATTGCACAATTTTTTTTTTTTTTATTAATGCTAAATCTTGCCTAGAACTCTTAAGATGGTGTTGAAATTTGGTTTAGATGGTTTCTGTAGTCTTACTATTAAAAACTATATTGTGAAGTGGTGCCAACCACAAATCGGTCGATTTTTAAACTTCACTGGGATCGACATGTCGAACCACATATTTAAATTTTTTTTACATTTTATTTTCAATTTCAAATTATATATAACACCGTAGTTTTGTAAACTCTGTAGAATGGTGTTCGTAAATTTGGTCAGTTTTCGAACTTCACAGTCATCCACATATTATATTTTTCAAACTTTGACCACATTTTAGGATTTAGCATTAAATTTTCTATAAGAGCAATGCCTATATGTCACTGTATTTGTTTGTTTCACCACAAAGGGGGTTCATTTAGAACCGATTTTTAATTTGTCCACTGATAGATGTTTGCAGGCTTTAGAACGATTCATTGCGCACAGAGGATTACCATCAGTTATCTGGACTGATAATGGAACTAATTTTGTGGAGACTGCAGGCAGTATACGATAGGTAGAAATGCCTTCCTTTGCTTTACCTTTATTATGTTTAAAATAACTGATTTGTATGCCAAAGGAGAACACTATGTTTTTTTCGGTTTTAAAAGTAAATTTCTCCATGAAATGTAAACAGAATCATTACTTTTAACATATCATTCGAAAGCTGATTAAATTTGCCGATTAAGTTTTTATGAGATTTGCAGTTTTGTGGATAGTTTTTTTCAAAAAACGGTAAACGTTGAAGTAATATAAGACCTTGTAACTTCCCTAAATAAGGTGAAGATCAAGCAGTTCTTTAGGTCTTAGCTGCTCTTATAGGAAATTTAATGCTAAATTCGAAAATGTGGTCAAAAATTGAAAAATATTTAAACAAAATGGAGATATTACAGCTTTTATGGTAAAAAACGTGGTTTCTTCAAAAATTTCTTTGATTTATCGTATATATGCAACGGATTGGAACAGAAAGGTAAGGTCCGCGGGATTTTTCTACATTTTAGACCTAGTTTCACCCAATTTTTTTTTCAAACTAAGAGGTACTCACCCTGTATATAATATTATAGATATTATTATAATATTTTTTTTAGATTTAGGACATGAGATGAAACATTGATTCGCAGATTTTTACTAATTTATTCGTACAGCTGAATTTAAATTAATATTTTGAGAATAATGGTTTTGTGATAAATAAAGTAGTCAATACTTAACATACTTATGAACAATCTTCTAGAACATGTAACATCTAGTTTAAATTTTCTAGCGTTGAAAATACAATATAATACTAGTTAATTAACTTTCTTGTTATAAACTTTATCATCATCACAGTGTTATCTTTAAGTAAGCGACGCCTGGAATGCCCATCTAAATTTCTTACAAACCTTCCCGCCTTCAGAATTCCAAGAACATACGAATAAGTTTGCTTAAGCACCACGCTTAAACAAACATCTATATGTACTTTAACTTTCTTACAACCGATTACTAAATTTCGTTTCACCGGGTTAATGTACTCTAATTTCTTATATACAAGGTGCTCAGCATATGATTGCAGTAACTTCGGGAGTCATCATCTAGGAGTTATCCTTTTTATACGTGTTTTTATTTATTATTTTTTTTCCAGGAAATTACTACTTTCTCACAAATAATTGTTTAACAACTTCCGATCTAGTAAAGCTAGAGAAATTTCAACATGCTCCACTGAAATGAGATTAAATTTGCTTTAAAATAAGCTTATTTGGAATAAAAACTTAGACCGCATTGTTTTAAAAAAAAAATACGTGGTGAGTACCTCTCAGTATAAAAAAAAATTGGTAGAAACTTGATCAAAAACGTAGCAAAATGCCGCAGACCTTACCTTCCTATTCCAATCCGTTGCAGATATACGATAAATAAAAGACTTTTTTGAGGAAACCACGTTTTTTACCATTAAAGCTGTAATATCTCCATTTTGTTAAAATATTTTTCAAATTTTGACCACATTAAGCATTGAATTTCCTATAATAACAGAGTACATGTAACCTTGAATTTTACAAACTTGGAACCTAAAGAACAGCTCGATCTTCACCTTATTTAGGGAAGTTACAATGCTTTATAATACTTCAACGCATACCGTTGGTCGAAAAAATTTTCCACAAAACTGCAAATCTAACAAAAACTTGCAAATTTAACCAGCTTTCATATAGTATGATCAAATTAACGATCTGTATCGATTTCATACAGAAATTGACTATTAAAAGCGGTTTTCATTTGGGCATACTAATCCTTAATGCTCCTTAAATTGTCACAAATATATCCATAAAGATCTTTTATGTGTCTTGTATTGCTGATTTGGGCCAAACCAGATCTTTCATGGTAAAGTCTATAACATTTCGAATCTACTAGTATCTCAACTTGCTTCTCAATCTATTTCAGATAAACCTCCGAGGTGTTCGAAAAGATGATGGTCTCCGGTACCTTCTAATATAAAACTTTTAAGTGTTTCCGATGGATAGTTGCTTTAACAGCAGTTGATAAGTCATTATGAATACTATATTCACATTTACTGGAAGTGTTTTTACTTTGTTGTACATGGTTGTAAATTTAAATAAATAGCTGGGGGGAAAAAAAGAAAGACATTTTAACAAAATCTATCAAATACTGCGCCCTACATTTTAAATAAGATCCTGCCGATGCCGACATCAGGACGCCATCACTCCAAAACAAGACATTGAAAAGGCATGTGACAGGAATATATCGCCGACCCGCAGAAGAGAATTTCCGCCGAGAGCTAGCCAGGGAAGAGGGTCCTAGTTGTGATTCTGGGGGCGAGCCAGGCATTCTTCATAGGAAATATTGTACCCTTCCCAACACCTGTCTTTGGAGATCGTATTTTTGGCTATAGCAATAAATTTTCAATATAAATCTTTATTTAGTACTTTTGTTGAACAATAAGAGAACTCTGGATAATAACTTGAGGTAAGCATGATAGTATCGGGGAATCGATACGATTAGAATTGATAAATTATTGGGTCCGCAAATAAGTCCTTTCGGTTTTTCTGTTCATTTTTTTATCATTACGGTCCATTCCTTATCTGATGAATTAATTCATAAGGTGGATTACTCTGTTTCTAATATCACAACAAACATTTCTGCAAATTCTTGTTTAAATTAGCGTAGTATTGTGAATAAAAATATCATTCATTACAGGCATATTTTGCTATATTAGTTTAAAAAAGGTAACCGTGCTGCAGAATCCGATAAATATATTTTCAATGTTTATAGAGATAAACCCTTAACCGAACGCACGTGTCAAAATTTGTTTGCCAAATTTCGTTCAGGAAATTTGGAGAGCAATCACTTTCCACGGTCTAGTCGCCTACAGGAAATTGAAACGAGCTATTGCCATCAGGACAAACAATTGATTCAACTCTATACTGTTCACAATATACAAAATTGGATCAATCAATTTAAAAAAAAAAAAATGCTGAATCGAAAGCTTGTTGTCTTCCACCAAGACAACGCAAGCCCCCACACCTCGTTGGTCACTCGCAAAAAAATTATTAAGCTTTGGATGGGACCTTTAGCCCTATCCTCCGTATTCACCAGACCTAGCTCCAAGTGACTACTACTTATTCCGCTCTCTGCAGAACTCCATGAATGGAAAGCAATTCCAAAAGGAACAGGCCACCAAAAACCACTTGGATCAGTTTTTTGAAAATAAACCAGAGATGTTATATGAACGTGGCATTATGCAATTGATCTAAAGATGGGAACAAGTTATACTAAATAATGGTGGATATATTGTAGATTAAAATAAATTTTATGTCTATTATATACAGTTTCATTTCCCCCTCAAAAACCGTACGGACATATTTGCAAACCCAATTCTATTGCGAATTTTCTATTTCAATACTACTTTCGAAAGTAAAACCATTAGCTATCAGTTCTAAAACATACAAGAAAGAAAGAAAAGATCAAAACATCAGCACTTTGCAACACAGATATATATATATATATATATATATATATATATATATATATATATATATATATATATATATATATATATATATATATTATATATATTAAATCTAAGACTAGAAATCCCTTTCTCGACGCAGAACAAGCTTTTGACCGAGTCTGGCACCAGGGACTGCTTTACAAACCTTGAGTATTCCTACCTCCTACGTACTTCCTTATTATCCGATCCTATCTCAGTAATAGAACCTTTAAAGTCAATCATAACTTATCCTATTCTTCCCTATTTATCCAATCTGCCGGTGTTCCTCAAGGAAGTATCCTAGGTCCTATCCTCTACACGGTTTATACAGCTGACATCCCTACACATCCTAGTACTGTCCTCACTACGTATGCTGATGACACATGTGTGTTATCAATAAATAATAATCCCTTCATAGCATCCCAAACACTCCAATCCCATATCCTAAACCTTCAAGAATGGTGTCAAAATTGGAGAATTAAAATAAATCCAAATAAATCTCATCAAATAACCTTTACCCTTCGTCGTAAACCAATGACTTCCTGTCCAACACTATCCTTTAATAATATCCCACTGATCCCTGTTGAACAGATCCGCTGTAATTTTCAATAAAGTTGTAAATTTCAAAAAATAGATATATAAAAAAAAAAAAAGACTAGAAATCAAACAAGATGATACACACCTAAGCATAGTGAGTAATAGAAAGGCCTCTAAAATACTTCAGAACCTAGATTAAAGAGCTTTTAAAGGGCCAAAAGAGAGAATCAAGTAGTTCGTAAATACATTTTGATCCCAACATTTATTAGTCAGGTAAATAAACAGTCCTTTAGGCATTCTCCATGACTATCCTATCGTCCTACTGGAAAAATGTTTAAAAAGGGTTCCCAGATAGAAAATTCGCCGACAGATGATGGCCTACGGACGCTCTAAAGCAGAACATTTATTAAAGTGCTACCAATGAGTAGTTCTTTACAAGTAATTATGATAATTTTAACACATATTTAATTACTTTATATATTTTTTAATAGTTGTAAATATCTATAAAGTAAGAATCAGTGAAGATCATTTAGAAGGGTAGCATTCACCTGAAGGAAAAATGATTTTTTTTTTTTAAATATAGAAACATATGTATTCGAACAAGCTAATCCCTTAGAAACATATCAATACCGAAGTCACAAATGTCCTTTATGCCCAACAATCCGTTTTCCTCGACCTGAAAGTTCAACAAAAACATTATTGCACATTTAATGCACTCTACTCCCCTCATTTAAGCAGTCATTGACTGGACTATAAGAGCTATATTGGTTTGAATGAAGAAAATTCACGTTTTTCCAAAAATTGTCAAGTATTGGGACTTTTTTTAAACACTCTACGTCATTTGGTGTTGTTCGGATCGAAAATTTGCCGACAGTTTCCTGATCAAAAATTAAATGGAGAATTCTTCGGTAAATAACATTTGTCTCTAGAAACAACTGTAAAAAAAATGATGATGAGTATTCACTTTTTGAGCTCAGTATGTAATAAGTAAGACGGAAATCAACTGATATCTTATGAATTTTTTACCAGCTGTTGTAAGGATCCAGTAATTTTATTTCTAAAAACAAAAATAAAAACAAGAAAGTTGAGAAGTTTGGTCGTGTAATGAAAGTGCACCGTTAGGAAGAAGGGGCTATTATTGATGGAGGGAGGAATCAAATCTGTTAGGCGGTGAATCCATCAGCCTCATCGGCTTCGTCAATCTCTCCCCAGAAGAACAGGAACCCATCAGGATCACCCCCGCCCTCCGAATAATCTTTTCTTACATTCCGGATCCTATATCCTGTTTTCTCTCAGATATAACAGATTTTAGATATGTCATCGAATTCTTCAAATGAAATGGGTGAGTACAAATAAAGCAACATATATATTGCACCAATTTTAAGGAATGATCGAAAACTATATATAAACAGGTGATGTATTATCCCAACGGCCAGAGACTGGAATAAATTTGCTAAGTATTGTAAAGAAGCCTAATAATTTCTTTCAGTGAAAACAGTTTTCTCAAGTATTCGGTAAATACTGGTATTATTTAGTAAATATTACTTTATATATATATATATATATATATATATATATATATATATATATATATATATATATATATATATATATATATATATATATATATAAAACCTGTACCACTTACAAACCATGAAGGTTCTTGAGTTCGGTACTTAAGTGGACTGTACTGTTTCATTCACGCTCAAACACCAGGTTTTTTCCCTAATTAAGAGGCTGTGTGTGGTTCCCGACCTCGAATCCCATCCACGGCTCAAATGACAGGATATAAATTTGCTGCTGTCAGTCGGACTCGAACTCGGACCCGGGAGCATGGTAGTCAAGCGCCTTACCCACTGAGTTACCGCGCTTCCCGATATATAATTTTTTATATATTCAACCATCCCCCAAAACAAAAATCAATTGAGAAAATAATATTCTTTCATTAGCTCGAATAGGTTCCATGTTTCTACACTAAATGCAGTTTGTTTTTCTATAAATATTTTTTGATATATTCAAAAATGATATTTTTTACTTTCGGAAGGAAAAACTGGAAAAAAAAAAAAATTCCATTCTTTGTTGTGTTTTTTGGGGGGAAATTCATTTTTTTCGATGGGGCTGCAAGTTGAAATTCATTACATACCCCCGATGAACATAAAAAGTAATTGAAAAAAAGTAATGTAATAAAATTATTTTTTCCCTGGATTCAGTCATTTTGATTAAAAAAAAAAAAAAAAAAAAAAAAAAAAAAAAAAAAAAAAAAAAAAAAAAAAAAAAAAAAAAAAAAAAAAAAAAAAAAAAAAAAAAAAAAAAAAAAATTAGTCCGACTGACTGGAATTTTAAGATACAGGAGGAATTAAGTGGGGCCTCAAAGTTTTCTGTATGTCCAAATAT
This sequence comes from Euschistus heros, assembly GCA_003667255.2. Taxonomy (NCBI): domain Eukaryota; kingdom Metazoa; phylum Arthropoda; class Insecta; order Hemiptera; family Pentatomidae; genus Euschistus; species Euschistus heros. Next base: position 273,533 of record RCWM02000758.1, read on the forward strand.
AATACTCTTGTAAAGTATAACATTTTTTATAATTTTAGAAGTTAAAATAATTTTATCTTAATTTAATACTAAGAGGATTCTGTTTCTAACTATTTACAAATCCTGTTTCCTGTGTCATGTAGGAGGTAGATCTGAATATCAGAGAGTTCTCTCTAATTTAAATAATTGCTTATTATTTAAAATTATTTTAAACATTTCTCTTTTCTAAATCGTACTAATGAAGCTTTTCACTAAGTACTCTTGAAGGATTACACTTAAAGAGTTTTAGCGAACGTTTTCCTTGTAAACATTAAATATTTCATCTTTCTCATGAGAGGCATTCATTTCGAGCGCTTTAAATTTTCAACGAAAAAATATAATAAAATATTCTACTCTATGCATATATATATATATATATATATATATATATATATATATATATATATATATATATACATATATACATATACATATTGCAATGTATTATGGGTACTCGGAGTAATGTTTTGTTAATAATTAATATTAAGACGGCGTGATCAAAAAGGGCCGGCACTCCTTTGATGTCGGTAGTATGATTGTTAAGCCATAAAACCCTTCCAAGGGGATCTGTGTCAGGTCAAACCTTCGGAAGGATCGCCGCTGCTTACCTGGAATAGATTGTCTACAAAAATTTATAGGAGACAAAGAACATCATGGCAAAGAAATCAAAACTTTCAGACAAAGGAAGGTAAGCGTAAGATGGAGGGGATGAAGCTCTTTAAAAGCATGGTCCTGAAAAACGAAGAGGAGAGTTTGGTACAGAAGTTTGATCGACGGAGAGTGGACGAAGAGATGAGAGACGGTTGGGAGTGAGATGGCTGAGGGGAGATGCTGGAGGTCCTCAGCGATGATCTCTTGGATGGCCAACCCAGAGAGATAGGAAGGAAGCCCTGATTACGACCGGACCCAATACGCCGACAGAAGACCCATACTCCATTTTGATAAGTACCAAATATTTGTAATAGTCTGTAATATAAATTGTAAATTGTGTGCTGACCTTATAATATAGTAATTGTATACTCATTCTACAGTTCCATATATCCATATATATAAACATATATAACCGTTTTAATAATTTTTTTAAAAAAATCTTTTATTGAGTAATTATTACAATCTGCCACAAATGTGGGCAATAAGTAATATAGATGGCGTATGATTACTTGTTTTAATAAATAAAGTAAATTGATATTCATTATAATTATTCTCTTTCCTAAATGCCACTAAAGTAATACTGAATTGGTTTGCACGTATTAGTTTAGAATCCAATAAAGGTAATCAATAAAATAATAATAAATGGGGTTCTATTCAGATATTAACACAGCATTTCCCATAAACCCCAAGAGCAACATAGCATATATATATATATATATATATATATATATATATATATATATATATATATATATATATATATATATATATATATATATATATATATATATATATATATATATATATATATATATATATATATATATATATATATACTAGTGTTGTGTCGGTACTAAAATTTTTTCGATTCTCGATTCTTGAAACCGATACCTTGCTTTAATAATAAATTTATATTGCAAAGCATAATCCAATAAAAAAAGCAATCAGGTTTATTGAAAAAATAATAATTCCTCAGTAGCGTAGGAAAAGGATGGGGAAAATATTGATAAAGTTATGAACTTCCTGTACATATAAGAACTCTTTCATAACATTTAAATAAAACATCAACTCTTGACTGTTTTTTTTAAATTTATTTTTATTGGAGTATTTATTCATTCATTTTAAAGATCAAACGGCCTTTGATGGTCACTAGTAGAACAAAACGAGTTCTGCGGAATAGGAATTAAAAATATCAGCAAACAGTCAAGTAATTAAGTAAAAAGTACAAAACATTCTAGAATAATGAAATATATACAAATCACTATATAAAAATATAGTGTCATATAAAAATTCAGTCAGAGGAATTCAAAGTAGATAGAGGCTTAAGGTAGGGAGACCCTTTATCTTGTGTAATTTTTAACCTTTGTTTAGAGCGAGCTGGCTAAACCCGGTGGCACCATCTTATAACAGTTTTGCGCAACATTTGGAATACGCTGATGACGTACTTATCACAGCGAGGACTAAAGCGGCCCTTGGAGGAGTTTTTTAAGAGCTGGAAGTAGCTTGTAAAAAGCGCGGTTTGCAAATAAACGAAGCAAGGACTAAATATATGTTAACGTCGCGAACCCAGTCTCAAGTAGAACAAATCCAGTTCAGGGAGTACAGTTTTCCAGCGTGTGAACAATTTAAATACTTAGGGTCGCTAGTAGAAAATAATAATGCTATTATCGCGGAAATCAAAGGACGAATAGTGGCCGGCAACAGATACCTGTTCGGAGTTCAAAAAGCTCTTAGGTTCAAAAATTTATCGCGTGAGGCTAAAATAACAGCATATAAAACTATTATTAGACCCATTATTACAAGCGAGACATGGGTGCTAACAAAAAGAAGTAAAGCGCTACTCCGAGTTTGGGAGAGAAAAATATTTAGGAAGATATTTGGCACAAAATATCTAAATGGCGAATGGAGAATAAGAAAAAATGATGAATTACTGTTATTGTTTGGTGAGCCAGATATAGTCGCCCAAATAAAAAAAAGCGAGATTAAGGTGGCTGGGACAGGTGGAAAGGATGCCAACAGATAGATTTCTAGAAAACTGCTAAATGAAAAGCCACAAGGTTTAAGAATGCGAGGGCGGCCACGATTGAGATGGTTGGATGACGTAGAGGAAGACCTCTGTCAGGCAGGAGTTAGAAGATGGCGCCGCAAGGCAGCGGATCGAGAAGGTTGGAGGAGGCTTATTGAGGAGGTCCTGGTCCTGTTCTAAGGACTGTCGCACCGATTAAATAAATACAAATCACTAGAAATAATAATAGTATACAGTCAATCCAAATGTTTATTAAAATTACCAAATAAATAATTTTAACTTTAATATTTTAAATTCACTATTCTCTCAACTTGCTTCGCATTCTATCCCCGATAACCCCCGAGATACTTGACAAGAAGTGCTTCTAGACCTTCTGATATAGAACTTTTATTAAAGTGCCACTAATGGGTGGTTGCTTTACAAGTTATTGTCATGTTACTATATTCATTATTCCACACATTTACTTGATGTACATATATGTTCTATACAGTTGTAAATATCAACAAAAATGAATATATGAATATATATGTATATTAAATTTTGTTAATTTGTTTCCAGTAGGACAATAAAATAAACATAAAAAAACAAAATACTATTTTTAAAAGATGACGCGCCAATAAAAAAAAATTGCATGTAAATCAGTCTATATTTTCTCTTAATTATTGGTTACCCCCTTGACCACCTTCCCTGGTATATATAGTAACTCAGAGAAAACAATCGATCACGTACTTTCAAAACGTGATAGGAAACAACAATATACCGGGGCAGCGAAAATTTTAAAGAATCAGAAGATGTCAGTAAAACAAATAAGCTTTTTTTTCCGGGAGAGCTGAAAGTACACTGACAGATTCGCGGCCATGCATGACTAACATGACTCACAAAACATCTGCTAGCGTGCAACAATAACAAGAGTAATGTAAATTGTTTCGAAGTACACTGACTGTTTGTTGTTGTTTATGTAGACTTAACGGCCTTATGTACTCCAACTAGGAGGGGAAGGACAGGTTATCCTACAGGTTACCAACCTATTGTAGTGTAGGGTGGGAAGGTCAACATTTATTGATTTGTTTGTGGGTTCGTCACGAAATAAATTTTAACCCGCCCAGGAGGAAATTCGAACCCACGACTTTCATTACCGAGCGCGCTGAGACCCTCGCCCCAACTCACTCGGCCATCGAACCACCAAGGAATTGGTAATTGGTAATACCCAATATCATTTATATGCTAATGACTTTCAAATCTACTTATCGTTTCATACTTCTGAGATTTTTGAGGCAACTAGTAAGATTCAAGATGACATTTATAGCATCAACCAATGGGCAGGAATAAGTTATGACTAAACCCAGAAAAAACTAAGGCAAAGCTAATTGGATCGAAACCCTTCCTTAATTCCCTTTCCTGTTGTCCACTTCTTTGTCTCAATAATTTATCTATTCAGTTCACAAACTCTGTCAAAAACCTCGGAGTAGTACTCGATCAACATCTGTATTGGAATAACCATATTTCCCACATTACCCGAAAAACCATCTCCATTCTCAAACAGCTCCTAAGATTCCGTGAATCTTTCCCTCGCAACACCCGTCAATTGTTAGTATCTTCCCTCATCCTTCCCCACCTCGATTATGGATGATTAGTATACGGAGGACTGTCTGGTCAGCTTGAAATGAAGCTGAAAAGATTAATGAACTCCTTTATAAGATTCATTTTTGGGATCCCCAGGCGTTCTCACATCACTTGCTGATATTCTGAGTTAAGGTGGCTTTATCCAAATTTTCGGCGACAATACTTCCTTGGTTCCTTTCTATTCCAATCATTAAAGTCCAAACAACCTTCGTAGATTTACGACATCCTTGCCCTTCGTTCTTCCATTCATCTTTTGAACACCAGATTTCAGCATATAGATTTGTATATCCCTTCTCATCGAACTGCTTTCTTTTAAAAAATCCTTTATTAATCGCGCAGCTTTATTTTGGAATTCCATACCCTTTTCGATCCGCAATGCTCCTTCTCTCACTTCCTTTAAACATAATATATACATCTACCTCCTCAATTATCAATCTTCTAAAATTAGGGTCAATACAGCCTTTAGTTGAATTTAAGAATTCAATTATTTCAAGAATCTTTACTACTTAGGGTTGATTGCCTGTAGCCGATAAAATATAGCAGTTTTTATTTTATAAATAATAATAATATGAGGATAAATAGGTAACGAAAAAAATATACACAAAGCGCTAATCGACTCATTATCAAATACTAGTGCTTTTTTTGGGAAAATACCTGAAAGACTAAGTCACTAGCACATTGCAGTGCTTTAATATGTAAGTAATTAGTAGGGTTGGGCGATAGTCGATAGTTACTATCGATATATCGATGGGTCATGCCTATCGATAGATCATTTTTACCCTCAAGTTTTGAAACTCTCGGAATTATCCTGATCTGTCTCTGTCCAGTGTCGATTTTTTTTTAATTGAATGCGGAATTCCCAGAGCGCAAGGGTTCTCTCAAAGATTAAGCCAAAAGAAAGCAGAAAAGCTAGTTTTTCTTTCGGGAAATATGTGGCTCAAGGAACACACTTGACTCTTGAAATTAACTATTTTTTTACTTTTCTTTTCTGAAGATTTGATTTGTTCATTAATTGATTCAAAATACTTTTTTAAAATTCAAATAAATTAGCTTTTTTTTCTCTCATCTTTATGATATAATCTTATAATTTATAATCCTGCAAATTTCAAATAGTAAGTAGATAATTGAATTGAATTAAATTAATTGGAATTCTGTATTGAAAAGCTTTGGATAAAAAGGAAGCAATTATCGAAAAACTATCGATAGAAATCGATAGTTCTCAACCGACAGTATCGGCCTATCGATAGTGCTAACTATCGATTATCGCCCAACCCTAGTAATTAGCTATATGTACTCCAGTACCACAGAGTATCTCTACACAGTAAAACAATTAAAAAAGCAAAATTATAATTGAAATCTAAAAAAATATTACATTAACTACCTTTGGGGCTTGGAATAAAAACAGTTAATTTAAACCACAACGTTGGCCTGAATAACCACTACAAAGCCGAGCACCCTAATAGCGGTGAGCTAGGGAACTACCTCCAAGAAAATAAAACAAAAAAAAAAACTTTCTCAGCGGGACCTAACGATATTTTAACGACGCAAATGGACTGGAACAATTTCTTCACCTGTCAATTTCTTATATAAAAGATTTAAAAAAGCTAGATAAGGAAAAAATATCAAGAACAAAACTTAATGTAAATACATTAAAAAACTGAATTTCTCCCTGGTAAAACAATAGATCATGGGTATGTAAATCTATAATATACTGGTTTTCCCATTTAAATTTTAAAATTAAAAGAATTAAATAACTAAAATTAATAATGAGACGAAATTAACTATCAATGATTAATCGAAATTAACAAAGTCAAGATAAAAATGCTATTTTAAACGTGACTTTTTTTATTTAAACTAATACATCTCCTAAACGGTGGGTCCTAGAGACCGATGTTATAGAACAAAAAATATTTTCTATTAAATTTGTAATTAAGATATTATCGGCAAATTTTTGATCCGAGTAACACCAAAAGAGCTAGAGCGTGTCAAAATGTTACCTTTTTAAATACGCTTCTATTAACTTGACCTGTACGTAACCGAATCTTTCATCGTAATTTTCACTAATTTCCAGCAATCTGATTAGCTTGAAAACTTGCACACGTTTCAAAGACCAATGACAATACAATAATTGCACAATTTTGTTCTAATGTTCATACTTATTCCAGTTAAAATACCCCCAAAATGGAGATCTGCCTTGTAAAAGGTGGAGTAGTAGGTTTTTGTTTGGTAATCATATGGTACAGGTGGGTTTTGAGAATAAAATATCAAAAACACATCAATTTGGATTCCGTTCATTTCACTCAACAGTTCATCAACTACACCGAGTAACGGATTTCATATCAATCTCACTCGAGAAAAGACTATATACTACTGGGGCATTTCTAGATTTAGCTATAGCATTTGACAGAGTTTGGCATGACGGACTTCTTTTTAAATTGAAAAATCTTCCTTTTACCTATTACCTGATCCTTCGATATTTTCTCTCTGATAGATTTTTTTCTGTCCGAAAAGGTTCAGAAATCTTCTCTATTTATCCAGTAAAAGCCGGAGTACCCCAGGGGTCAATACTAGCTCCACTGTTATATATTCTTTACACTCACGATATGCCACTTAGCCCTCGAACATTGACAGCAACATACGCTGATGATACAGCAATATTAACTAGACATAAAGACCCCACAATTACATCATTAACTCTTCAACACCACTTAACAATACTACAAGACTGGTTCAAACAATGGAAAATAAAACTAAACTACACCGAATCACAGCACATTACCTTTACACTCAGACAAGACTCTTGTCCCCCTGTCTTCATCAACAATCAACCATAAACAAAGGAAATTCATTATTTAGGACTTACATTTGATAGAAGATTAAAACTTCTGTATCCAATGCTTCATTAACGGTCGACATTAAAACTACGACAACGACTGAATATATACACTTACTTACTTAAACCCATATGGATTGACGCCACAAAAATATACAGGACTGCAAAAAATACAAACCTAAAAAAAAATACAAATATTTCAATCAAAATTACTCAGACTAATCACGAAATCACCTTGTTACGTTTCAAACCACACACTTCACACTGATTTAGAAATACCCACAGTAAAGGAACATATACATGACCTTTATAGACGATTTCATGACAGACTTCATGGACATTACAACATACTCATTAATGACATGGCCACGACTGACATACCTGGAAATACTCTCAGAAGGCTTAAAAGAAGCTAGATGAGAGATTTGCTCAAATAAATCTCTTTAACCCATGCCAGGAGGAGGGTACTATTGAGTACTAGCCTCCCACACACCATACAAGGCCTTTAGTATTCAATTTCATCACATTCACTTATTGTTACCCTAATAACAGCTGTGAAATAAAATCTGAAGAGAAAAAAAAAAAAAAAAAATTTGATAAAGAGAAAATGTTGGGTTGGGGGGGGGGGGGGGGGGGGGGAGCAAAAAAAAAAAAAACCAAACCTTTTGAACTATTTTCAGATTTTGGAAAAAAAACAAAACAAATAGAATAATGTTTTCAATCGAACAATGTTTTATTTACAGAATTACAGTTGATTAAATCATGTGTCTAAAGACATCCCTCAAGCTGAATTTGATTTAGGCGTTTAGCCACAACCGATTGTCAAACATTGAAGAATTTTTCCAACATTAAAAAGTTATTTTTGGCCATGTTTAATTTCTATAACGCAGAAATGTCTAATCCAATCAAAAAATGTTATATACTAAAAGTTTGTAGATCATTACATTTTGTGCAAGATAACATTTTTAAAGTAAAACTTTGTCCATTTCTTCTCTGAAATATGTCAAAAAAACAAAAATTGTTTGATTATTTCGGATTAACAAATCACGAATAGTACAGGGAAACTATCTTCGAGCCTTGAACTAAAAAAATCAAACGGTCTCACTGCTGCAAATTGTTCACCACAATTAGCTATTTAGTTAGGTTTGATATAAAAGCGTGTTTTTCTAGTTTTTTTAAACTATATTTTTTTTAAGTATAGATCCCTAGTCAAAAGCTAAATATGTATTACAAAAATTACTGGGATTTCAAAGAAACAAATAAGTTGTAAGTAATATTCAAATATTTCTCCGTTTAATACAAAAATGAAAAAAATACATTCCAGTATAAATTTCCCAATTTTCAATAAATATCTTTGGTTTTTTATTATCGCTTTTATTTATTGCGAATCCTCGGCACAATAATGAAGCGCACAGACTGCAGCCGCTGCCAACGAATTCCTATTTTGGGAATCTGATACATGCCAGGTGCATCGCACTCAACCTGTCCGGACTTGGTTATAATATATAACTTTGACATACAGAGGCCACAAACATATCCCATGTATGTCAAAATATCATATCTCTAAAATAAACTTTATAACTCAGTTCGAACATTAAAATAATATAAACCAAATCGTATTTAAAGTAATCGGAGATTAAAATCGTACAGAATCAACCCATTATTAACTACTTAAAGCTTAATAACAATCAAGTCGAATTTTCGTGGGGTGTAACAAAGTAATGGCGGTTTAAAGAAAAGTTACCGATTATAGTTTTACAAATTTCATCTCTCTTAAAGACGGTGAAAAAATAACATTTTTTATTTTTATTGAATAAACCTTTTTTCAATGTTTTTTAGGGTGTCGAATTAGAATTTGATGTCATTTTTAGTGTAAAAAAAACCTATACAGGTAGTTTGCTTAATTAACCTAAACCAAAATCTATGAAGCGGCTGTATTTTCCCTTAAATTAGCACTTAAAAATAAAGATTTTTAAAAAGAAGAAAAAGAACATGAATTAGGATAGCTTATCCCCTAAGAATAACATATGAGTGCAATACATAGGGCAATCGTCTGGCTATGACAATTGACTAATGATAACATTATCATTCATTGCAAAATAAATGAAAAATCTTGTAAAATGATACTACGTATGTATATTATTATAATATCTATTACAAAAATATTCATTATTTTCATTTGTTTGGAAGATTGAAAGTTCAGGAGGTAAAGATATTCGAATTGAGATGGGCAATGAATTCCACACAAAGTGGAAACACGGATAGCAAAAGATGCAGTTTGACGAGCTGGAGTGTACAGGTGGGTTGGGTTCTAGTATTCAAGAGGTAGATAGAGGAGCGCAGAGTAAGGAGGTCATGAATATAGTTGGGTTTTTGGTTTTCAAGGATTGAAATATGAGTGCACCTAGGAAGTATTGACGTCGGTAAGTGGGGTAAAGCCACCCAATATCTGAATGCCTGTGAGATATGTGAGAATGTCTGGAGATACCGAAAATAATCTGATAAAACAGTTCTTTGTCTTTTACATCTCATTTCGAGCTCACCAGAAAGTCCTCCATATACTTTGCATCCGAAGTCAAAGCTGGTAAAAATGAGAGATGATATTAAAATTGTCAAGTACATAGTGGTACTGAATCGCAGTAATGTAAAAGTAGTTTAAGAATTATAATAGATTTCTTCGTATTTGGGAAATATAATTATTTAAAGATGTTGTTCAAAAGTTACTCCAATGTTTTTAATGGGATTTTCGGTTTTTGAGGAAAAGCAGTGGATAGTAGGGAAGAACAATTAGGTGAGGATTTGAACCAATGAGGATTAGATTCAAGAATCATGTCGATATAATTTTTCAAACTCGAGATATAAAATAAATTAGTTTAATGCTACCTAATTTTTTTCTAGCTCCTAGGGCGCGTCAGTCGGAACGGCAAAATTCGTCAGGAATATCAGGAACCTCCAAAAACATTGCCAACAAGATCTGTGAGGGACTGAGAGTGACCTCCCCTTTTTAGTTAGTCCAATTGTAAAATTTTGTTTATATTCTAGCATAATATTAATTAGAAATTCTACTAAAATCTATTGTTCCGGAGTATATATGGGTACATAAGTTCTTAAATATCTACTTAATTTCGTAACCCTCAATCCAGTCATTACATTCTAAATTGTTTTTTTATAACTTTCATTTAAATTCTATTAACAAAAGATAATTTCAAAATGAAATATTTTTAATGATTATTTACAGTAATTATTTATTAATTAAAAATATATTGTTCAAATAATTATACAAACAATGATTGCTACAATAATACAATCCTTATTCTCAGAGAGTATCGGGTTTTTCATTGATACGACCGAGCTGTTGTCCCCTAACTGCTGGTGACCCCTTTAAACGAATTACAAAACTAATAAAATAGCTACCTGTAATAAAAATAAAAAAAAACGTTACAAGCTAAGTTACAAGATCCTCCTATCCCAATATCTGTTTTATGGTTCAATAAAGTAGGTTCTAAACCTGAGCTAGCTAAACCCATTGCAGCACTAACAGACTGAAACAAGATTACATTGTAGAATTAATGTCGAAACACAAACAATGTATTTATGTTTCTGGAAAAAAAAGAATAATAAAAACGAAACAATATTTGTATACCTCCGGCTCTGTTTATTTGAGTTTTATTTTCCAATTAAAATCAAGCTAGCTGTGTGCTTTAAAAATAAAATAAAATAATTTATAATATATAAATTCGTGCTTAGCCTCTCAGGATAAGTTACAACTTAATACTAAATTTCATAAAAATTTAGAAAATAAACTGTGCATATATAAATTTTTGATTTTTTTTTTAATCTTAACATTACATTAATTCATTAGTTAATACTATCAAATGTTTGTTTCTGTAACTAAATTACATGAATTTAGTATAATTAAATTTCATGAATTTGCTATACAAAGAAGAACTTTTCATAACATTCAAATTCATAACATGAAACTTTTTTTTTAAATATACATTTATTGAAATTTACAACTGTACAAAATATAAACATCAAATAAATGTATTGACAACGGCTATAATAACATGTAAAAACTTTAAAAGAACTACTCATCAGCAGCACTTTATTAAAAATTCTACACTAGAAGGTCTCTATGCCATCTTCGTTTCAAACGCCTTGGAGGATTATCAGGAATTGAGTGGGAAGCAAGTTGGGAGACTAGTGGAATGGAGTGGTTATGGGAGCTTACTATGGAAGGATAGGTATCTCCTCTGGGCTAAATCAGCAATTAATGGAACATTAAGATCTTTATGGATAAGTTTATTGGTCACAAAGTAAGGAGCGTTGAGGATTTTTCGAAGGATTTTGGATTGTAAGGATTGGATACGAGATGAATTGGATGGTTTAGTAGAGCCCCAAAGCTCAACTCCGTGTGTCCAAATAGGTCTAATCACAGACATGTATATGAGCCTTTTGTAATTAATTGGGAGCTTTGAATGTTTGTCTATTAAATGTTGAAGTAGTCTGTAACGACGGGCAGTTTCTTGTCGTTTTAGTCTTGTATGTGGATTCCAAGTAAGACGTTTGTCCAAGTGGAGTCCTAGGTAGCGGATTTGTATATTAAAGGATACTGTAGGGCCGGAAGTCGTATTTATTTTAATTAAAGATATAGATTTTTTTTTTTAATGATAGGATAAATAGTTTCAAAAGTCCAATTTGAAATTTGTTTCCATTATGATCAGAAAAACCGACGAGCCATAGAAAAAAACCCCCACTAAATTTATCAAAATCGGTTAGAAAATTCTAAACATTTATATTTAAAAATAAAAAAATGATAAATCTGTACTAAGTGTTTTATAGAATGCCTGTTTGGGCAGGAAAATTAAATATTAAATAAAAAACTTATTAATTTTACCAAATTAATTAATTATGTTTTTTTAATAATTTTATTAATTAATAGAAAAAAAAATTCCGGCCCCCTAAATGCCTGTCGGCTAAAGAAAGATTAACATGGAACCTGTTTTAGGGGTTGCCCCCTAAACCGTCCATGCTCCATTTTTTTTTTTTTTTTTTTTTTTTTTTTCCTTACCTGTGATTTAGTTGATAAATTTTAAAATAGCTTAATCCTGCTAACCGCCTATACCCGTATGTTCTTCTTTTTTTTCCGCTCACCAGTATCATTGTATTGTTAATTTCCAAAGGAGAGTAATTTTGAATAAACAAAAAGCGATAAAACGGAAGAAAATTTGTTCATTGTATTATATTAGATGACTAATTCAATTCTTTATTTTCTTTCAGTTAATAATAGTAATTTTATTTCAGATTTCCCTCTTTTTGTTTTATTGCTTATTCTGATACTTCATGCAAATTAAAATAATGTAAAAAATAACCAGCTTCCAGTACTTACAAGTACAAAAATGGTTTATGTCGATATCTAAAATCGAATTTTAATCAAAATATCGAATTATTTGAGACATTTATAGACCATCTTATTCACATAAACGTTTTTCAAGGTCTAATATAACTATTTTTCCGACAACCGGTCAAAGTATTAGGAGAAACAGAGTGAAAAGGAGTTCACTCATTAAAAACTATCTTCAAGAGATAGTACAATTAATTATAACGAGAATTAAGCTCTTATCTGCTCCTATTCTCCTAATATCAAACTACGCGTAACGACCTCACGTTCCTCAAAAAAGTATCGCTTTTGACCAATTAGGTCACCGGTATAAGTAAATGAAATTAATGATTTAAGATATAACGGTTATTTTTTAAATGATATAAGGTGGATGAACTATGAAACTATGTATCAATAGTCTAAAATTATAATTGAGACTCAAAAAGGAGATGGAATAAAATGTTTTATTTTGAGGACTCAAGGTTTCTCTATATTTATGTAACGTGGGATCAGGTCCAGAAGACATTCAGAGAATCGCAGTGAAGTATGCAGTTCTATAATTTAATTTTTAGTTCTTAGAAACCTCATAATTATATGTTAGCCTTATAATAAAAAACTAAAAGGTTAATAATGGTTAAAAAAAAAAAAAAAAAAAGAACAACAGAGAAATAATGTATTGTATTTAAATTTACTTTATATTCTACAATGTGTCCCGAATTTAAATGGCAAAACTTCAGCAACTTATAGCGGATCAAAAAACTAAGACAAAAAGTCCTATAGAGATTTGCTCGTTTTTGCTTAGTTTTAGAGAAAATCGCAAAAAAAGAAACAAAACAAAAATGTTACAGGTAGCGATTATCACCTTTCAAAGTTCGTCAGGCTAGGCAGGGAGATATATAAACATTATATTCCTTCTAGGATTATAATTTCTAAATCAGTCTTCAGTCAGTTACTCAGATATTTTTGTGTGAATAGCATCAGCCACAATGCCGCATACATATTCTAATGTTGTATAAGCTGATATGGTTTTTGTAACGGTAATGCTTTAGAAGCGTGCGTGAGTATGCGCGCCGATTTCCAAATAGAAGAGTGCCTAATCGACGAGTCTTTTCGATAACTTTTAATAGACTACGAGAGACTGGGTCATTCTTAATACGTAATGAAGGCGACCAATTCCAGGCAGCAATAGAGCAGATTATCGGAGAAGAAATTGTGTCCAACGCCACTTCGATAACAATCCTGAGACTAGGATTCGAAGAGCATCTGCTGCATTAGCAATATCGCGACAAGCAATATGGCGAACTTTGAAAGGTGATAATCGCTACCCATACCATCTTCAAAAAGTTCAGGATTTATTACCTCAAGACTATTTCAAGAAATTGAATTTTAGTAACTGATTTCTTGACAAAATTCGCGATGATAATTTATTTCCATTAAAAATTATATGGACCGATGAAGCTACCTCTACTACAAGAGGAGGAATTGTTAATCAAAGAAATAATCATGGGTTCTTGAAAATCCCAGAGCTATTAGAGAGAATAGGTTTCAGCATGAATTTGCTATTAACGTTTGGCTTGGAATTTGGAACGGATTACTGGTGGGACCATATTTCTTACCTGGAAGATTGAATGGTATCACATTTACACATTTTTTGGAGAACGACTTTTCTAATTATTTAGATGACACTCCCTTACAGCAGCGGATTAAAATGTGGTTCCAACTCGATGGATGTCCAGCTCATTATAGTAGAGTTGCTCGAGCTTGGCAGGATATAAATTATCCACAACGATGGATTGGACGTGGAAGAGTAGTACCTTGGCCACCCAGATCACCTGATATGACACCCATGGATTTCTTCGTATGGGGAACCTTGAAGCAGAATGTTTATTCGGTGTCAATAAACTCAAGAGAGCAATTAAGAGACCGAATCATAGATGCAGTGCACCAAATATCATCAGAACAATGTTTAGCTGCAATTTATCAAGTGAGTGCTAAATGTAATGCTTGCATTGGTGCAAGAGGACATTTTGAGCAATATTTACATTAAAAAGAACATAATATAAATATATTTGTAAATAAATAAGTATAAAAATAAAAATGAGAAACATGTTTTGTTTCTTTTTCTGCGATTTTCTCTAAAACTAAGCAAAAACGAGCTAATCTCTAAAGGATGTTTTGTCTTAGTTTTTCGGTCCCCTATAAGTTCCTGAAGTTTTGCCATTTAAATTCGGGACACCCTGTATATTAGAAGGCAATTTGTTAAAACACGTATATCACAAATATCATCACAAATATCTATATCACAAATTTCGCTACCGATTAAAACCAAATTTTAAGAGCTTCCAGAAACCGAAAACTGCATAGTTTAGCCCAAATGCGGAGGTCGCGGGATTTCTCCTTATTGAGATATCTCAAGTTATAGTTGACCTCGGATTTTTTTGTCTACTAAAATCTGGAGTCAACCTAATGTTATATACATAAATGGAAAGTGATATGCACGTTGATTCTAGTGATGCCTTTACTGTTTTCATTGGTTGAACACAGCAAATGTTATGGCCGTTAGAAGTTGTTGATAAAATCTCAACTTCAAAAACGTCCTCGAAGGGGTGAACATTTTTTTTTTTTTAATTTAATAAAATATGAAAGTTTTTAGGTGCGTAAAGGTATAAAGTTTTTTAGGTGTGTTAAATGGAGATTTTATAAAATTGAAAAAAAAATCCCACTGATTTACAGCTGATTTCATTGGAATTTTGTCATTTTTTAGGAGTGGAGATTATTCCAACCTCTCACTCCCAGTCATCTTACATCGTCCTCGACATTGTCTTGGCTTAGCCTTAGCCTCCCTCTTAATCTCTTTCCGTTCGGCAATTCATACATAATCTTTTTTGACATTATAAAATCCTATGGCTCTCAGTCTTCTTTCCAGAGTACCAGCCATAGCCACTGGGCACAACAAAAGACTGTATGAGTTTTTTTAATTAAATTTTTTTTCTTATCCCCTAATTTCCATGTTCTTTTTACAGGGTCGAAAAATATTTCTGTGGAATATCCTCAGGATCATACCACTCTCCCAAAAGTTACCAACGGTGAGGAAAAATATAAAGAAAGAAAAACTTTTATAAATTATTTTTTATGTTTTCTTTGGAATGATGAATCCGGATTTCACCGCTATTTTTCGAGAAACATTTTTATTCCGGAAAATAAATACAAAATAGTCCAATGAAAATAAATAAGATCGTATATTTATAAACAAAAAAAAAACTTTTTAAATTTATTTATTAATATTTACAAATGTACACAACATATACGTTAAGTAAATATGTGGAGATATGATTGCAATAATACGTCAATAACTTGCCAAGTAAATGCTCATTAGAAGCGTTTTAGTAAAATCTACATCAGAAATCGAGTGGGAAGCAAGTTTGGAGACTAGTGTATTCGAGTGGATATGAAGATTATCATAGAAAGACACCTATCTGATTTGGGTCATTTCAGCAAAAAAGAGGATCTTTAGATCATTATGGATAATCTTATTTGTGGTATATAAGAAGCATTGAGGAATTCGGTTTGTAAGGAGTGGCTACGAGAAGAATTGGAAGGTTTAGTGCATCAAAGCTCAATTACGTATGTCCAAATATGCTCCATTACTGTTATAAACAAACTAAAAAAAAAAAAAAAAAAAAACCTGTACCACTTACAACCCATGAAGGGTCTTGGGTTCAGTACTTAGGCAAAGAGGCTGGGTGTACCCCAGGAGGGTCTCCCGAACTCGAATTCGATCCACGTCTGAAATGACAGAAAATAAATTATCTGCCGTCAGTCGGACCCGAACTCGGGCCCGGGAGCATGGTAGTCAAGCGTACACACAGGTAAATTTGTCATTTGAAATTACCTGGAATCTTTGAAAGTTTGTTTGTAAATATTAAATTATTCGAAAACAACGACAATTTCTTTTCGTTTCAGTCTTTATAAATTAAATTAAATTAAAAAAAAAATCTTTAATTAATTTTCTAAAAAAATTTTTTTAAACTTTATTTTATTTTTTATTTTTAGCAAATGATCTATTTAGCCGCTCGATAACTTTTATAAATAAATATATATTGCACTTATCATAAAAGTAATAGAAGGGAAAACAATATCCGGAAAAACATATACATATTACTTTCTCAATCGATTCAAATAATGAGGGCAACGGGCTTTACAGTCTATTTATTCGGGTTGCGAAACATAAAAAAACAAACAATGGAACTTCCGGTTCTATTGTTAACTTACAACAACTGATTTTTATCAATTAACTAGCACCAGGTTGCAATTTTTTTTTCTTAATTGCATCGATTGCATTATAAATAAGATGTTTTCTTATAAAATTTAAATTTATCAAGTCCTTCAATATTATATCATCTAAATGAACGAATAAATAAATTAAATAATTAAACAATGTAGTCCAGTAACTAGGTAGTTAAGCTTTTCCTGATATTAATAATTTTTACGATGCTGAATACGAATTTCAACTTTATTCCCACGAAAACAATATTTAGAGTTGTTGCAGAGAAATGAAAAAAAGTAGTTATATTTATAATGATTAAAGTACAGTTGACTGTTATGATGAATGGAGAAGATGATCAGGGATACAGTCAAAGAGGAGCACCACGTCTAAGCAGAAAT
Organism: Euschistus heros; assembly: GCA_003667255.2. Lineage (NCBI taxonomy): Eukaryota > Metazoa > Arthropoda > Insecta > Hemiptera > Pentatomidae > Euschistus > Euschistus heros. Next base: position 290,729 of record RCWM02000758.1, read on the forward strand.
ACTTTAATAGGTGCTAACGTTTCTACCTGCCTTACAGATCTTCTTCAGGGCCACCGAACCACATTGGCGAGGAGACGAACGACCTTCTAGTTACGAGCGCGCTGAGACCCTCGACCCAACGCACTCGACCATTGAGTCCCGCTTTGTAAATATTGTATACAGTTGTAAATATCAATATGTAAAATTTAAAAGAATAATTCTAGCAACTTCAGTAAGAAAAAAAAATGAATATTAATTAAGGAAAAAAGATCCTAAATGAGAATTTCATTTTCGCCCTCACCTCTAGTAGCAAATAACTTTACACAAATGAAGCGTAGAATTATAAAACCAGCCATTTTTCAAATATTTTCACAGCTGGTCGATAAAGATAAAGGTCTGGCTGGATTAGGAAGTGGCCTTATTTTTTGCCTGGCCGTTTTATATGTGATTTAACTAGTTCTGGGAGGAAACCTTTCACCTAAAGATAATCTAAAAGAAAAGCTAAAAAAAAGATTTGGAAATTGGACTGGTTTTTGAATTATACGACTCAAATATTAAGTTTAACAGTAAATATCCAAATAACTGTTTCTAATGAGTTGTTTTATCAAAGTAATATAGTCAAAGGAAATTAACAAGTACTGTATAAATGATTTCACATGATACTTACTTCAATAGTGTCTTAATAGTAGGTTTGTAAAAAAAAAAAAATCTATAAAAAACCTACATGTATTTTAATATTTGAACCGACTAATTAAGAATATATTTAGAACTAAAGACTAATGAGCGAAACTTAACGAGTCCAGACCTGTTATCACGTTTTGAGAGCGATAAATGTTCTTCAACAAGGCTAAAGATAGTCTTAAAAGTTTACTTGATAGCGATTTTACAACTTCTGGTTGTGAAAGAAACCTAGTCGATTACCGACACCTTATAGTAATTTTAAACTTGAAAGTCTTAACCGTGTTCTCAAATAAGTGCTCAAAACAATTGAATGTCAACTAGAACAAAAATAATTAGTTTGGCAAAAAATCTATAATAAACTATTTGTAGGAAATTTTATATTTACATCATTTATTTATTTTAATGAAGAGTTTACCCTAAGATGGGGAAAAAATTAAACAGCATTTTACATATAGGCCGGGTAGTCCGCCGAGCAGCTCAGTACCCTGGTGTCAAGCACTTGCTGCAGGAGTCGGTGGGCTTACTGGCCTGGAGTTTCGGGGTACCAATTTTTAGTATGTTTCTGTCAAATTTTATATTATTACTAACTAGATGAGTGCCAATGTCAGGAAAGATATTTATGAATTGTATTATTATTCCAATTCTGAAGAGGATCCCATTAAAAAAGGGGTCGAAACGTAAATAAAGAGAAGAGTGAGGAAAAAATAAATAAATAAAAATGTAATAAAGCATATATTTTTTAAACAAAATATTGTTAAATATAAAGGAGGACCTATAACCCGAATATTGTAGAATAGTTATTGATATATATTAATTGTTTGTGTTTTCCTTCGGAACGCTAAAGTTTTCGAAACAGCGTTGAAATTCCAATTAAGCACACGTAACAATCAATTGAATTGCAAGGCAAAAGATTTCTGGCTGTGGAGATGGATTTTTGGAGATCAGCAAAAATCTCAAGGATTCAACGAATCCGGAATAAGACCATAAATTGAAGAATGGAAGTTAAAAAGAACATTCTGGAGGAAATGGAGGGAAGGAGACTGAGATGGTTCAACAATATTAAAAGAATGAAGAAGAGAAGAATTCGCTAAATAACTTATGAATGGGAAGCAGAGGGGAGGAGAAGGAGAGGTAAACCTAGTATCAGGTTGAGAGATGTTGTGGCTGAAAGTATAGCTGGTCGGGGATTAACGGAAGAAGAAGCGATGGATAGAGAGGAGTGGAGGAACAGGCTAAGGGAGGAGTTTGGTTGAAGGAAATTTCGAAAGCGAAGAAAAATCCTTTCAAAGAAGAAGAACAGTTAATTGAAAAATTAATTAAACAATTTTTCGGGGATTCATTCATTTGTCTCCTAGTGAATAGACTATTCTACATACATGTATGTATGCTCATATATTTATTTAGTCTTTTTAACAGGTCTGCCTGGCACTGATCAGCTCAATCACAACAGAAAGGTGCAGGAAAGCGTAAAGTAAATATTGGTCTTCTGAAAATAAGCTATTAGGTCTATATAGATCGTTGGTGCATTCAACGAGCATATCCCCCAAGGGAAAAGATCTCCAATTAACGTGCTTAGCGATCTAGAAATAAAATATCTTAGCTCATCGAAAAGTTTAATTTTGTTACTTTTTATAGAACTCCATTAAAATGTACACAGTGCGGAAAAATGGATAGATACATATTTTGTATTTGTTTATTTTTTTAAAAGATCTACTGGAATGAAGTTAGATCACAAGAAAGCAAACTTTGAAATAATTTAAAAAAAAAAAAAAAAAATTATTTCACCAAAAATAAATTAAAACCGAGTTATTTTCTTCACATCAGAAAAGTACTACTTTTATGACGTGTAGAGATAATCAGAAAATAATTCCACAACCAATATATATATATATATATATATATATATATATTTAAATTTGGTTAATATTGATATAATTTAGATAAAACATTTTCGTCAAAATTGCTAATTTATTTTTGGAATTTTCTTAATACATCTCATTGATTAATCCTCTAATCTAATACAACACTAGGCGCCTGCCATAAAAGGGATTTATGTTGTCGCCACATTTTCTGCAAGAATGTAAACATGTCTATTTCATTTATGGTACAATTAAATCGACAAGGGGGGTAATAATACAAATCGTACAAGGGGGGAAGGGAAAAGGTCCCATTTTTGGGATTCTAGATTATATTTCGAAAACATTAAATCTAATTTAATTTCCTATATAATTGCTCCTATACATATCTGTAGAACATCCAGCGGTTTTCGTGAAAAAGAAGTTTTATTTATCTCACTTTTTGTCTTCAGATTTGCTTTTAATGCAATTCACGATCGTTTCTTAGAATCAATTTCAGTATCAAAGTTGTAGAGCATTAAATTTACTTTAATTTTATATATACATTTCTGGCACTTGAAGCAAATGTTCGAAATACAGTGAGGTAACATTTTCTTTTTCTCGAAAATTTGAAAAACGGATATCTCGAAAACGGTTGAAATTTCAACAAATATGTATAGAAACAATTTTATAAGGAATCTAATGAGATTTTATTTTGATTTGTAGTATATTTTTCTAGGGTCTACCGTTTTCGGGATATAATTGAAAAACCAAAAAATGCGAATATGTCCGCTCACCCCCAGGGGCGGGGACTTGAAGTATGTTTACCTTCTAACAGCTAAAAAATTAAGTAAAAAATTATCGCATATTTCATGCACTCTATACACCTCATTTCTATACACCTCATGACTGGACTATTGGTAAAGTTCGATAAAAAAACAAAACAAGAGATATCCGTTATTAGTCTTAACAATTTTAATTTAAGGTGTTAGTATTTTCGGAATAAGTATTTTTGACATCTATACTATTGAAATGAGAAATGAAATGAAAAAACAAAATCTTTATTCTGGGACATATTGTCCCCTAAGAATAACAGACATGTATAATAAGTTGTACAATAGTCTGGCTATCTTAATTTCAAATGGACAATAATAAGTATAAAAGGTAATATATGAATACACAATTGAAAATAGAACTTTGTGATAAATATATACATGAGAAAAGAAGAGAGAGAAAAAAAAAGAAAGAAAAAAGTAGGACAAAAAAAAAAAATAATAACAATATGCTAATAGAATAATTACAATGCGTTCAGAAATAAAAAGAAATATAAAAAAAAAAAAAAAATAAATAAAATAAAATAAATATAGTGAAAAGAAAGGAAAAGATATATAGAGAAGAAAAATAATAAGACCTATTTGAATGATACTATTATATAAAAAGACCAGCCACTTTTTTTTCTGTGATCAATAACCGCGAAAACTACTTAACCAATCTGAACCAAATTTTAACTACATCATCTTCATAATTCAAGGAAGGTTTAGTAATAATAAAATTTAAATATTTTCTATTAAATTGTTGTTAAAAAAGCGATAAATATGTGGTTTGTAGAGAAGTTTGGAAATTGACAGGTGGCGAGCGCCATTCAAGAGAGGTTACAAAGATAAGGTGTTAAATGGAGTTAGAAATTGATATTAAAATTTGCTTAGTTCAATTCAGTTATTATTAAAAAAGCTATAAATATGTGGAGCGACAGTTTAAAAATCGACCTATATTCTGCAACAGGGTTTGCAATGGTAAAACTATTAAACCCTACCGTACCAAATTTTAACTTTATCATCTTCATAACTAGGATGGTTTGCAATAGTTAAGTTCACCATAATAATAATTTAAATGAATAGTTTTAGGTGACAGATACGAAGTCATGTCACACTTTCATAGACCTTTAAGGTTAGAAATTAAAATCCAACCAGATAAAATCGTTAAAATTATTTCTAAGAAAAAATTAATTACCAAATCAAAATGTCGATCCTTTGCTTTTTTATATTGTATGTAAAAATATGATCAATGTGCCTTTAGTTAAAAGCAATGAAAATAGTCTTTGTCCATCTGGATTACCAACTTATACGTTAAAATAAAAATTGGATTCCTAATTGTGCTTTTATGTATCTTTAAACACCGAATTAGGGCAATTAAGGTTAAAAATGACTGCTATGCCTGAAAATATTATTGAAGAAATAATGCTTAATTGCCTACTTCAAAACAAGATTTATATCGATGAACAATTAAATAATCAATTATTCGTTAAAATTATCTGACAATGAGTTCTTTAGTTAGGAAAGCGGGCGAAGCCATGACGGGTAATGCTAAGTACTAATGTATTTATAATAACAAAAGAATAATGTTCATAATAACAAATTCCCTTCCTCTTTATTCTGTATCCTCACTTCATATTTATTTCCAATGCCACCGTGGAGCTTTATAGCGAGGTCATTGCGGTCACTATTCATCCTAGGGCCGGAAGTTAATTACTACTTTCTTCCTGTTGTGCAATGGTCACACTCTGCCGGGTCTCATGTCGATAGGGAAAAAAAAACTTAATTGATAGGTTCCTACATTGCGAATACTACGGATATTCAAAGAATGGAATGAATAGAAAACCTTGTGAACGATTTTTTGGTCGATATAGACAATTTATTTTTTATTTTTTAAATTAATCAAAATCAGCTAAGGGCAATAAATAATACTACCAAGTTCAAATCCATGTCTTATATACAAGACAATCAATAAATTGATAATATGGAACAAAGTTAGTCTAGGACAATGTCCCTTAATTATAGCATAACAGAAAGTAAATTAATATCTAGCCTAGAAAATTTTAAAATATATAAAAATAAATATAAATAAATACAGATTTACATTAAAGATAGAAGAAAACAGAAATGGATTGTAAAAATGCTTAATATAGGAATAAATATTATAAGCAATACTAAAATAATTAATAGCTTCTATTATAAAATACAGTAAAATGCAGAAATATTTACCAAAAAAAATCCATATCCATCAATGCGAAATTAAGGTATTACAACGCTCTAATCAGACCGGAGCCCTCTATGCAGCTGAAACCCTATCAAGGGAGCAAAACTAGAGGTCAAGGAAAGAACTATCTTGAGGAAGACCTTAGTTCCAAGGATCATAAATAGAGAAAGGTACCACAGGCCCAACTATGGTCTATACCTAAATCAAGAATCTCTTATGGACACTATCAAGAGACGCCCCCAATTCTACGGACATCTTGAGAGATTGAACAGCATCATCTACAGCGCCAGATCCTGCAAGAAAACATCATTGTGGTACAAGCAAGTCAAACATGATCTTCAAACCTTCATATCTCTGAATCCCACATCCAGGACAGACAAGTTTTTCGGAAAATGTTGAAGGAAGATCCTCATATAAAACTTAAGGAAGGGAAGAGACCAAAGAGATCAGAAGCAGCTAAACAACTTTAAAGTCAGAAAACGAAGAAAATATCGGCTAGGAAGAGGGCTCTCCAGAACCTGACCAATTCCAACTCACTTTCCTGAAGACCATCGTGGTTAACGCACGTGGTCCGATGAGGGTTAATTTGAAGAAGCGAAAAAATACAGTAAACGATGAAATTAATAATATCCTTAGAGAAGATGAGGAAATAGAAAAATTAAATTGAAAAAAAATATATAGATAAAAAAAATTATATGAGAATGAAAACATTATTATAAAAAATTGTAAACTTAGGTTGATGTATGCCTGAATGAAATTTATTATCGAGAAACCATATAATTAGTGTTTGTCAGGCTGAAGAGATAGAAGGTGGTGGAAGAGAATTGTTTGATATGTTTTAAAAAGATTTTTGATCAAAGAGCGAGATTCAATGATCAAAGTCGATATTAAGGAACCGATCGTCATGGCTGACACTGCCAATAGTTTTGTGAGACCTGATGTTGAAAAAATATATTCTGTGTTGTAAAATGAGCAGCCAAAGTTTTAAGTTCTAAGCCAGAGTTACTGCCTGAAGCTCAAACACTATAAAACCTAATAAATGAAGATAGAAAATAGCAGCATTTTACTGTACATTTTTGTTTTTATTCTCAAAGGATTTTTGTTATCACAGAATAAAGATTATTTATCATTTCATTACATGTTCAAAGAGGTTTTCGAGCCTTAATACACTATTAAAACAACATCCAGAGAAATCTCAGTCCAAACTCACATATTTAGTGTTTAAGTAACGAATCGAAGATTGAGCAACCACATGTAATCCTCACTTTATGGCCAAAAATAGTTAGACTTTATCCTATACGTACAATTGTGAGCTGGATCAGGAAAAATTTAAGCCAGATTTTAGGAAAAAAAAAAAAAATTAACACCACAACTCAGCTGTTTTCCATTTTTTTTTTAAATAATAATAATTAAGATAATAATAATAATAATATCAATAAATCAGTTTTATGAGTCTCTAAGGCTTCACAATGCGGAACTGCGCGAGTTGTATCTGGTAAATATAGTTCAAGTAATAGACGCTTAAAATGGGCATGTAAAGTCGTTGGGTCTAATAATGATCGAACTCCGAAAAAAGGAATCAGTTTTGAGTCGTCAGGGAAACGACCGTGGGGTAGACCGAGATGAAGATGGGAGGATTGCGTAAGGACCAACCTGGGAGATTTGGGTTTTGGAGGAGTGGGTTGGAGGGAAGTGTGCGGTCGACGATTGGTGGTGTCGGCATCGAACCTTCGGATGCGCTAAGCCTTAATTTATTTATTTATTAATTACATGTTGAAGATAATAAGGGCTATTTGATATTTACTAATTTATTTCTTTTTAGTATTTATCAATTTATTTTTAATCCAAACTATCGATAATCGGTTGTTGGTATCAAGTGTCAGGATACAAAAAATTTGAAAAAAAAAAAAAAAAATTAAATTAATAAGAAATCATAGGATAATGTAGTAACCCACCCATGATTATCTACTATTTTATTACATTTAGTATATTTTATTAGTTATTTTAAAAAATAGATAATAATGTAAACTATAAAAAATATATTTACAATTTATTTTATAACCATATGAGAAAAATTATCTTCACAATATTAATTTTTATAATTAGTTATAACTTATCTTCAAAAATATAGATAGTTTTTTATTCCAGAATATAAACTATAATATGTATAAATATAGGAATGAATAAATAAGTAGAATTTCCGCAAAAGTAGAAGGTCCTCTGAACGTAAATTTTCTATGATCATCTAAATTTTTCCAAGACCAAGATCATAAATTTTTCGATTTCTTCATCCCGATTCTTTCTTGGTCTAGCTTCTCTTCTTTAAACATTTTATATTATTTTATAACAAAAAAATAAATATAAAATTAATCTGATTAGGTTTTTTAAAAATTAATAGCCGATAGATACTTCAAATATCAAAGATTTCGAAGAATAACTAAGAACTAAGTTCCAGAAAAGTTTAATCAAAACACTTCTGAACTAAGTTTTCTTTTCTATTAAACTTATGAAACAAAATCCTATACATACTTTTGAAACAACTTCGAACTTGAGTTTCAATAAACACATATCAACTCTTATAGTGTTACATACTAACAGAAAAATTATATTTTCAAAAAATATACACTATTTTATACTTCACATAGAACAAACAAAATAATATTCACAAGAATTAATTGAAAGATTTTAAAATATAATTTGAATACACATAAATATTTTTATATCAATCAAAAATATATAAATAAACATTGAGCTAAATTTATTTTTTCATTTTTTAAAATAGTTGCTTAAATATATCAGATACACGTTCATAAAAAAACATTAGGGGTTCTCTTTTATATGAGAATATATGAGCCGTTCAATATCAATACCTTTTTTCGAAAAAAATATCGAGAGAAAACAGCGCACAGTGGCACGAATGGCCTATCTTGGAGGAAAAAATCATAATGAAAATTAATGAAACTATTGTGATAGGTGTATAGTTAAGTAGTTTATGGAACATTATCAAAGGTTCTTTCGTTTTTTGGAGGTGGATTTCAAGGTAAAAAGAACGATCTAAGTAGTACCTAACTCGACAGGTCAAATTTTGTTAAAACTATTGATTCTTTCAATGTAAATTTGTGTAACATCACATTGATATTTTTTCATAATTAGTGAATATAGACGATCGTTATACCAGTAACCCATGCTTAAAATATTTTTTTTATAATTTGACCTATAATATAATTTTTTTAAAAGTGCCGTAAACTAAAGCATTTTTTAAACTAAAAAGATCTATTACTAAAAAGTAGCCCAAAGTACCTCTCTGAAATTCATGGTAGAGGTGCCTTAGAAGGTATATAAAATAATCATGAAGCATTTAGCTGCTTTTATCAGCTTTCTTGTCTGAAAACGAATTTTCAATTCCGCGAAGTGAGTAATTTAGTATTTGGCAAAACTGTAAGGCTAATGATTTAATATGTATTACTATATTTGAAAACTTGAATTAGAGGATATTATTCCAACATCTTCAGCTGCACTTAAGCGATATTTAAAATTGGTAGTTATGAAAATTAAAACGAAATAATAAGAGGCTGGAAAACCCCGGAAAGTCATATTACATTTTATTGACTCTAAGCATCAAGGAGATCGAGAAATTACTTTTATAAGAAAAAATCGTTTTACATACATTTATAAAGTTACAATACTCAAGAATTAATGTATGTAAGCATGTTTTTTTTATTTATTTTTCTATTTGTTTATTTTCTATTTATTTATTTTTTTGAGACATTTCGATAGTTCTTATTTAAATGGAGTCTAAAGCATAACTGAGTAAATAGTTTTGTTGAGTAGGCAAAAAGGTCAGTTAAAATATCACAGAAAGACTTGAAAACTACCGTTTCATAATATGAATTGGATTAGTACACCGGAAACATCTCATTTATACGATACCAGCTTGACGTGTTTTTTCATTCATTACTTTTTTAAGATAATTAAAAATAATAAGTATAAATAATTACTCATTATGCAATCGTTAGAAACGATCTAACTAATTTATATTAAATTAATATGATACAAATAAAATAAACAATGAAAATTTAAACCTAATTAAAAAATATATATATTGATCACGGATAATGGGGACCTACTGTATAGTATTTTCCTAATTGTTGTGACTTTAGTTGTTTTATTTTACCTTTTTTAAACTCTATTGTTTATGTAAATCAGGTTGCCAGGTCAGTTTAAGTGATTCAGACTTTTTTCCTTCTAGATTGGTCATTCGTCCCACTGTGCAGCGGTTTAAAATGCCACTTTCAGCATTCAAACCAACACAGTTCCTAAACGGTAGGTCCTGGAGGCAATTGTTATACCATATAACAAAAGGTTTTCTCGATTATATTTCTGAGAAAGGAATTGTCGTCAAATCTTCGATCATAGCAATATGAACAGAGCTAGAGCGTATCAGAAAAAGGCCCAAATCTTAAAAAATGAAGGCAAACGTGACTTCTTTCATAAAAACCAATATAGCTCCTAAACAGAAGACCCTAGCGGCAAATGCTATATAACAAAAAGTATTCTCCATTATATTTCTGACGGTAGAACTATCAACAAATTTTCAATCAGAGCAACATCAACAAAGCTACAGTGCTTCAAAATGTCACATTTTTGAATGTGATAAAAACGTATGCAACTCCAGCCAAATATTCAATTCGAAATTAAATCTTAAGCGGCTTTTCTCGCATAGTTTGTTTACAAACTAAACAGGTTATGTACACACTCGAAGTTTTTAGTGAATTCTATTATGTGAGTTCCTAATCTTTGTCACTCAAGGTACGCATGCTATAGAAGGATCAATGTAATTAGGATTAAATTGAAAATTTGAATTAAATTTAAATAAGTTGAGCTTTGAGGCTCTACTGAACCATCCTATTCATCTCGCATCCAATCCTTATAATCCAAAATCCTTAGAAAAATCCTAAATGCTCCTTACTTCGTCACAAACAAACTTATCCAAATCATCTTAAGAAACCTTACGTTTCTGACTTAGCTCAAACCAGATATCGATCCTTCCATAGCAAACACCAAAACCATTCAAATCCATTAGTATCACAACTTGCTTCTAATTCCATTCCAGATAACCCTTCGAGGCGCCTGAAAAGAAGATGGCCTCGGGACCTTCTAATATAGTACTTCATTATATAGATTTACTTAAAGTATAAAATTATAAATTGTACACAGTTATAAAGGTCAATGAATAAATAAAAATAAAATTAAATGTACAAAAAATTTCTTATCTTCATAAATGTAGGTTTTAACAGTCCACTTTCAGATGGTACATAATGCTACGCTTATGTGTTTGATCAAATGGAACCTGTCCTTGTCAAAAATGTGAGCAGATATATAATATATGGTTATATGTTCGTGTAGTCTGTCTATGTTTTCTTTTTTTGGAAAGGATTTAAAAATTGTCCAACGGGGTCACCCGTGGTATAGTGGTTAGCATTGCAACCAACTAAACCCAAGATCGCGGGTTCGCAGCCCGACAGATGACCTTAGGATTTTTTAATAGGAGTGAAAAATCCTTATCTATGCTGTCTTTTGGAAGGGACGTAAAATGGGGGTCCCGAGCCTGTGCGATGTCAGGTACTCGTTAAAGATCCCTATCCTAATTATACCTGGATAGGCAAAATATAAGACTCCCACCGTAGCAAGGTCGGATTAGCCGTAGCAGCATAAAGTGACGTTAAACGAAATAAACAAACAAACAAAATTGCCCAGCTTTCTTTATATTATTTTTCAAAATTATGTTACTTTGAGCTCAGAAATTTCTTTTTGATAAAGTTTTAATCAAATTCTATTTACTATATTAAATATTAAAATACTCTGGCGAATCAAACCGTAACAGCGGCCTTCTACACACAATCACCTAAGCAAAGAAATTCAAGAGTTATGTTTCATAAAAACATGAACGAGTAATTGAAATCCTTGAATTTAACTGGATTGCGAGTTTTATGAGATAGTATAATATCTCAAGGTCAGTTGTAGATAATGAAATTAGTAAAAGCAATTATATTCTGGTGCGATTTTATGTCCATGAGAAATGGATTTTTTTTTTTCTGTAACTACAAAATTAACAATTATGGAGATATAGAATAATTAGAAAAAAAAAAAAAATATAATAAAAATATTTTTAATATTCATTGAACAGAACTCTAGTGGGCTGAATTCTAATATAACATTACAACATAGCAATTTCCTTGTCAAACGCAATATATTACATTAGACAATAAATTCGATGCTTTTGACAACAGCCCATATTAAATGATAAACGATAGGAACCAAATCAAAGATTTATGTATCGGAGCTGTTGAAATTGGATTTCATTTGAGTACAATAACGTTCGGTTATTTAGTCATCTGATTTCCGTTTCAATATATAAATCAACTTCAAATTTCTATTACTTTTTTTTTTTTTATGCACAACAATAACAGATTAAAATGGTGTTGGGAATTACACTTATTTAATAAAATAAAAATGTTTGTTTATATATGTAAAGAAAACTCATCATACACGAGTGTTTTTCTTAAGTTACCCAGAATGCATTAGGACCACTATTACCCACAATGCCTACAACGCCACGAGAAACAGCTGTGAGTCAGAAGAGGCGTTTGTTATCATTGTGAAAAATTAACCTTTACTATTAACAACTATCAGCTTAAATTGTGCACAAAGTGAACATCGTAAAACTTTTCAGGAAATACAAAAAAAACAGCATAATTATAATGCTTTCAAAAGTGAAAAAAAAAAAAAAAATGTTTGCAGACCATATAGTCCAGTCAATAAACATACTGTAGAGTGCATGGAATAGGCGATTATTTTTGACTTCATAGCTTCGTTAGGAATAGTTAGAAAATAAACATACTAAAAGTACCCTGGGGGTGAGAAAAAGGTCTCATTTTTGGATTTCAAATATTCAATCAAAGTTTTAGACTATTAAACTTACTTTAATTTCACTTACTTTAAATCACTTTAAGGCATCCCAGACACTCCAGTCACATATTAATTCCATTGAAGAATGGTGTCATAACTGGAGAGTTAAGATAAATCCCCGCAAATCCCAGCAAATAACCTTTACCCTACGTCGAAAACCTACCTCATCCTGTCCTCCTGTATCCTTTTATGGAGTACCATTAAATAATGTAGAACAGATAAGATACCTTGGATTTTATCTGGACAAGAGACTTACCTGGAACCCTCATACAAGATTGAAAAGACAAGAAGCTGCACGTCGATTTCGACTACTACAACACCTACTTGACAAACGTTCAAATCTCCCGATATACTACAAAAAACTCATCTATATGACGATTATCAGACCTATTTGGACTTACGGTATAGAGTTATGGGGATCCACCAAACCATCGAATTCATCCCGCATCCAATCACTCCAATCCAAAATCCTTCGAAAAATCCTAGATGCTCCTTACTTTGTCACAAATGAATTGATCCACAACGACCTTAATATCCCATATGTTGCTGAATTGGCACGAACCAGATACCTTTCCTTTCATAATAAACTCACTGCTCATCCAAATCCACTTGTTGCACAACTTGCTTCCCATTCCATACCTGGCAATCCTCCGAGGCGTCTGAAAAGAAGATGGCCTCGTGATCTTCTTTTGTAAATATTCATTAGAGTACTACCAATGGGTAGTTCCTCTACAAGTTTAATTCAAGTCATTATGTCTCATATATACCGCATATTTACTTGATGTGTTTTTTAAATACAGTTGTAAATTTCTATTAATAAAAGAATAAAAAAAAAAAAAAAAAAAAAATCACTTTAAAAAGTGAGGTAAACATTATTTTTTCCAAAATTATCGATTTTTAATAATGCATATCTCGAATCCGTACAAGTTCGGCAAATATGTATATAAACAATATTACAAGAAATTAAATAAGCTTTAATTTCGATTTGTAGCATATTTTTCTAAAGTCCACTATTTTTGAGATATAATCGAAAAAAACCAAAATGAGACTTTCTCCCCTCCCCCCCCCACCGTAAGCTCACCCCCCAAGAGACTTTTAGTATGTTTACCTTCAGCAAAGTCAAACAATGTCGCATATTTCATGCACTTAAACCTCTCATTTCAACACTCATTGACTGGACTAATAATATAAATAATTTCCTTCATGAGGTTCCACAAATTTCAAGAATAAAAATTTTACTGTGTGCAATCCTGAAAACCAAGGATTTTTTCCTAATTTTGAAGGTATTAGGGAAATGAAAAAGGAAAAAGATAGAATAAACATGTTTACAAACCAAATTTCTAATATATAAAAACTAAAAATTACAAAGAAATATAACAATTATTTAATCACATTTTCATGTTTTTACACGTTAAATAAACATATTTTCTTTAACGACACATTCTGATAATATACAAAATAAGTTAAACTAAATTTTCATTATAATGGTATTTAGCACGTTTTGAATGGAAAATAATATACCAAGCGATAGAGAAGAAAAAAAAACAGAAATTAAGAGAAAAATGTTTTCAGTCAAATTGATGATTTTGACTCCATTTTAACAGTCGACGCCTAAACTAACATTAACATTAACTCCTGATACAAATAAGAAAACTGAAATAAAGGCATTAAATGTTTCTTTCGTTTTTGCAGAAAAAAAACTCAATTACGTCTTCGTCTCATTATATAAGAGCAGTTTAAAATCATTATACACAGCACAAGATACCTACAATTAGTGACAGTCATTTTTATAAACTGCATCCTAATTCATGGCACTTTTTTATATTAACTTTTCTGTAAATATATATTTAATGTTATGCATGAACTAAATGATGAAATAGGGATCGCCAATTGTTAGGTAAGAGAAAGAAATTATTTATTGAAGGAATTTAATGGAGGTTTGTGGTGATTTGATATTAGAAGCTCTTAAATATATGTCCTATTATAAAACTATCGAATAATTTTGAATATACAATAGATACAATATGGCGTAATTTAAATGAAAACATAAAAGTTGAAAACCAATTCCTATTCCTACCATCAGCCAATGTAAAAAATATATTTTATCTCCGAATAAATAGTCTAATTCAAAAGTTGTGTTTTACAATCTACGATTCGATTTGGAAATATAGTAGTTTATTATCGAAGTCTCTGAAACACTTCTGCGCAGGAAAATAACCGAGGTGATTGGCATCTTCCATTTCCCGTGTCCTTTATATGAGTGACAGATATTACATACACCGCGGAGATGTGTTAGATCAAAATATGTGAGGAGGATGGATTTCAAACAAGATATAATATAAAATACAATCACTTCGGATGTTAGCCTGTTTTAATAAAAAATAAAAAAAAGGAAGTCGATTTAATTTACAGCTGAAAATACATTACACGTTGTTAGGTTTTGTAAAAATTAATTCAAGTTTAGGATCTCAAAATATAAAATATAAAATTGGCTCAACTGAACCTATCGAATTCTTGTCGTATCAAATCGAAAATCCTTCGAAAAAATCCTCGATGATCCTACCTTATTAACAAATAAACTTATCCATAAAGATCTTGACAGAGTTGGGCAAAATGTAATTGAAATATATTCTATGAATTACGATTACACTGTAATTGTAATCCCGGCCGGATTACATTACATGATATAATGCAATTACTTCATGAATTACGATTACAATGTAATTCATCAATGTAATTCAATTACGGATTACATAATTGGATTACAGATTTCGATTACTTGTAATTCAAGGCATGAATTATTTGAAAATTTAGTTGGATTACAATATTTCTTCCATTAAATAGGCAAATAAATATCAGAATATCAGTTTTCACCTCCACCATTTAAGTTTAAGATTTTTTCATTGTTAACGGTTTTGAACTATCGCCATCTTTTTCTTAGGTACAGGAGTGGGGGGCTAAATTTCTAAATAGAGAACGGCTGGTCCGATCTTAATGAAATTTAATAATTATGTTTCTTTCGTACTTATTAGCGTATATTTGGGGTTTTAACAGTTTTACTAATAAGGGGGGGGTGGAGGGGGGCTAAATTTCTAAATTGAGAACGGCTGGTCCGATCTTAATGAAATTTGATAATTATGTTTCTTTCGTACTTATTAGCGTATATTTGGGGTTTTAACAGTTTTACTAATTAGTGGGGGGTGGGGGGGGGGGGGCTAAATTTCTAAATTGAGAACGGCTGGTCCGATCTTAATGAAATTTGATAATTATGTTTCTTTCGTACTTATTAGCGTATATTTGGGGTTTTTAACAGTTTTACTAATTAGTGGGGGGGGGGGGGGCTAAATTTCTAAATTGAGAACGGCTGGTCCGATCTTAATGAAATTTGATAATTATGTTTCTTTCGTACTTATTAGCGTATATTTGGGGTTTTAACAGTTTTACTAATTAGTGGGGGGGGGGTGGGGGGGGGCTAAATTTCTAAATTGAGAACGGCTGGTCCGATCTTAATGAAATTTGATACTTATGTTTCTTTCGTACTTATTAGCGTATATTTGGGGTTTTAACAGTTTTACTAATTGGGGGGGGATGGGAGGGGGGCTAAATTTCTAAATTGAGAACGGCTGGTCCGATCTTAATGAAATTTGATAATTATGTTTCTTTCGTACTTATTAGCGTATATTTGGGGTTTTAACAGTTTTACTAATTAGTGGGGGGTGGGGAGGGGGGCTAAATTTCTAAATTAAGAACGGCTGGTCCGATCTTAATGAAATTTAATAGTTATGTTTATTTTGTAATTGTTAGGGTATATTTAAGGTTTTAACAGTTTTACTCATTAGTGGGGGGTGGGGGGAGCTGTATTTCTGCATTAAGAGCTAAACTTTTTTAAGTGAAGTACGTTCAAAATAATTTTTTCACAAGAACCGACATCGGATTCAAATTCAGCATTCAAAAGAATCCTTAAATACGAAATTTCGTCTAAAAAGAAAAATAGAAATTTGTAAGCTTCAAAATTTCCTGACCAAATAAATGGTAGGCAACTTTTGTTGAAATTGATAAAAACATGAATTACGCTTAGACGGTTTATTTTATCAACTTTATTTTTTTTACAGAAAATATAGGGAGGTATATATATTACCATATATATTACATATACCATATATATTACGCTTGAAATATATATGGTTTCATCATCCTATCTGGTTTCAAACTTAAGTTAAAAATCAAAATGTTTTTCGGATTTTCCAATTTTTTTAAAAAGCTGAGACCCTTCTGTTTCCAGCGATACCAACCAGTGGATCTCGTGACAAAGTAATGGTGATTTAAAGGTATGTAACCAATATTCGGTTTAAAAATTTCATTTTTCTCCAAGAGGGTGAAAAAAAATGATATTTTGCTGAATAAGCGTTTTTTAATGTTTTTGAGGGTGCTAAATTAGAGTCTAACGTCAATTTTTGTGTAAAAAAATCTATAGAGGTAGTTTGCTTGAAAAACATCATTCAATCATTTTTTTTAAAGAAATTAGTTAACCTAAACCAAAATCTATGGAGCGACTATATTTTTCCTTAAATTCCCAATCAAAACTAAAAATCTTGGTGCAAGAATCATGTCGATATCATTTTTTAAACTCAAAATAAAATTAGTTTAATGCTATTTTATTTTATTTTTCGGCTTCTAGGGCCCATTGGTCGGATCGGCAAAATACGTATCTAATATTTTTTGACCAGGAACTTCCAAAAAAATTGCCAACAAGATCCGTGAGAGACTGAGTTTGTCCTCCCCTTGTCAGTGTTGCCAGCTACCTACAAACCTTACTTAACGCCCTAATAGTAACAGACAAGAAATTAATCCATTTTTTTTTTTAATTAATGCTATTAACAAAAAAAATATATACTCATTTAAAATCATATCGAGTGATAGTTCATATGAACGCTAGTTAATTATTTATTATATTGTAAAAAGTGTAATTTAACTTCTTTGTTAAAATATAACAATCATTATTAATTGTCTATTTCATTAAGGTAAATGTGTTCAACTATATTATTACACTTTAAAAAATTTTATTTTTTACATTTTAATTTAATTTCAAAAACAACTTAAAAATGAATTTAATCCTACTTGAAGAGAATTCGAGTCTGTAACATACTTAATTTGATTCAATTTTGATTTACGTTAAGTTCCATTCAATATTTAGAACGTAAATATTATACTGTTACTAAAAACTGTTAAAATCGGACAAGCCGCTCTCAATTTAGAAATATAGCTCTCCCCCACCCCCCAAACTAATTAATAAAACTGTTAAAACCCCAAATATACGCTAATAAGTACAAAAGAAACATAATTATCAAATTTCATTAAGATCGGACCAGCCGTTCTCAATTTAGAAATTTAGACCCCCCCCCCCCCACCCCCCACTAATTAGTAAAACTGTTAAAACCCCAAATATACGCTAATAAGTACAAAAGAAACATAATTATTTAATTTCATTAAGATCGGACCAGCCGTTCTCTATTTAGAAATTTAGCCCCCCCCCCCACCCCCCACTAATTAGTAAAACTGTTAAAACCCCAAATATACGCTAATAAGTACGAAAGTAACATAATTATTAAATTTCATTAAGATCGGACCAGCCGTTCTCTATTTAGAAATTTAGCCCCCCCCCCCGCCCCCCACTAATTAGTAAAACTGTTAAAACCCCAAACATACGCTAATAAGTACAAAAGAAACATAATTATCAAATTTCATTAAGATCGGACCAGCCGTTCTCAATTTAGAAATTTAGCCCCCCCCCCCCCCCCCCACTAATTAGTAAAACTGTTAAAACCCCAAATATACGCTAATAAGTACAAAAGAAACATAATTATAAATTTCATTAAGATCGGACCAGCCGTTCTCTATTTAGAAATTTAGCCCCCCCCCCCCCCCACTAATTAGTAAAACTGTTAAAACCCCAAACATACGCTAATAAGTACAAAAGAAACATAATTATTAAATTTCATTAAGATCGGACCAGCCGTTCTCAATTTAGAAATTTAGCCCCCCCCCCCCTCACCCCCCACTAATTACTAAAACTGTTAAAACCCCAAACATACGCTAATAAGTACAAAAGAAACATAATTATTAAATTTCATTAAGATCGGACCAGCCGTTCTCAATTTAGAAATTTAGCCCCCCCCCCCCCCACTAATTACTAAAACTGTTAAAACCCCAAACATACGCTAATAAGTACAAAAGAAACATAATTATTAAATTTCATTAAGATCGGACCAGCCGTTCTCTATTTAGAAATTTAGATTTCCCCCCCCCCCCCCCCCCCCCCCCCCCCCCCACTAATTAGTAAAACTGTGTAAAAACCCCAAACATACGCTAATAAGTACAAAAGAAACATATTATTAAATTTCATTAAGATCGGACCAGCCGTTCTCAATTTAGAAATTTAGCCCCCCCCCCCCCCCCCTCACCCCCACTAATTACTAAAACTGTTAAAACCCCAAACATACGCTAATAAGTACAAAAGAAACATAATTATCAAATTTCATTAAGATCGGACCAGCCGTTCTCATTTTAGAAATTTAGCCCCCCCCCCCCCTCACTAATTACTAAAACTGTTAAAACCCCAAACATACGCTAATAAGTACAAAAGAAACATAATTATTAAATTTCATTAAGATCGGACCAGCCGTTCTCTATTTAGAAATTTAGCCCCCCCCCCCCCCCCCCCCCACTAATTAGTAAAACTGTTAAAACCCCAAACATACGCTAATAAGTACAAAAGAAACATAATTATTAAATTTCATTAAGATCGGACTAGCCGTTCTCAATTTAGAAATTTAGCCCCCCCCCCCCCTAACCCCCACTAATTAGTAAAACTGTTAAAACCCCAAATATACGCTAATAAGTACAAAAGAAACATAATTATCAAATTTCATTAAGATCGGACCAGCCGTTCTCATTTTAGAAATTTAGCCCCCCACTCCTCTCCCTAAGAAAAAGATGGCGATAGTTCAAAACCGTTAACAATGAAAAAATCTTAAACTTAAATGGTGGAGGTGAAAACTGATATTCCGATATTTATTTGCCTATTTAATGGAAGAAATATTGTAATCCAACTAAATTTTCAAATAATTCATGCCTTGAATTACAAGTAATCGAAATCTGTAATCCAATTATGTAATCCGTAATTGAATTACATTGATGAATTACATTGTAATCCCAATTGAATTACTTTGTGGGAATACTGTAATTCATACCCGATGTATTTCGATTACATCTGTTTGAAATATAATGTAATGCAATTGTAATCGGATTACAATGTAATTGAATTTTGCCCAACTCTGGATCTTGATGCTCCATTTACCTGATTTAGCTCAAACCAGATTCCAATACTTTCATAGTAAAATCCATATCCACTCAAAACCACTAGTCTCTCAACTTGCTTCCCATTCTATTCCCGATAATCCTCCGAGAAGTCTGAAACGAAGATTCCTAGGGACCTTTTAAACATAATAATTTTACTCACAACTGTACACAATGGACAAACAGTGAATGTGAAGTTACAGAAGACATGATCAGGCATGAGGGAGACAGCACCCATTGATACTATCTCCAGGCGTGAAACTTAACTGATACTGAATGGTAAAATTTCGAAAACAAAAAAGCATCTTATTAATCAACGATCGCTATGTTTTGTCTATACTTAAATAATAAGCAACTGTTAATTTAAGACAAGTTAACGGGAATAGGTCGTTAACGTTGAAAAACTATCTCCAGCCTCCCGTAGAATGAGTTAACAAAGGCGAAGTATCCTTCCGCCATCTTAAAAACAGTTAAATCGTTAAATATTTCAAAAAAGTGTCCTTTTAAGGACAACAATGGCGGAAGTCCGCCATCTTAAATCCGTTAAATATTTTAAAACAGTATCCTGGAGGACAACAATGGTTTTTGAAGACAGACTGAAGCGAATCATGAACTGCTTCGTCAAGTTTGTCTTCGGTAGTCCGAGGCGTTCCCATGTTTCCCACCTCTATTCCCAACTAAATTGGCTCTATCCCACTTTCCGTTAACAATATTTCCATGGAACATTCCTATACCAAATTATCAATACCCTCCAACCTTCTTATATTTACAATAAGCTTCAATTCAGATCTGCAGTCAATCCAATACATACGA
Source organism: Euschistus heros (assembly GCA_003667255.2). Lineage (NCBI taxonomy): Eukaryota > Metazoa > Arthropoda > Insecta > Hemiptera > Pentatomidae > Euschistus > Euschistus heros. The sequence continues at coordinate 311,398 of RCWM02000758.1, forward strand.
GATCCCGTCTTTCTGATCTGTATACCCCATCCCATAGAACTTCAACATTCCAACGCTCCTTCCTTTTCCGCTCACCAATCCTATGGAACTCCATCCCTCCTCACATCAGACAAGCTAAATCCTTGAAAACATTCAAATATTTCTATTTCCAATACCTCCTTCTCATCCAGACTGACGCTTGCTAACTATCTAACTACTTAGTCAAAAATTATTATCGCATTGCTGGATTCAGTTCTGGAATAATTGAGATTCCTTTTAATATAAATTTAACTTTCCATAAATATAACATTGGGTACATCTATTGTACATACAAATCATATCATTGTACCAAAAGATTTTTCTATATCATTTTATTTTATTTTTTTCTCATTTAATTTTATCTCCTCTAATCTGTAGAATGTTATCTTCTTTTCTTTTCTTTTTATTTAAATATCATCTATGTACATAAAGTCCTTAATGTATTGTTTTTCTTCTTTTTTTTTTTTGTATCTCATTATGTCTCTAACCAGATTTAATTTAGTTATACCTGCAATTATCTGTTATTCTTAAGGGACTTTGTCCCAGAATAAAATTATTTTTCTATTCTATTCTATTCTATTCTGATAACTTAAAAACCGTTACAGACATAGTATCCTTAAGGAGGAAAAAGTTAATTGTAATTGTTGATGAAGAGAGTGTCCAAGGATGTCCTTTGGCCTCAAAAAATCGTCAGATCCTGGCAGATCTGTAAAACAGTGTTAAAACCGTTACTTAATTACCATATCGCTGTACCAGTTGCCAATATTCATTTACTCAATTCACACAAAACCACATGTTAATTAAAAAATATTTTTTTTCTAATATAAGGAAAACCGTTTTTAAGAAAAATAAATCGCTTTAAATTATAAATAAAAACTATTTACAAATTTGTGAGACAACATACATCATTCCCATAATAAACTGCGATATCACACAAATAGAGGTTCTCAGCTCTCCTTCATCTCGATAATTCGCCGAGGCGTCTGAAAAGGAAATGGCCCATTGACCTTCAGACATAATAAATTTATCAAGCTATATCGGAGTGCTATAAATAGCAGAAGCCATCTCCTGTCAATTTCATATCGTTCTTTTATTGTATTTCCTTGGTGGATCTCGTATATAGTTTTAGATACCAATATTATAAAGGATATATTAGGTTTCATTATGAATGGAATGGGATCTGGATTAAACGAAATATGAATAATTAGGATAATAATTATAAGATAAAGGGTCAGTTCATCTGTGATAAAGTAAGGAGCATTAAGGATTTTTTGAACAATTTTGGATTGGAGATAATGCGCAGAGGATAAATTAGATGGTTTTGAGGAACCCCACAGTAATAGGTCTGATAATGGTAATAAATATATGTTTTTTGTCGTAAATCGGGAGACTAAAACATTTGTCAAATAATGTAGAAGAAGATAATCAGGTATGCAGTCAAAGGGAAACGGCACGTCTAAGTAGAAATACTTTAATGCCTGCCAACGTTTCGACCTGCTTTGCAAGTCTTCTTCCGGGCCACCGAACCACACTGAAGAAGAGACAAACGATGACCAATATGAAAATTATCAAAGAGAAACCCACGTCTATTATACCAAGCGACGAAGACCAAAAAAGGCCGAATAAGGGACATAATTCATGTAGAAGCCAATTATGGCACAGTTGTAGGGAGAGTTGCACTTAACAACATACTAAAAGTACTGGGGGGTGGGGGAGGGGCTCTAAAGGTCGGTTTTTCGTTAATAACTCGAAAACTCTACTAAATTAATTTACATAAAATGTATAGAACCTTGTTTGTAAACAGTTGTATGTAAATTAATTTAGTACATAAACATAATTTCGCTAGAGGCAAGAGTTTTTGAGTTATTTAACGAAAAACTGAACCTTTAGAGCCCCTCACCCTTAGCTCCACCCCCACCCCCAGTACTCTTGGTATGTTGTTAAGGACACCTCCCCCTACAACTGTGCCAAAAATGGCTTCTACATGAATTAACTCCTCTAAAAATCCTTCGTTGCCTGGACTATAAGTTGAAATACTTTAATGCGTACCAACGTTTCAAGAACACTATCAAATCTCAACATTTATAAATTTTTAGTTAAGCCCACTAGCTTATGGTATTAGGGAAATAAACCCAGTTTAAGTGTTGTTTCTCACAGTATTCCAAAGAGCACAAAATTTAATTCAATTTAGGTAACTGTATATTCAACACTTCCGAATTATTATTTTCTTTTAAGAATTATTTTCTTTTTAAAAATTATTTTCTCAAGTGATACGAAATTTGAGTTATCACACTGTTCTAGCCGATTTGCGATATGCATTTCGAAAATTGTCCTATATGTTTTCCTAACTTATTTGGGATCTCGATTCACCGAGGACCTGATTATCCGAGGCTATCTCGGTCCCTAGGTGATCAAGATCCTATTAGATTCTTTCACACCTTTCAATGTTCCATGAAAAAATAATATTTGGCCGAGAAGATTATTATAAGATTTGATTATTTTAAAGGAGTTTCCCAGGGTGCCATACTGAGTCCTCTTTAACTTATTAAACCTTTATTGCTCAGATATTCCCCAGTATGATAAGGACACAATTATTGCTCAATTCGCTGATGACACAGCACACCTTTCCCAAGATGATGACCTTCACGAAGCCATAAGAAAACTTCAGTGTGGCCTAAACGGTGTCTCGTCGTTAGTCGGGCGTGGAAACTTCAACTAAACCCATCGCAGAAGGAAGCGAAAACCCATCGAAGAAGGAAGCGAAAACCCATCGAAGAAGGAAGCGAAAATCTTCACCTTACGTCGTTTCAACCTCACCGACCTGATTACACTTCGACTCGATCACCTCCCAGTTCCCTGGAATCCTAAAGACCAGGCAGTGCGTTACCTAGGAGTACACCTTGACTTGGAGATTCCCCACTAACTACATCTTAGAACAAGCTAACTCAAGACTTAAAAATTTGTACTCTGTTTTAAATAGAAAATCATTACTTCGTAACAGAACTGCTATCTGAGTATACAATACCATGCAACGGCCTCTACTGACCTATACCTGTCCTGCCTGGACCAAAAAGAGACTACAGACATTCCAAAACAGAATACTGCGAATAGCGGTTACCACACCCTGGTTTATAAGGGATTCCCAGCTTCACCGGCAACTCGAAGAGGTCTTTAACTGGCTCACAAGGCGACGCCATGAACTTCTCCACGTCGCATCTAGAGCTCTGGAGTACAACCAAGGAACCTCAATAACAAGTAGATTAAAGCCTAGGGCTTACCAAGACATACTTGGTTGTGTTGACATAACATGTGTTCATCAAACAGTTTGTGCATAACATTTATTGATGTTCCGAAACTATGTTGATTATTTTACAGAAATAATTATATAACCAGTATTCCTAGTAAAATCATTTAGATGAAGGATTTGACTACATTAATCAAAAAAAGAGATTAATGAAGAGAGGTAGAAGGGAAGACAGGTCAAAGAAGGGGGCTAAATAAGTTTAAATGCTGAAAAGAGGAGCAGACCTCAATAGAGGGCCGGGGGCCTTTGCCCCCCTCCCTTCAGGCCCTAATGCAGTCCCTTTAGAATAGTCTTCTAGGTCGGGGCGATAAATTACGTTCACAATCGTGTGTTAGCGGCGGGAAAACTCTATAAGGGTGAGGCGTTTAAGTCATAATTAAATGTGTCCCTTTGTATTGTTACAATATAATCAAATACATTCTTAGTATAATACTTCATTTGATATAATTATTATCATTCATTAGTACCTCAAACTCCAGATTTAGACCATCTAGTTGAGATCGGAGCCTATCGGATTATCCATTGAACATCCGAGTTTGCGTTCAAAATTTTTTCAAAAACAATCTTTACAGATGACGACTTCTAAAAAAGTGATTTTCGATTTTTTCATTCCATAAAAAAAATAACATAAACTATTATTTAACTTTAATACACCGCCGTGGAACGCGCCATTTTAACTGCTTCTTGCTGCATCCAGCTTTAACATCCAGCCAGTACTTGCGCATTCGTTCTCTATGCTGTTGCTTCCTTTCTTCGGTCCACATCTCGGCTGTTGGAAGCCTAGGCTTTTTATGGAAACATGGGTAGTGTTGCTCCTTCAAATCTTTGCCCACCTCAGTGAACCAAGCTCCCTTAGTTTTATTTTTGAGAAAATTAGAGAAGATCCTATTTGTCAGTCGCACTGGGTTCATTCTTGTTATAAGGCAGTAAAAGGTAATTCTCCGTTTCCTCATGGCGTCAGTTATATTTTTCACGTAAAGTTCGTGGTCGTGCCGTCTAATATATTCCCCGTTTTCTTTCACTGCCCCCAAGATTTTTCTTAGAATTTTCCTTTCTTTCACTTCCAGTCTCTCCCATAGTCTCCGATGCATTGCAAGGCACTTTGAAGCATATAACGCCTTCGGACAGTCATCCGTGTGGTAGTGTCTTAACTTGGCATTCGCTAATATTGATTTCTTATTGTAAACCAGATATATATGGATAAATTTATTGACTGTTACTATTAAATGTTTTGTAAGATTCTTGAGGTTCAGTCAATAAATAAAAACTATTTTGGTGACGTTTCGAGACTATATTGTTCTCATGTCCTGCATCTTAGTAGGATATTCCTACTAAGATGCAGGGCATGATTATGAGAACAATATAGTCTCGAAACGTCGCCAAATAGTTGTTTTTATTTATTGACTGAACCTCAAGAATCTTACTAAACATATATACAGGGTGAGTATCTCTTAGTATAAAAAAAAAAATTGGGTTAAACTAGATCAAAAATGTAGCTAAATGCCGCAAATCTCACCTTTCTATTCCAATCCGTTGCAGATATACGATAAATCGAAGACTTTTTTGAGGAAATCACGTTTTTTCCCATAAAAACTGTAATATCTCCATTTTGTCTAAATATTTTTCAAATTTTGGCCACATTTTCAGATTTAGCATTAAATTCCCTATAAGAACAGAGTACACGTAACCTTGAATTTTACAAACTTGGTATCTAAAGAACAGCTTGATCTTCACCTTATTTGGGGAAGTCACAATGTCTTATTTACTTCAACGCTCACCGTTTTTCGTAAAAACTATCCACAAAACGTCAAATCTCACAAAAACTTGCAAATTTAATCAGCTTTCGAATGATATGTTAAACGTAATGATTTTGTTTCAATTTCATGGAGATATTTAATTTTGAAACCGAAAAACATGGTGTTCTCATTTTGTATACAAATCAGTTACTTGGGTAAATAAAACATTATGACAATCCCTTAATGGAAATGTGCATTTTAAACATAATAAACTCTTCATTGGAATAAAAAGCAAAGGAAAAAATGATTGTTTAATAGAAAATAAAGGAAAAACTGTCAATAAAGCGACACTACATCAGAGGATCTCATGTTAATACATTTATTTATTTATTATGTGATTTATGGCTAGGTGAGTCTCATTTTTACAGGGGAAGGCATTTCGACCATTCATAATAACGATATACATGGATTGGTAGAAATGCCATCCCCTGTAAAAACAGACTCATCTGCCCATACTTCAAAAAGTAGTATTCTTAGACACAACCTGCATTCAGTAGCTAACGGCAAAACTAAGGTCTATGTTCATTATCACTGGGTTTTAAACATTACATTGAAAATCTAATAAATAAATCCTAAATAATAATAATAAATAAATAAATGTAATAACATGAGATCCTCTGATGTAGTGTCGCTTTATTGACAGTTTTCCTTTATTTTCTATTAAACAATCATTTTTTCCCTTGCTTTTTATTCCAATGAAGAGTTTATTATGTTTAAAATGCACATTTCCATTAAGGGATTGTCATAATGTTTTATTTACCCAAGTAACTGATTTGTATACAAAATGAGAACACCATGTTTTTTCGGTTTCAAAATTAAATATCTCCATGAAATTGAAACAAAATCATTACGTTTAACATATCATTCGAAAGCTGATTAAATTTGCAAGTTTTTGTGAGATTTGACGTTTTGTGGATAGTTTTTACGAAAAACGGTGAGCGTTGAAGTAAATAAGACATTGTGACTTCCCCAAATAAGGTGAAGATCAAGCTGTTCTTTAGATACCAAGTTTGTAAAATTCAAGGTTACGTGTACTCTGTTCTTATAGGGAATTTAATGCTAAATCTGAAAATGTGGCCAAAATTTGAAAAATATTTAGACAAAATGGAGATATTACAGTTTTTATGGGAGGGGACAAAAAAAAAAAAAAAAAACGTGATTTCCTCAAAAAAGTCTTCGATTTATCGTATATATGCAACGGATTGGAATAGAAAGGTGAGATTTGCGGCATTTAGCTACATTTTTGATCTAGTTTAACCCAATTTTTTTTTTTACACTAAGAGATACTCACCCTGTATATACATTTCTTCTTCGTTTTGAATTTTAGTATATTTTCTTTCAAAGCTTCTAATAAATTATAAAAGATTCATTTACCTGACAGTAATTAGAACCATTTGTATATACGGAGTTAGCTTTTGGGCTCCACTAAATATTCCAATTCTTCTCATATCTAATCTTTACAATCCAAAATCCCTCGTAAAATCATTAGTGCTCCTTATTATATCACAAATAAACTTATCCATGAAGATCTAGATGTCCTATATGCTGCAGATTTGCCCCAAACAATGTACTTATTGATGACATGCTACATGCCAGCTCGAATCTCTAGTCTCCCAACTTGCTTCTCACTCTATTTCTTACAATCCCTCGATGCATTTGAAAAGAAGATGGCAAAGAGACCTTCTAGTATAGAACAGTTATAGAATTACTACTAATGACTAGTTCTTCACAAGTTGCATATTGCATATTTTGTACACACTTGTAAATATCAATAAAATAAATTGAACGAAAATATAATGTTTTTCTCATGTATTGTTTTTTTCTGCAAAAAATTGTATAAGTTTGATATTTTTTTTTTTCTACTCATAGAAAGACTTTTCATAGAATACAGTGGTAATAAATAGAGAAAAAATATTTGTTTTTAAAGCAACATTATTATAAACATCACAAGCTTTTTAAAGAACGAACATTTTCTAAGAAAATTAAATAAAAGAAAAATGATACCAGCGGCACATATAAGATATCCTGATATGGCTTCTTGTAGGATAGATTCAACATATAAACTACAATATTCCTATTTTCGGAAGTAATGCGCCTTACAAGGGGCCTTGGAGACTAGAAAATGATAGCCCAACGCCTTTCTAAGGAAAAATAAATGCAATGCAAAATGTAAACACAGGCTCTTTCAATACTCTAGATAAGAAAGTGTGGTCGCCATGAATCCGGAGACTGAAAACCAAACTGATTTATATGTAAACGAGTCAAGATCAAGCTAAAAAATGATAACAATATGTCAGCTCGATACGATCTTCAAGTTTCCTTGGACAATGGAGGAAGAAAATCGGAGAAGGCAGAACTCTGGACACTTATATCACGTCTAGATAAAGACTTCTCATCTCAACGCTTTAAGATTAGAAGACACTTCAGTAATGGTTTCACAATGAAGTGAAATATTTTACTTAGAAGTTATAAATAAATAAACAAACAATAGTCTGTTATTATTAGAAATAAATGTCGATACGATTTTCCTATTTTTTAATAGGAATCCCTACTGTATAATAATATAATTATATTTCAATTGTAACGTATAATAATATTTAAAATGGCATTTTTTTAAAAATATACTGCGATATATCGATGCTTACGGTCACCGATATATCGTGCATCGATATTCAGGGTATATCGGTATTTTAAAAAATGTCTATTTGGAATATCGATACTTACGGTCACTATACTCATCCCTAGTTTCCGGATTTATTTAATGAGCAATATTCCTTCACAATTATTAAAGAAAATCGACTTTCAACCAAAAATGAGGATAATACGTATTCATATTTGAATAGAAAATTAGTTGGCGTCAGTGATTATTCAAATTTGTTGTTTTTTGGGGCTTAACATCCTTATGTACTCCAACTAGGGCAGGAAGGACGGGATTCAGATTTGTTCATATTTGAAAAAACTGAATACAGATTCTTAAATATATATTTTTTTTAATAAATAGAAATTTCAGTAGAATTGTAACTTTTCTTTCCTTAGGCATAAATAAATTCGTTAGAATTTCTAAAAATGAATATGGCTTCGTGACCCGCATTGACTGAAAACCTCAGCTTTTGAAGTTAATATGAATATCCTGTAGACAAATTAAATAAAAATATGGATGAGTGACCTAGTTTCTAAGAAGCCAAGGGAGTACAAACCACAAGCCACTTCTAGAATATTATATTTCCCTACATAAGGAACTGATCTGGTTATTGTATATTTTTGTTTTATTTACTGTTCGAAAAATTTATATGATTACTATTTTATTATTCATTGTTTATTTATTAAATATCTATACTATTATATAAAAGGACAAGCCATTTTTCATTTGTGATCACTAACCACGAAAACTACAGAACCAAATTTTAGCCACATAATCTTTATAGTTCAAGGAAGGTTTAGCGATAATAAAATGTACTGATTTACAATTAATTTATTATTAAAGGGATAATATGTGGATAACAGTAAAGTTTTACATTTGACCGATAGGTGGCGAGCGCCATTCTACATGAGAGGTTACTAAAATATGATGTTATGAAGAGCTTGAAATCTATAATAAAATTTACTTAAATTCAAATAATTTACGGAAAAAGATTTAAATATGTGGTGTGACGTGGGGATCCCGGAGAAATATGAAAATCGACCGATATGTGGTTAGGACTATTCTTTAATAGAGGTTACAAAAGTAAAACGACTGAACCAATCCCCACCAAATTTTACGTATATCACTTCTTTAGTTCTAGGGAGGTTAAGCAAAAAAAAAAATAAAATTGCAATAGGAAAAATTTAAATGTACAATGATGAGAGGCAGAAACGAGGTTTACCACACCAGATGAATCGATAAAATTATTCTGCCATATTAAGAATTATTACCGAACCAAAATGTCGATCCGTTTTATTTTTAATATTGTGCGTAAAATATGATTCATGGGCCTTTAGTTGTAAGCACTGATAATATAGTCAATTATCCGCAAGTTTCTTAATAGATTTAGTCCTTCTGGATAAACAACTCATACATTAAAATTAAAATATAGAAGTCCAATTATGGTTTCACTTGAACCTCAACCATAATGGTAACAGGTCAGAAATTAGAGCTATGTGTCTATCATTGAATAAGTAATGCTCAAGAGGTTTGCCACAGTGACATATACTTTTATGGTTAGAAATTAGAATCCAACCAGATAAAACCGAAAAAAAATTATATCTGCTGAATAAAAAAATGTTGCGTGTAAAAATATGATCCATGAGTTTCTATATGTAAATACTGATAATGCTGCTCATAATTCGTAAATTTCTAAACAGTCTCTGTCCAGGTGTATTAGAAACTCATAAATTAATATTAAATAATATATAATGACTAATTATATATTTACTTAATCTATAAACACTTAATCAATGCAATTATAACCAGGTTGAAATTACTGCCATGTGAAATGTATAACGACAGAAGTGGTGACGGCGCATGCTCTTGGTCGTGTGCAGGATAGAGAGTGTTTTGTTAGAAAATAGTTTAAAAAAACAGATGTAAAAGAAAAAATATAGATACGTGTGAGCTAATGGCGATAGAAGGACACTGGATCGTGTTTGCTCTCTCTCTCCCTCTGTACATTTCATCTTTTTAAGTATGTTAAATTAGATTTAATTATATAATGATATTGAAACAGTCGGAATTAGGATAAACATTAAATTAGATATAATTACTATTAAGGTTTATATTGATTAAATGTTTTGTTTATGAACTATTAAATATTTACATTCTTTGCCATATATTTAATTTAGAATGATTAATAGAACTATTTGTGTATCAATGAAACTATTCACTGATGGTTATGGTTATGTGAGAGTAATTTTAAATTCCTTATGGATATATAAATATTATTCGAATAGATATATACTTTCAGGAATACTACACGTGCGTGAAAAAGTACCATTGAAGAAATAATGCTGAATTCTATACTTCAATATAAGGTTATTTATCGAAAAACAAATGAAATTAAATCATTAGTTAAAATTAGCTCAATTCTTTACTTATTAGAGCGAGTGAAGCCGGGGATGCTAGTATAATAATAAACTATTCATATCAGATACTTTTTAAATAAAAGGTTCTTTCTATTACTAGTTACATTTATTAGATTAATTAATAGAGAATATCCAATATAACTGCCATAATGCGCGGTAGATAACAGCTTTGAGACCTGTTTATAGCATCGCCATATTTATTTCCCCCCCTTAAGCATATTAACATACTTTATTCAATGTCTTTTAAGGGAAAAGATATGATAATTTAAAGCTGTGAATATATAAATATATATAGAAGGGAAGGGTGAGCCCTCTATTGTGGAATATATGCATCCACGCCCCGGCTAAGGAGAAGGCCATAAATATATCGCTATCGGGAATGGGAAAAGATTCGCTAACTTATACTTCATCTTACACCATTTTTAAAAAAAATATAATCTTAGCAAACCTGAGGGTTAAGGACATTTAATTAAAATTCAGTTAAAGTTCAGAATACGAAACAGAAAAAAAGATAGGACGAAACGATATTATCAGCTTTTCTGATGAAGATAAAAATAGAGAAACATTTATAATTGAAGAAAAGAAAATGTTAAGTAGCCAGTAAAAGATGAACGGGCTAAGGGGTGCGCTGCCGATTAAGTAGACGCTTACGGGTGACCATCATCCAAAGAAAGTTAATTATCATTTATCCCAAGCAAAAGTTATAACATCGCTAATTAAAATATTAGTACCCAGCATCCAACGTCGTGGTTTCGCCCGCTATCATAAGCTACGAACTTATGATATTTTAAATCTTTCTATAATCGATAAAATTCACTATTGACGATACAGGAGCGCCTAGACCAATAATTAATTTATTTTTATTATTAATTATGTGATTTTTAAATTGCTTCATAAGATTCATCTTTGGGGTCGACAAACATCTTGCCGGTACAATGAGCTAGGGTGGCTTTTTCCTGATTTTCGACGGCAATACTTCCTCGGCACTTCCCTATTCCAATCATCAAAAACCAATAAACCTTACCATATCCTAGACCTACTTGCTCTGTGTTCCTCCATTCACCACCTGAATACAAGATCCCGACCTTCCAACCTATATACCCCTCAAATACAACTGCCTCCATTGAAAGATCCTTCGTCATTCGTACTGTCTCTTTTTTGAATTCCTTACCTATCCATATTCGCAAAGCATCTTCCTTAACTTCTTTTAAACATCTTTTATTTATCCATCTCCTCTATCTTCAATCTTCCACAAAAATGTAAATAATATGTAAATGTACATAAGTATGTTGAAATTTTTAGTATTGATTGTTGTTTATTTTACTTAATTTTAATTTTTTTTTTTTTTTTTTTGTTTCTTCTTTCTTCTTTTTTTTTTCTCATAATTTAATTTGTAATAGTGATGTGTTGATTTGTAACTAATCTGAGCAAGACAATTGTACCTTTTATTGTGCACTTTAATTATTCATAGGGGACAGTCTGTCCAAGAATAAAGTTTATTTTTCATTTTCATTTAATTTAATTAATATATTAGAGAAGTAGAGATTGCAAGGGAAATACTATGAAATATAGTTTTTTTTTACTGTTAATTGGAATTTTTATGTCTTCAATAAGAAATATTAGTATGCTGTCTGTATAGCGACCCAATAAAGTTGTGTTTTTGTAGAGTAATAAAGTATATCTCTCTGTATTTATTAAATTTTAATATTTACTATCATCTCCCGTCGCGGCTTCGCCCGCTCTGATAACTGAAAAACTTAGATAATTTTAACTAATAATTAAGTTTTATTTGTTTATCAATAAAAATCTTGTATTGAAGTATGCAGTTTTTCATTATTTTTTAAATGAAATTTTCAAGCATAGCAGTAATTTTTATTTATGGTCGTAACCGTCCTAAAAGCATATTTGGACATCTAATGTTTAATTTTCATGTATGAATTGGTAACCTAGATGAACAGAGACTATTAAAAAAATCCTTCAGATAATGGACTGCATTATCAGTGCTTACAGCTAAAGGCCAATGGATCATATTCTTACACACGATATCAAAAAGTAAAGGATCGACATTCTAACTTGGTAATCATTTTTATTCGGCAGAAATAATTTTATTCATTTCATCTACTAAATAGATTTTATTTTCAAACCAAAAAGTATATGACAGTGTGGCAAACCTCGTTTTTTGTCACTCAACACCGTACATTTTTTTTTTTTTTTTCTTCTCATTTATTGATATTTACAGCTGTACAAAAACATATACATCAAGTAAATGTGTTGATAGTGAATACAATGGCATGTATATAACTTGTGAAGAACTACTCAGTAGTAGCACTTCTATAAAAATCTAAAAGGTCTCTAGGCCATCTTCTTTTCAGAAGCCTCGGAGGATTATCGGGAATGGAGTGGGAAGCAAGTTGGGAGACTAGTGGAATGGAGTGGTTATGGAGCTTACTATGGAAGGATAGGTATCTCCTCTGGGCTATATCAGCAACATAAGGAACATAAAGATCTTTATGGATAAGTTTATTGGTCACAAAGTAAGGAGCGTTGAGGATTTTTCGAAGGATTTTGGATGGTAAGGATTGGATAAGAGATGAATTGGATGGTTTAGTAGGCCCCAAAGCTCAACTCCGTACGTCCAAATAGGTCTAATCACAGTTATGTAAATAAGTCTTTTGTAATTAATTGGGAGCTTTGATCGTTTGTCTAGTAAATGTTGAAGTAGTCTGTAACGACGAGCAGTTTCTTGTCGTTTTAGTCTTGTATGTGGATTCGAACATTTGAATTTTTATTATTATAAAATTTATTATTGCTAAACCTTCCTATAACTTTGATGATGATATAGTTAAAATCTGGTACCGATGAGTTAAGAATTTTTACCATTGTTGACCTAACTGCGGAATAGTGCTAGACACATATCGGTCGCCTATCAAAATTCACTACGATACACACGCTGCACTATATACTTAAATCTTTTCTTTAATAATTTAATTGAATTTAAGCAAATTTTATTATTAATTTCAAGCTCTGTACCTCTATTACCTCTCATATAGGAAGGCACTCGCCACCTATCGGTCATTTTTCAAACTTCACTTTTATATATATATTATTCGTATTTTAGTAACAAATTAATAGAAAATAAGCAGATATTATTATTACTAAACCTTCCTAGAACTATAAAAATTATGCGATTTCAATTTGGTGCAGATTGGATCAGTGGTTTTCGTAATTAGTGATCACAAACGCAAAATAGCTTGTTTTTTTATATAATAGTATAGATTAAGATAAGCTAATAATCCTATTAATGGCACTAATTAGTATTTAATTGGATAATAAGTTAACTTTTGTAAAGAGAACTCATATAAATCAGAAAGATCAGACACGAGCAGTAGGAGGCTATTGCGTCACTAGAGACAAGATCTATATTAGTAAAAGAGAAATGTTTTATAACCTCAAACTGCTATGTCGAATAGCAATGTATTCAATAATTTTAAGAATTAAAATAAATTAAAAAACAATTAATTTCTCGTTAAAGATCCCTATCCTAATAATACCTGGATAGGCAAAATTTAGGACTCCCACCGTAGCATCATCCGATTAGCCATAGCAGCATAAAGTGACGTTAAACGAAATAAACAAACAATTAATTTCTTCCTGACTGGGAAAAAAATAGGTCATGGATATGTCTATCTAATCGACTGATTTTATATTTACTGCTTCGGATAAGGAAACTGTCGTCAAATTTTCGATCCGAGCAACACAAACAAAGCTAGAGTGCATCAAAAGAGATCAAAACTTAAAATTGAAGGCGAAACGTTACTTTCTTTTCATCGAAACCAATGTACAGTTAGTAAAAAAAGTCGGCATACACTTATTATTAATTTGAACATGTGGGTTAAAAGCAAAAGAGAAAAAACAGTGAAACAATTTATTTATTTTTTCCTTTTAAAAACAGGCCCTTTTGATTAATTTAGTAAATTTTAAAGTTGTTTAAAAATTTTATAAAAACAACAAAAAATAATATAGAAAAAGTCACGATATGTCATCACAAAAAAAAGTCTGCATACACGGCAAATGAAAATCATTATCAACATAATTAATTATCAAAAAATTCTCTAATGGTCTGTGGGACCTCCTTTATTTTTTATTACCTCTCTTAAGCGATTATTCATCGAGCTAACTATTTTTTTTTTGTAAAAGTTGGATCCGTTTTCAAACATTCCTCTTTAAGGGCCTCTGAGAGTTGCTGTTTATGTTTTATTTCGTGAAGCCGCAGCCTCATTTTAAGATCCTGCCAGAGGTGCTCTATGGTGGTGTTCTTAACTGGCGTGGAGCATTGTACAGCAACCATTCTTCGACCCTTCTGGCACGATGTTTAGGATCGTTATCTTGTTGAAAAACAAAATTTGATCCTAGGCCTAACTTGATAGCACTGGGTCGCAGATTTTGTTTTAGGATATCTATGTAGACATATTGATCCATTATTCCCTCGATGATCTTCAAGTTGCCTACTCCAGCTGTAGCCAAAGAGCCCCAAACCATGATCCCTCCTCCTCCGTGCTTAACTGTCGGGCATAAGTTTTTCAATTTCATGGCCTCGTTTTTTCTCCTCCACACTCTTAAGTTGCCGTCAGGGCCGAAAATATTAAATTTGGACTCATCTGTGAAAATTACTTTGTCCCAAAAACTGGTAGGCTTATCAAGGTAACTTTTCGCAAATGCCAAACGCTTAGCTCGGTTAACTTTACTAATAAAAGGCTTCTTGCGACGCCGATCCGCCCAGTCCTCACCTATGGCTCAGAAATGTGGACGATGACACTAAAGCAACCGAATTGTCGCTGAGGTTTGAGAGGAAAATTCTCCGAAGAATATGCGGACCAGTATGCATTAATAAAGCCTGCCGAGGAAGGACAAATAACGAGCTAAAGGACCTTTATGAGGATGTTTATGTTGTGCAGGACATTAAACTAACCAGGTTACGATGGACCCTGAAGAAATTCCTAAGGAGGTGTTAAGTAAACGAGTCTATGGAACTAGAAGAATTTGACGTCCAAAGCTTAGATGGGAAGATTCCGCAGCTAATGATGCCAGGATTCTACTTGGTACCCGAAATTGGAAGGCAGCAGCACTTGATCGGGAAAACTGGCGATCGATGTTGGAGCAGGCCAAGTCTCAACTTGGGACGTAGTGCCAATAAATAAATAAATACATCAAGATTCAAACATTTGATTCTTCAGGATTAAAAATTATGATTAAGATTATTTCGAATCAACTAGGGATTTCCAAGAGTTTAAAAAACAACAACAAAAAATTCTAATTCTTCCTGACTGGGAAACAAAAAATGATTTTAGATAAACACATTTTCTAATTAAAAAGACAAAAATAAACAAATATAATTAATAATGAATAATTTTTTGAAATATACAAAGTTGAGAGAAAATATTGGTTTCAACCGTGTATTTACATATTCAAACCAATATTGCTCTTAAACCAGTAGGTCCTAGCAACAAATGTTATATGACAAAAAGTATTCTACATTAAAGTTCAGACAGATAAGATAGCTAAATATAACAATGTTAAATTTTTAAGGGTGAAAAAGTTACTGCAAAAAAGTATAGACCCACAAACAAAGGATATATCCATGTCAAAAAGTGTATCTAATGTAATTCAAAAAAAAAAAAATGCATCAATTTAAAAAAATATAAAATTACTAATAAAATTAACAGAATTGATTAACGTATAGTAAAATAATTATTCAAATAAAACATATTCATTAACATGTGAATTTAAAAATGTCTTTACTAAGTTGATATATATATTAGTAAATAAAAAATATATTCCGTAAAAACCTTCAGTGGCGAAAATACAGGCAAAGAAAATTCGAGATAAAGGTAGTTTTCTCTTAAAAAAAAAAAAAAAAAAACAATGCCCTAGGACCGCTATCGTAAAATGTTATGGGCTCAGTAATAAAACTTAATGTATCTTATTATCTCTTTACTGTTTATTATATCAATTTTTTATCTTTTTTAATGTCACCATAAAATAATCTTTCCAGTGACTAAATCTGTTATAAAAAAATAACCATAATCTGAGAAATAGATTGATTATTTAACTAGGACAATTTAAAATGCGTTGTTGAATAAAGAACATGAGTGAATTACTGCGCCCTTGAAAATATGATTTATTTTTAAATATGAATACATTTAAAGTAAAAATCAATAGAGAATAACTCTCAAATTTTATTAATTGCCAATCAACGTTACGCTAAAAGTAAGCTTCTTTATAGTACTAAAATATCTGAAAAAATGCTTATATATTAAAATGTTTAACTATAGCAATGAATAATGGAATATATTCAATCAAATCTGTTTTCACTTAAAGGCAGGGTGAGTATTTCTAGATTGGATCAAAAATAAAGAAAAATGCCGCAGATGCGAACATAAAATCCTTTGATCTGGTGTCGCTTTATTGACAGTTTTCCTTTATTTTCTATTAAACAATAATTTTTTTTTCTTTTATTCCTTTATCAGTTTATTATGTCTAAAATACATATTTCCATTAAGCGATTATCATAATGTCTTATTTACCAAGCTTTGTGCATTAATGGCGGTAATAAGTATAAAATACAACGCTGATCAGAAACTTTTACGTTCGCGGCACTAGCTTGACTTTTATATGGTGTTTTATTATTATCATTGATTGTTGTTGGTTTTGGCTTTTTGACGCGTATAGGCCGACTTTATATATTTTTGATAATATTTTTTTGTTCTAACACCTTATTATATTTACTATCACTACTTTAAAATAATGTTTTATGTCTAATCGATAGATTTTGACGACAGCGGACAATTAAAACTTAAACGAACATCGTAGCTTCTTCGAGTCAAAAGTTATACTAATCGCAAATCTCGATACGCAGCAAAATAACCTCAAAATTGCGGAGCTTCCCCGTCTTGAAGCCCAGTCAATGAAAGCAAGAAATTAGCCTTTGTCGCAACTAATTAGAGGAAAGCTGAATTTTTGCAGGGTTTTAGTACATAAACACTAAGAAAACACAAAGTCCCGACCCCCACCCCTCTTGCTTTCCCCCCCCCCCCCCCCCCCCCCCCCGATACGAGTTTTCCACAACAGTACGGATTTCTCAATATTTTGCCATAGGTGTTTTACGGGACTAGATCAAAATTTAATATTTGACTTATTATAGCAAATTTAACCAGCTTTCATATGAAAAAAGAAAAATTTGAATCGGACAAATAGTTTCGTAGTTATAGTCAAATAAGTACCGACAGACGTGTTATTCCGGAGAACTGCGACTTATCTCAAGTAAAAAAATAATCTATTTTTACCTCTCCCATAGCTCTAAAATTATAATATGGGAAAGAGAGGAATAAAATGACATTTTTCGCAATTTTTCTTTGCTTTTTTGTGTATATGTGTACTAAAAGTAACGTTTTCCGAGTTCCGAGATCAGACAGCCAGCAACATACGACTTTTACCCCCTCTCTCCCCGAAACCCGACTTTGAGGAAGACTTTTTATCACCCTTACAGCTAAGGGTGGTGAACAATATCCAGCAGTCAGATCTTTTGATTTTTTGGAGTTGAATCTTCGATGCTAAATTTTGTACTAAATAAGTGATATAAGTAAACTATTATAGCAAAAAAAAAATGCACTTTAGAAGTAATAAGCTAAAGATAAACGTTATTACATTGTTGCTTCATTTCAACTAAATGATTATTCATGATCATGAACAGCAGTACATGCGTTTGTGCACATCAGCACGGACCTGCTAGGACCGGCGCGCCGGTGTCCACTCAATACTCTTTCAACGCTCAAGCCATCGTTTTAATGTTATGCGTTATAAGACACACCATTTTAAAGCTAATTATATTATCTATAAGTTTTGTTAAACACTTTTCTTCCCAAAACGTAATGATAAAAATCTATAATTTGTTGAAGTTACTTTTTGTATTTTATAGTGGCAGTTTTTCTGTATATGATTAAGTATTACGGCGAAACTAAGCTATCTACATAAAAAGTGTATATAACATAATTTGTTTGTAATGTTGTTAGGAGTAAAATAAAAAAAAGAACACCCCGATAGCATAATCAGGTTTCTAGCTGTCGGCATATAACCAGAGTTCTGTACTTGTAATGTTGCTGGAGGGGTGGGGGTCGGGACTTTGTGTTTTCTTAATGTATACTGTATATACTAACACCCTGCGAAAATTCAGCTTTCCCCTAATTAGTTGCGACACGAAACGTTTATTGAATGGGCTATTACGCAAGTCACTAATCTTCCAGTTACACCAGTAACTGATCTGTATGCCAAATGAAAACACCATGTTTTTTCCGATTTTAAAAGTTAATTTCTCCATGAAATCGATAAGGAATCGTTGATTTAATCATACCATATTAAAGCTGGTTTAATTTTGCAAGTTTTTTATAGGATTTGTAGTTTTGTCGATAGTTTTGACGTGAATACGTCTTTAAATTTGCTACCTTATGGGGGCAACCCAAAAAACCTAATGATAACAACATCGGGGGATACAGTTTGGCGTTGTAATCTATCCTCTAAATCCAAAATTTAATCATATCACTGATCACACGCCGCAATTTTGAGGTTATTTTGCTGCATATCGAGATTTACAATTAGTAAAACTTTTGACTTGGAGAAGTTACGATGTTCGTTTAGTTTTAATCGTCAGCTGTCGTCAAAATCTATCGATTGGATATAAAAAATTAGTTCAAATTAGCGATAGTAAATATAATAAGGTGTTAGAATAAAAGAATATTATCAAAAATATATAAAGTCGGCCTATACCCGTCAAAAAGCCAAAACCAAATACAGAGATCGTATACGGAACGGGCTTCTCAAGAACAATCAATGGTAATAATAAAACACCATATGACAGGATCAAGCAGCGCCGGTAACGTAAAAGTTCCTGATCAGCAATTGTTTTATACTTATTACCGCCCTTAATGCACAAAGCTTGGTCACACTCTAAGAAGACAACTCTACCGATACAATCATCAACCGATCTGATTATCTGGCAATCAGCGGAACTTGGATGAAAAATTCGATGCCAGTGAATGTGTTAAGCTGATATCATATTGTAATACCGCTAAGAACAGGCAAATTGCAACTACATCATCGGTAGCGGTATCATCATCATCAATTCGCAAAGCCGGGGATGTCGCAACACAATTATTATTTGTTTCCTTGATTTTACCCTAAATAAAAAAAAAGGAAACTATTTTATTTAAAAAGTACAACATTTCACATAAACGTATTCATGTGTAACATACGGCCGTGTCCATATAAAAGCCCTCCCTTTTTTTTTCGAAAAATGGTGAGCGTTGAAATATTATAAGACAATGTAACTTCCCTAAATAAGGTAAAGATTAAGTGTTCTTTAGGTACCAAGTTCGTAAAATTCAAGGTTACATGTACTTACTCTGCTCTTATAGGAAATTTAATGCTTAATCCGAAAATGTAGTCAAAATTTGAAAAATGTATTTAAAAAGGAGATATTACTGCTTTTATTGCAAAAAATGTGGTTTCCCAAAAAAAGTCTTTGAATTATCGTAAATCTGCAACAAATTGAAATAGAGAGGTAAGGTCTGCGTCTTTTTTTTTTTTTTTTTTTTTGATCTACTCTGTATAAGTCTCAAAATAACATTCAATATCTCCAAATAATTCCCATCTCAAATAAACAATTCAATCACAACATAGAATGTAATTGTTTCTAAGTATGAAACATGTCATGGATACGATGTTTTACCTAATTCTGGGACCTTTTATAGTATTAAATATAACGTTTAAATGTTTATAATTGTAGGTTTGTGATTGTTGTAAATATACAAAAAAATAATCAATATAATTTCCAAATCATTATATATTTCGTATCATGTTTTTTTTTCTACGATAGTTTTAGAAAAAAAAAAAATGCTAATATAAATACCTAAATTATTGCTTCTAAACAAGTCTCATGCCTCAAAAGATTTTTTCATTCCTTAATCAATCAATCAAGATCATATCAAGATTCACGATGCACTCGTTTAATTCTACAGGATTAAAAATTAGAATTCAGATTATTTTGAATAAAAAAATAAAACTCAATTTCTCTCTGCTGGGAACCAAACAAAAGATTTTGGATATACCTGCCTATCTATTATCTCCTGATTTTAACAATTTACATTTTATAATTAAAAGGAAACAAATTAATTAATTAAATTAACAATGAATAATTTTTCGAAACAAAGTTGAGAGAAAATAAGGGTTCAACCGTGGATTTACATATTCAAACCAATATAGCTCTTAAACAATAGGTCTTTCTTTCAATGTTATATTACAAAAAGTATTTTCCATTAGATTCCTGATAGAGATCTGTCGACTTATTTTCAAAAAAAGCCTCAACAATTAAAAAACAATATGACCTCTTTGATTCAAACCAATATACATAGCTCTTAGACAGTAGGTCCTGGAGACAAATTTAATAAAACAAAAACAAATTCATTAAATTTTTGATCAGGAAACTGTCATCAAACAGCAAGATCGTATCAAAATGTTAAATTTTTGAGAGTGAAAAAAATGTTACAGTGAGAACTATAGATCCCCAGCCAAAAGTCTAAAAATATTAATTAATAATATTTTTTGAAATTAAAAAAAAAATTGTTATTAAAATTAAATTTAAATTAAATTTTATTTTTAAAGGTACTCATTCATATAAAAATATTCTGCTTTAATGATATTCCACTAATCCCTGTTGAACAGATCCGCTACTTAGGACTCCACTTGGACAAACGTCTAACTTGGAATCCACATACAAGACTAAAACGACAAGAAACTACCCGTCGTTACAGACTAATTCAACATTTACTAAACAAACGTTCAAAGCTCCCAAAAAATTACAAAAGACTCATTTACATGACAGTGATTAGACCTATTTGGACGTACGGAGTTGAGCTTTGGGGCTCTACTAAACTATCCCATTCATCTCGTATCCAATCCTTACAATCCAAAATCCTTCGAAAAATCCTCAATGCTCCTTACTATGTGACCAATAAACTTATCCATAAAGATCTTAATCCAGATACCTATCCTTCCATAGTAAGCTCCATAACCACTCCAATCCACTAGTCTCCCAACTTGCTTCCTCCTCCATCCCTGATAATCCTCCGAGGCGTCTCAATAGAAGATGGCTTAGAGACTTTTAGTGTAGATTTTATTGAAGTGCTACTAGTGAGTAGTTCTTCACAAGTTATATACATGCCATTGTATTCACTATCAACACATTTACTTGATGTATATGTTTTTGTACAGCTGTAAATATCAATAAATGAGAAAAAAAAGAAAAAAAAATGTACGGTGTTGAGTGACAAAAACGAGGTTTGCCACACTGTCATATACTTTTTGGTTTGAAAATGAAATCTATTTAGTAGATGAAATGAATAAAATTATTTCTGCCGAATAAAAATGATTACCAAGTTAAAATGTCGATCCTTTACTTTTTGATATCGTGTGTAAAAATATGATCCATTGGCCTTTAGCTGTAAGCACTGATAATGCAGTTCATTATCTGAAGGATTTTTTTTATAGTCTCTGTTCATCTAGGTTACCAATTCATACATGAAAATTAAACATTAGATGTCCAAATATGCTTTTAGGACGGTTACGACCATAAAATAAAAATTACTGCTATGCTTGAAAATTTCATTAAAAAAATAATGAAAAACTGCATACTTCAATACAAGATTTTTATTGATAAACAAATAAAACTTAATTATTAGTTAAAATTATCTAAGTTTTTCAGTTATCAGAGCGGGCGAAGCCGCGATGGGGGATGCTAGTAAATATTAAAATTTAATAAATACAGAGAGATATACTTTATTACTCTACAAAAACACAACTTTATTGGGTCGCTATACAGACAGCATACTAATATTTCTTATTGAAGACATAAAAATTCCAATTAACAGTAAAAAAAAACAATATTTCGTAGTATTTCACTTGCAATCTCTACTTCTCTAATATTTTAATTAAATTAAATGAAAATGAAAAATAAACTTTATTCTTGGACAGACTGTCCCCTATGAATAATTAAAGTGCACAATAAAAGGTACAATTGTCTTGCTGAGATTAGTTACAAATCAACACATCACTATTACTAATTAAATTAGAAGTTATTAGAAGTTATTTCTAGAATTTAGTTAATTAGAAGTTAAGGAAGAGGCTTTGCGAATATGGATAGGTAAGGAATTCCAAACACACATGACAGTGATTAGACCTATTTGGACGTACGGAGTTGAGGAGCTTTGGGGCTCTACTAAACCATCCCATTCATCTCGTATCCAATCCTTACAATCCAAAATCCTTCGAAAAATCCTCAATGCTCCTTACTATGTGACCAATAAACTTATCCATAAAGATCTTAATCCAGATACCTATCCTTCCATAGTAAGCTCCATAACCACTCCAATCCACTAGTCTCCCAACTTGCTTCCTCCTCCATCCCTGATAATCCTCCGAGGCGTCTCAATAGAAGATGGCTTAGAGACTTTTAGTGTAGATTTTATTGAAGTGCTACTAGTGAGTAGTACTTCACAAGTTATTTACATGCAATTGTATTCACTGTCAACACATTTACTTGTTGTATATTAGTTTTTACAGTTGTAAATATCAATAAATGAAAGAAAAAAAAAAAAGAAAAGGAACTCTAGTAAATATACATTGCAACAGTTTTGTTTAATTTATTAAATTTATTGTCACGAATTGTGTGACAGGTGTGGATATAATAAATAAAGTGAGAAAAAAAAATGATTCTGCTGAAACATCGGATTAATTAATACACTGGAATGTCGCATGAGAATTTTATAGTAAATCTCGAGATCAAAGGCTAAAATATACAACATTATTCAATTTATTTGTGAAAATAAATTAAGAAATATTAAATTAAGGGGAATTATTAATATGGGTGGTTATGAATCCACACATAAAATAAGTAATAAAAATAACAAATAAAAAAAAAATATATTAATGATTTTTTTTTTCATCACTGAATATTTTAATTTTGTTTTTTTATTATAGGAATTATTATAAAAGGAATCACATTTTGTTGACATAATATACGCATATACTTTATATCCGGAACGAAAGAATTCTTTATAAACGTTGGAAATACTACAGAACGTATGAACTAAATACTTAAAAGCATACTGGGTTTTTCCAGTAACAACTATTGTTGATAGCAAACTAAATGTATCACTTATATTTTAGCACAAATTTGAGAGATATTTACCATGATTTATACGTAGTGCATTTTTTCCTCTTGTATATACCTATATTTGAGTTTTTAAAAAAAATAATAAATAATAATAATAATCGTTTGACTTAGTTTAAGTAAAATAAAAGTAATAATAATAAAAAAAATTAACAAAAAATAAAAAATCGTATATACCAAATATTCACTAGCTTTCTAATATTTAAAAAAAATAAAAATATATTGACCATTCGATAGTTTACCTGGAAATACCATGTTATTTCCTTCTACGTTTTAGCCAAATATATTTTGTTTTAAGCATAATTTCAATTATTTATCTTATGAAAAGAAAAAACTATTATAATTATGCACTTTAAAAAGCCATAAATATATTAACCAAAATATTACTTTTTTTTTTTTTTAATTAAAAAGATCTTTAAAAAACATAAATATACCAGCTTAAATTGAAAAAAAAAAAAAAATGTTTGATTTAAAAATAAATTTAGTTAAAAAAATAATAGTAACTATTATTATTTGACTACGTTTAAATAAAATAAAAGTAATATAATTAAAAATCGTTTGTTACAATTATTCCCTAGCTTTCTAATAAAAAAAAAAAAAATATATATATATATATATATATATATATATATATATATATATATATATATATATATATAACATTATATAGTTTACCACATTATACCATATTGTTTCCTCCTACGATTCGGCCAAATATTTTTGCTTTTAAATAAGCATAATTTTAATGATTTTTCTTATGAATTAAAAAATAATTTTAATTACAAATAATTAAAAGCAGTGTTCTAAAATCAAAAGTCTTTCCCTTTTTTTTTATTTTTTTCAGTAAATAAATAAATCAGCTTAAATTGACCCCCAAAAAAAAAAATTAAAAATAAATTTTTATTTATTTTAAAAATTCTCTCACCTGTTATGAGTCCTAAAATAAGAACCAAAATGGAAGAAATATTTCTCATTGCACCAACACTTAACTCACATGTCTCGAATAATTTCGTGACGACGCTAAACCACAGACACAACGCTGACACAACACCCTCACGGAAGGACGAGCGGCCGGTGACTATCAAAGATAGCCGCTTGGCGGGCGCTCTTCGGAAGAGTTCGGCTAACTTCGGGTATTCCCGCGATAGGCAATTGTCATAGAAGACCCCTATCAATAACTTTATTTTATTAAAGGGATAAACTATTATTGGACCAATAACGCTGAGAGATTCAACGGCAATAAAATAAACAACGTATATCAAAACAACGTCCTTCACTGAACTTCATAAATCTACAATATTATACCAAATAAATTCTCAAATGTAATTTTATGGAAATAAGTTAGCATTTTTATTCACTGAAAAATTTCAGTTCAATTATTTAAGACTGTTTTCCAACATGTTTAGATTCTTCAGTCATCTTATTTCTTGGAACAATACAATATAATATTTTGAAGTATTTCACTATCGAAACCTTCAAAGAAATTACCATTTTTTTTTTATTTTTTTTGTATTACTACCGAAGAGGTGGCTTGCTCCTTTAATTGATACTTTTCGGTAACCAATTACTGCTTTAACGGCGACATTCTAGCGGTAGCCATTTGAAATAAAAAAATTCCCACCTTTCAGCACTAGATTCTCAGATTATATATTACATAATAATCTGAGTATAAGGTAAGAAGGATAAGCCTGACATAGACTTCAATTGGTTGCCCCAATTTAGAGCAATAGCCGAGCTAAATGCCTTTGCAGAAGAGCTCCCTGTTCACCATAAAAACAGACTTCTTCGGTACAAAGAAGACATACTGGAAAAAGCACATAACCAATATTTCTCAGCCGACATTCAAAGAACTCTAAATTCAACTAACTACCCTTTATATAGAATTTTATGCAGTTAAAATGCTCCCGACGCCGAAGCGTACCTTACATTGAAAGTTCATATAAAGAAATTGAAATGTGTCAGTCAATTAAGAGTTGGTAATTCAGAACATATCAGAATGGAAAAAACACAACTTTTTTGTTAAAGTCACAAGAAACCTGTATATCATGCAATCAATTTATCTACAACAGTCTACATCACATTTTTCTTCACTGCCCAGCACACAATGAATATAGGCAAGAATTTCTTTAACACATCTTGGAATCTTCTGATAACCAAAGTATCCAAGTTATACTCAATATCAACAGTGTAGATAAATTACTATTACATGATTAAGTGTACTATTACATGATGGGAGTCCAAAAAGTGCTAAATTGTTTGTCATAGACCATTTTCTATTAAGTGTTTGTTTTCAGTTTATCTTTCAAGTGATATTTTGTTTAATTATTTTTATTGTTTCCATCATAGCACCGGATATTGTTTATTTGTTAATCTGTTATTTATGTTTTAAAAACCAGAATGTGTTAGTAAATTGTATTTTTTTTTTATTTTTTGAAATGATATGTACATAAATTGTAATTTATAGCCAAGCAAGGCTCTATTTGTATGGAGAAGCCCCCAAAGACAAATACAATTTCTGTCTATCTATCTTTTTCTATGAGTATAAAGTATTTATTTTATGTTTAAAAGTGATATAGAATGATAAATGAAAAATCTGTGGCTGCTTTTGCTAAAAACGCGAACCGTGGTGAAGAGCAGCGAGGGAATCTTAAAAGCTGGAAAACATCGGGGTAAGTGAGTATTTGGTGATGAAACAGAGAATTGAGTTTTAATTTCGAATGAGTACCGCTAGAATGAGCGCCGGTAAAACAGTAACTGGTTATCGACAAATAACTGCTAAAAAAGGCAAGCCACTTCTTCGCAAGTAATACCTTTTTTCTTTCTTTTCTTGACATGAATATGTCTTTCATCTCGGGGTCTATACTTTTTTGGTGAAACGGTTTTTTCACATTAATTTTGAAATGCTCTAATAATTTTGATAAATCGACAGTTACCTTATCAGAAATGTAATGCAAATTTTGTTGTATATGTATTTGTTGTATATCAGTATTGATCATAACAAATCGTTTATGATCAATACTGATTTGTTATTTATTAGGTAGTTTTGAAGTAATGAGGAACTATTTTTAATGGTTTTTATTTTTAATGGATAAATACAATGACGTGTTTATCCAAACTCTCCTTTGGCGGTGAAATAAAACTAGAAACGTCTCTGTAGTTTCATGTAGTTGTTTACACACACAAATAGAATTAGGAAAAAATATATTTTTCTTTAAAAATTAATTATTAGATCGCATTATTTAACATGCATGATGAAAAAAAGTTTGCCCGGAACAAACAATTTAGTCTGAAACAATGAAATTTCGAAACGCAAACGGTTATTATTTAAAATACTTAAAATTTTAAGGGTGCTGGTAGAGCTCATTGGCAACAACTACGTTGTTATGGTTGGATTGGGATACACATTTTAAAGAAATCTATGTAAATTACATAAAAATTTGGATTGGTATTTATAAACCTTTGATTGAACAAGAGGAAGCTGAAAATCTCAAGTTACTCGGAAGACTTAAATGCTTATGGACTGATTTAAGTTCTCCAAAGTGGGTATAAAAAAAAAAAAATTAAAAAAATGACTACAACTCATTGAACTAATAGGTCCTAGAAGAACTTCCGCTTCGCTTTCTTATTTATCAACATGTTTGGTCTCTTATTTTTTTAAAATTAATATACCTAAATATGAATTATTGTACGTTTTTAGAACTGATGACGAAAGCCCAACATTTGAAACTTCTCTTTGAATAAAAAATACCGATATAATTTTAATAATGTTTTAATTCCTACTTATGTTTTTATAACCCTTTGAAGAGCTTGCATGCGTTGATAATGATTTGTCGAAACGTTATAATGCATCGTAATAAGACATCTTTAAACATAGAGAATGTGATAAAGAGAGATATAAAGAAAGACATATGCTAAATATACTGAGGAAGAATATTTTACTTTTTACGTACGAGAGAGTTAAAATTAACTAGAGCAAAGCTGATGCACTTAAAGTTGACCTCCGGAGAGCCAGCCCACGCGGGACCAAAAATATTTTCCTGTTACTGACAATTTGGTCCATGATAAATTTCAGCTTTTATTCGTCTCGTTTTAGCATTACTTAACAATATTACATGTTTTCCTCCTTTTTATATTTCAAAAGTAGCACATCATGTTTTACATTCGATATGAGAACTTCCCAATCTTTAAAAAACAAAACAAACGGTAACGTTACACAAGCACGTCTCCAGCCCCTTCGCCTGCCCAGAATACCATTTAGTGTTTCTAACCTTTTTCCGATTTATTTCGGTGTTTTAGTCGCTAATTTTGGAGGGGAAACGTTATTCTCCTTCATTTACAAAGAAACTGTAAATCACTATTCAAATTAAAAATTATATTTTAAAAAACTAGAAAAACACGCTTTAATAGCAAACCGAACTAAACCTATCTTAGACAAAATCTAATGATCTACAACTATTAGTACATAACATTTTTTTGATTATATTAGCCATTGTTGTTTTATAGACTCTTAACAATGAGCAAAACTAACTTTTTAAGAATGTTGGCGAAATTCGTCGATTTTTCAAATCAAATTCAGCATAACCTACACAAGCCACCTTAACACTTCAACACAACCTCAACGATATTCAAACTTGGTGTAAGAAATGGAAAATAAAACTTAATTATGACAAATCCCTTCATATTACATTTACACTACGACGCAAGACCTGCCCGCCTGTTTACATTGACAACCAACCTTTACATCAAACTGAAAAAATGACATACTTAGGACTTACGCTTGATAGAAGACTGACATGGGGCCCACACGTCAAGACAAAAAAAAAACAGATGTTACAGTTAAGACTGCGACTTCTAAACTCAGTACTTCACAGACGCTCAAAACTGCCTTTAAAACAGAAACTTAACACTTACAGTTACTTGATTAAACCCATCTGGACGTATGCATCGCAAATTTATGGACCGGCCAAAAGAACACATATTCAGAAAATACAGACATTTCAATCTAAATTCTTAAGACTGATAACAGACTCCCCTCCTTATGTGTCAAACGATATACTACATACAGACTTACGTATTCCGACAGTTAAGAGCCATATTCATAAACGTTATCGACAATTTCATGAGAAACTACGTGGACACACTAACAAACAGATACATAATATGGCAACAGTACAGATACCAGACATAACTCAACGGAGGCTGAAAAGGAAGTGGATGAGGGATATCCTAGTCTAATCGCTAATAATTTAGTTTCACGCCTGGAGATTGTACCACTGGATGCTGACTCCCTCATGTCTGATCACGTCTGTTGTTTCAATGTAATTTCACATTCACTGGTTGTCCATTGTGTACAGTTGTGAATAAAGTTATTATGTTAAAAAAAAAAAAAATTCAGCAAAAGAGATGTCTTTAGGGGCAAAATTTAATAAACTTTAATTTTGTAAATAACACATTTTTCGATTTAAGGCATTTTCGTATATATTTCATGCAAAAATATGAAAACGTGCAAAAATGTTGGGTTTTTGCCCCCCCAAAAATGTTCTCCTTACCAACTGTAGTCACATTTTTGATAATTAATCCTCAGAGCCCACCTGGACCATACTGAATCATAAAACCTACTACTCCACCTTTTACAAGACAGGCCCCTTATTTGGGGGTATTTCGACTGAATTAAATAAGAATCTTAAAACAAAGGTGTGCAATTATTGTGTTCCCATTGGCCCTTGACACGTGTGAAAATTTTCAAGGTAATCAGACAGCTGGAAGTTGGTGAAAATTACAATGCATGGATTCCGTTACATACAGGTGATGTTAATAAAAACGTATTAATATTAAATTCTGTTACTAATATAAGACACTAAATCAATGTTGAATTAATATTGTATTAAATTGGAATTGATATAATGCTAAACCCCCAGCGATGTTAACTCCTTGTCAATGTTAAAATGTTAACTTTCTGATTTCAGGGAATTGTAAATAACAAATTATAAATATATAAAACAGAGAGTTCTTGTTCAAAGTTATGATGTTGATTTGTGCAGTTTTTTTTCTCAATCGAAGTGGAAATATGAAAGTATGTAACTTGTGATATATTTTCTCACATTAATTTTTTGATCGATGTGTTTTAGTGAATTAATAATTCAATCTGAAAAAATTTTCAACTTACTGATTAGTGTCCATAGGTACCTTCCCCCTTTGTACCTGTGATATAATTGAAATGACATTTAGAGAAATACAACAGCAATCATTTTTTATAAAATGTGTAAAACTAAATAGAATAATTAAACAAGAAAAGACGACTGGATTATTGAACTAGAAGTCCGACTAGAAAACAATAAATTTAGCGCATGAAAGTAAATAGAAACTTAACTTATTTTTAAACCTTTTAACAAAAATAAATCTTTTATGCACCTATAAGTATTATCAACTAGTGTCACAAACTTTTTTATGGAAAAAATAAAATCAATGGCGATCGCATCCATGAAACGATGTCGGAAAATGTAATTGTTTACATAATCTCCCAGTGCCAGTTATAAAGATGGCGGTGGTAATTTTCTTTTGATAACTCTTATTTCAATTTCATAATTAGTAGAGATGTCCGGAAGAATAAATTTTTGGGATAAAGATAAAGATACTAAAAGTCCCCGCCCCAGGGGGTTGAGCTAACCATAGGGGAGGGGAGAGGGTCCCATTTTTTGGGGGGGTTTTTCGATTATACATCTAAAACAGTAGACTCTAGAAAAATATATTACAGATAAAAATTAAAGCTTATTAAATCTCCAATAAAATTGTTTATATACATATTTGTAGAACTCCTAAAGGTTTTCGGGATATACGATATTAAAAGTCGGTAATTTTAGTCAAATATCTGCTTCAGTGCCTTCCACAAACGTTTCTTAGAAAAAATGTAAGAATCAAAGTTGTAGAAAATTTAATTTACTTTGATTGCATATATACGTTTTAGGCACTTGAAGCATATTTTTGACAAAAAGCGTGATAAACATTATAGTTTTTGTTTTTTTTACAAAATTAACGATTTCTAATAACGTATATTCCGAAAACCATTGGAAGTTCGACAAATATGTATATAAACAATTTTATAAGAAATGTAATGAGCTTTAATTTTTATTTGTAACATATTTTTCTAGAGTCCACCGTTTTTGTGATATAATCGAAAAGACAAAAAAATAGGACCTTCTCCCCTCCCCACCACCGTTAGCTCAACCACCAGGGTACTTTTAGTATGTTTATCTTCTAACTATTCCTAACGAAGCCCTGAGGTCAAAAATAATCGGATGTTTCATGCACTCTACACCCTCCATTTTAGCACTTATTGATTGTACTATACTTCAGATTGTAATTTTTAATTTTTTTTTTTTTTTTTTTCATTTATTGATATTTACAACTGTACAAAAAAACATATACATTAAGTGAATGTGTTGATAGTGAATACAATTGTATGTAAATAACTTGTGAAGAACTACTCACTATTAGCACATCAATAAAATCTACTCTAAAAGGTCTCTAGGCCATCTTCTTTTCAGACGCCTCGGAGGATTATCGGAAATGGAGTGGGAAGCAAGTTGGGAGACTAGTGGATTAGAGTGGTTATGGAGCTTACTATTGAAGGATGGGTATCTGGTCTGGGCTAACTCAGCAACATATGGAACATTAAGGTCTTGATGGATAAGTTTATTGGTCACATAGTAAGAAGCATTCAGGATATTTCGAAGGATTTTGGATTGTAAGGATTGGATACGAGATGAATTGGATGTTTTAGTAGAGCCCCAAAGCTCAACTCCGTACGTCCAAATAGGTCAAATCACAGTCATGTAAATGAGTATTTTGTAATGAATTGGGAGCTTTGATCGTTTGTATAGTAAATGTTGAAGTAGTCTGTAACGACGAGCAGTTTCTTGTCGTTTTAGTCTTGTATGCGGATTTTGAATAAATAAAATAATTATTGTTATAGTTGAGCATAGGATTTTTTCTAAAATAATTGAAAACCTCCTGTATCCATACCTTATAATATGAAATATTTGCCAGCATTGATGTAACGAATGACGCCCGCACGCCCACACTACGTGTACACTACACGTACACTACACTAGCTCATGGTCGGGGCCTTTTAGTATGTGTACTTTCCAACTACCTAACGAAGGAAGCTACGAAGTCAAAAATAATAGCATATTTCATGCACTCTAAATCACTCATTACAGCACTTATTGACTGGACTATACTTCAGGCTGTAATTTTTGAAAAAATAAAATAATTATTGTAATAGTTGAGCATAGACTTTTTTCTAAAAAAAAAAAATATAAAAAAAATACCTTATGATATGAAATATTTGTCAACATTGATGTAACGAATGACGCCCACACGCCCACACTATGCTGGGGACCATCAATTTGGATTTCACACTCAACATTCAATCATACATCAACGGCATAGGATGACGCACTACATTGAAAAGGAACCTTAAAATATTGGTTTGGGCAAGCAGTCGGTTTTTTTTCTTTATCTGGCGTATAGCATATGCCTTTACAATAAGAAAAAAAAGGTAAATGTATTTTCGTTCTTTGATACTGTTTTGTTTTCATAAAGAAAATAAAATCGATTTCTCCCTGATGTCTATCTATAAACTACTGTTTTTCTTAATTACATTTTAGAATTGAAATGATCAAATTACTTTAATTCATAATTATATTAAATCAAAAATTATTTATTATTCGAAATAAATTAAGTTGAGAGAAAAGAGCGGTTGAGAACTTGACTTTTTTCATTCAAACCAACACAGATCCTAAAAGTTAGGTCCTAGCTAAAAACGTTACATAAAAAAAATATTTTACATTAAACTTCTGATTAGGAAACTCTTGTCAAATCTTCGATCTGAACAACACCAACAGAGATAGAGCCTTTCAAAAAAGTCCTAGTATTTAAAAAATGTAGGCAAAACTTGACACTTATTTCATTCAAAGCAATATAGCTCCTAAACGGTAGATCCTAGAGACAAACTAGTTCAGTCTACAAATTCAGTCAATTATTTTATAGAGTGCGTTTTCTGTAATTCAAGGTTTTTCTTCGGAAGGGTAGTTAGAAAGTAAGAATATTAAAAGTCCTGGAGTTTTCGGTCCTGGGAACAGGAAGGGGGGGGGGCGCGCAAAAGGTTCCTTTTTTTGGTTTCGAGCTCATATCACGAAAACGGTGCGTCGTATGCAAAACATGACAGTTACTAACTACTACTAAATTAATTAAACATGACTAGTTACTTAAATTCTCTACAACTTTTATTTTAAACACATTTTTTATATTCTGTACCGTTTCTGAGGAATACGCTTGGCAATATATTTTGTTTGAAATATACAGTAGTGTGAAAAATAGATGCAACAGTTTAAAAACCTGTATTTACTTTTATCAAAGCTATAAAATGCTTTACAACACAAAACATAGCTACCAACATATATTTCTTCATCTTCAATTTCTTTACCTTCATCATTTATCAATTCATCCAAAAAATTATAATCTTCACTAGTTGAATCGTTTGTTATAAATAGTGAATGGTGAGTTTTCACCTCATAAAAAAATGTTATACGAATAGTAGGTATCCAAATTTAGGCTTTTATATCACGCAGAATGCCTAAAAACTTTTCCGCAATATTTATAATTGAAATAATAAATTAATAAACAAAGAAAAAAATCTGTTGTACTTGTGGACACTTTAACCATCTGTCCACACGTTCAGCTGGCATTGGTGTCCACGGGTACAACTGAACGCCATGTCGAGGGGAAAGCTCTGTTTCACAAAACCCATAAGTGATAACTGATATGAAGTTATGATATATGTATCTAACAACCCAATGAAATATTACAGCTTGGAAAATTTTTAAGTGTAGGTCTTAAAAAATTTAAAATCATTGGTTGGATTGTTTAGGATTTTGAAGAAAAAAACTTAAATATAATAATTTCTAATAAACTTTTGATCTGACAGAATTGAAAACACACATGCAACTGCAGGGAGATGTTTACAGCACTACCTACCTAACAATTTAATTTCCCTCCTCCCACTCTCTCTTTGTAAAAAATGTCCACTGGTACAACTGTGCTTTTGGTGCAGCACCTTCCCCTATATGTTTATTTCCTCTTTAATTTTGTTTTCGAAAGATAAATTTTAAACATCTGTTTTTTTATTTTAATACAAACATAGATAATAAGTTTAGTATCAGAAAAGCTTTATAGAGTTTAGAAAAATAAATAAATTTTTAAATCATGAACACAATAATATCGAGACAGTGTAATGAAGCAATCCTCAATTGCATTTTTTTTCAAAGCTCCTCAAATGGTGTAGACATAACGTATATGTTAAATTATGAATGAAACATTAATCATATTGTTAATGAATAAAAAATACATATAATAACGAATAAAAATTCCTCCGTTATCAGATAAATTTTTATTCGAATAATGCCTCCCACGAATGCCTGCCAACACAATGCTAAGACCGTTTGTCATGTCTTATTAAGATGGATTGTCTCTGCTTAAATTTTTAACTCAAACTTATAAGACTGCTGACAACAAAAAAATACAAAACCAAGTCAACTGTGTCATTTATATTTTTGAAAGAAATAAATCCGAGCTCTTTTATTTTTATTCAACCGAAAGGACTATGTATTTAGTATTCATTGCTTGACCCCCGGCTTTTTTTTTTTTTCATGGTCCCTTATAGTCCCTAGTGTAGTCAGCCAAATGGCCTGGTTTGAGGCAGTCTTCTACTGATGTCGGCCATTTACTTTATAATGAAATAATAAAGACATATCAGCGAAAAGACTTACCATGTCAAAAAATTATATACATATGTCTTTAACATATCTAAAATAGTTCATTCCATTCATTAATTCATTTCCAATCAAACACTAAATTCATGTTCAAACTAATCATAATTTCTTTCAAACCTTTTAAATAAAGAAATAATTTAGAAAATATCAAAATTAAACAAATCGTGTTGTTTTCTTTGTTTTCACAAAGTGACGTTAGGGAATTAGAAATAAGAAAATATAAAACTCCTTATTAGCTTTCTCACATATTTTGTTTTTAGATAGAAGTGATTTAATTAATTAATAATGAACTTTTGTGAGGCTACTAAAGTTGTTATTAATTTTTGACTACAAACTGCTAATTTATAGTTGCTTAAAGCAACTACTTTACTTGTAATAATAAGTTAAACATGGAATTAACCGTAGAAATATTTGAAATAATTTTCAGCTCGGTTTAGCATCAAGCTTTAAATAGAATCATGGGTAAAATCCTAGAAAAACTCATTTTAAAACGTTTGTATCCTATCCCAGAATCCCATCATGTAGTAATCCCAGATCACCAGTTTAGATTTCGAACATCACACTCAACACTCAAAAATGTCATCATGTGGTGGACGTTGTCTCCTCTGCATTGGAGCGCGGAATGCACTGCACGGGAGCCTTTCTTGATGTAGAACAAGCGTTTGACCGAGCCTGGCACCAGGGACTGCTGTACAAACTCCGTCAGTTCCTACCTTCTACATATTTCCTAATTATCAGATCCTCTAAGTGACCTAACCTTCAAAGTAAACCATAAATTTTCCTATTCTCCCCTCTTTACCCATTCTGCCTTAGTTCCTCAAGGTAGTATCCTAAGTCCTACCCTCTGCACAGTGTACACAGCTGACATCCCAACTCATACTACCACTGTGTGTTATCAGTAAACAATGATCAATTTATTGCCTATCAAACACTCCAATCCCATATCCTTAACCTTCAAGAATGGTGTCAAAAGTGGAGAATCAAAATGAATCCAAACAAATCACACCAAATAACATTTACTCTACGTCGTAAACCTACAACTTCCTGTCCTACTTTATCCTCCTTACTTTGCGACCAATAAAGTTATCCATAAAGATCTTAATGTTCCATATGTTTCTGATTTAGCCCAAACCAGATACCTATCCTTCCATAGTAAGCTTCATAACCACTCGAATCCACTAGTTTCTCAACTTTCTTCCCTCTCGATTCCCGATAATCCTCCGAGGCGTCTGAAAAGAAAATGGCCTAGAGATCTTCTTGTGTAGATTTTTATTGAAGTGAGTAGTTCTTCATAAGTTATTTACATGCCATTGTATTCACTGTCAACACATTTACTTGTTGTATATTATTTTGTACAGTTGTAAATATCAATAAATGAAAATGAAAAAAAATAAAAGTCTATAAAAACATTTATTAAAAAGTTTTTTGTTACAAATGTTGCCAAAAGGCCATTTTATATATATATATATATATATATATATATATATATATATATATATATATATATATATATATATATATATATATATATATGTAATGAAATGAAATGAAATGAAAAAAATAAACTTTATTCTGGGACTTACTGTCCCCTAAGAATAAAAATAATGCACAGTTAAAAGTACAATAGTCTGGTATGTTATTTACAAATTAAATGCATCAGTAATTACTGCATACACTTTTTATAGGGAAAAAAAAATAAATTTAATTTAAAAAAAATAAACATATGAAATAATAATTATAGCTTAAAATACCATTGTATATATATACACATACAAACATATATATATATATATATATATATATATATATATATATATATATATACATACATACAAAAGATGATATATGTATCTATTTTAAAATAAAACCATATTATGAATATATACATGAGAAAGATACTAATAATACTACAGATATGCTAATATAATAATCAAAATGCATTCAGAAAGAAAAAAAAAAAGAAATCAATGAAATAAAACAAATATAGTGAATAGAAAGGAAAAGATATATAGAGAAAAAATTAACTATTTGAATGTTAAAAAGACAAAATATTTACAAATACCTGAAAATATATATTTACACATCTACTTACTGCCTCTTATATTATATAGCTATATGAGAAAAAAATAAAAAGTAATTTTTTAGACAGGCAAATGATTAAAATTGGCAAATTTACCTACAATGATATAATTATTGAAGTAATTCATTGATATCGGATATAGGTGAGATTGACTGACTGGATCTTCAATTATTACACATATTGGCGGCGTCTAACTGGGATTTAAGGAGATATTGGAATAGGAGAGTTTTATATGCGTTTAAGGAAGGAGCATGTCTAATTTCAGGAGGTATAGAGTTCCAGAGGGTAGTGGATCGAGCTAGGAAGGAGTGTTGGTATAATGTATAATATATATAATATATATAAGGTATAATATATATACATACATATGAAAGGTGACTATTCCTTGTTCATGTTATATAAGCTTTACATATTTCTTTGTTTTTGGTGGTTTACCCATTTGAAAGATATTATAGTAGAAAAAAAAAAAAAAAAAAAAAAAAAAAAAAAAAAAAAAAAAAAAAAAAAAAAAAAAAAAAAACCTACACAATAAAAGAAGAAAAAGCAAATTAAAAAAAATATACATACAAATAAAAATACATAATATGGATATTTACTTTAAATAACGTATAATTGTAATATTTTTTTTTATTTATAAAAGCGATATAGTATATATCAGTTTGTGTCTATTAATATATGTTTAGTACGTTTGTGGGTGTATCTTTTTAGTCTTGTCGTAGACTCCTATTTTTTGTATGATAGGATTTTCGGATATTGTAGTAAGGGAAAAGAAATTTTGTGTCTGTACGTGAAATTTAATTGATATCTAATAGTAATTAATTAATTAACTTCAAGTATTTTCGAATTTAATATTAAGCTAAAACCTATTAGAAATCTCCATTATAACAGAAGATTCCAGTTGAAATATGTTCCACGGTAATTCATCCAGCCATATTTAGAGCGTCAGACAGTTGTTCCGTGTCCCGCTTAATCTGTGAAATTACAGGTGCATAAGCTAATTAAAGCCTATTACTTAATTATCAGATTGAATGCGCAACACAGAATAAGATATATGTAATAATATATGTTAGTATATAACATCGATTATGTTAATCCTATAATTTCAACCAATATATCGATATCAACTCTATCGATATTTATATGTTGAGAGGTTGATCTTTGTCGGGACTTGTACTTCCACTAGAAGAGAAAGAACGGGTTATCATACATATTACCAATATATACTTGCCTGATTAAGAATGAAAATATATTTAGACTAGCATACTCGGTCACGGCTTCGCCCGATATCATAAGTGAAAAAATCTGAATAATTTAAACTAATAATTGAAGTTTTTTTTGTTTATCGATAAAAATGTTTTATTGAAGTATGCAATACAGCAATATTCTTCAATGATATAGCAGTAATTCCTAACCTGGTACCATTGCACAGATTAGGTATCTGATGATTTCGTAAAAGCATACTTTGACATTCAATTTTTAATTTTAATGCAGGAGTTGGTAATCCAGTTAGACAGAGAATATTTAGAAAGAAACTCCTGAAGATAATGGACTGCATTATCAGTGCTTACAACTAAAGGGTTCACATTTTTTACACACAATATCAAAAAGCAAAAGATCAACATTTTTATTTAGTAATAATTTTTATTCGGTAGAATTTAGAATGGGATTTTAATTTCCAACCGTAAAACGTATATGATAGTGAAGTGTATATTTTAAGGAATTTTGACTGGGCGACATACTGGACGGCAATAGTACCGGGGGTAAGGCGGGTGGTCCCGGAAAATATTTCAAAATTAAGTGTCAAATGGCGCATTTTTAGGCCGTTTTAACTCTTAATTAACATGGTCCTTGAGGTTTTGAATACCGGGAACTCCCTACTTCAATTAATGATCCCAGGCCCTTTGACAATTAATTTGGTCCACTCTATGACGTATGAACCCATTTTTAAATTGACACCAGGGGCCTGTTTTATAAAGATAGAAGTACAACTCTACAGCTACAATTCTAACAAAACCTTGACATTTGAGCTCCCATTGATCGGTTTCAAGGTTTTTTTAATTGTAGCTGTGGAGTTGAACATTTTACTATTTTTTTATTATTTTGAAAAACTGTATTTAAATCGAAATTTTCACTCCCGTAAAAATTTGCCGGCACCGGCTACGTTCACTGGGCGACAAAGTCACCCAGAGAAATTTGAAAACACAAGTGTCACCCAGTTTATATGTTATTTAATGGTGTGTGATAGTGTGGCAAACCTCGTTTCTGTCACTCAACATTGTACTTTTAATCATTGTAAATTTTATAATCGCTAAACCTTCCTAGAACTCAGAAAATGGGTTAGTTAAAATTTTGTACCGATGGGTTCAGTAGTTTTACCATTGTAAAATAAATTGCAGAATGGCGCTAACCATATCGATTTTAAAATTTCTCTGGGATCCGCATTTTGCACCAGATATTTAAATATTTTTTAATAATTTAATTGAATATAAGTAAATATTACTATCA
Source organism: Euschistus heros (assembly GCA_003667255.2). Classification (NCBI taxonomy): domain Eukaryota; kingdom Metazoa; phylum Arthropoda; class Insecta; order Hemiptera; family Pentatomidae; genus Euschistus; species Euschistus heros. The sequence continues at coordinate 350,270 of RCWM02000758.1, forward strand.
ATATCAAGCTCTATATAACACCGTAGTTTTGTAACCTCTCATGTAGAATAGCACTCGCCACCTATCGGTCAGTTTTCAAACGTAATTGTTATCCATTTATCATCGCTTTTTTAAAAACCAATTAATTGAATATCAGTTGATTTTATTATTGCTCAACCTTTCTGGAACCATAAAGATGATGTAGTCAGAATTTGTTACAGATTGGTTCAGTAGTTTTCGTGGTTAGTGATCACAAACGAAAAGTGGCTTGCCCTTTTTTATAATAGTACAGATTTAAAAATGGTGATCAGTATTTTACTATCACGAAAATACTACAAAAAACAAAGTTGAACGACAATTTACAGCACTTGGTTTCTCAATACTCAAACCTGTAGGTACTGTACACTTTAAATTATAAAAAAAATCATCATCACTCGTCATCAACTGGCGAAAGAACTGATGATGCGACGAGAAAGCAGCTCTATGGTCGTCTATAGTCATGCTTGACCATGCTTACATGTTTGAGGGGATACTGGTTAAGTATTGTAAGTACAGCCTGAGTGTAAATATTGTAAATAAGTATGAATGTGTTTTATATTAATCATCGTGTAGAAATATCGATACGATTAGAACTGATAAATTATTAGCGACTTCTATTAGATTTTTATTTTAAGACTATTTCCGAATATTTATGGCAAACATTATCGCACTAATACTTACTGTACTTTGACTACTAGTCCAGTCAATATTGTAGAATGCATGAAATATGCGATCATTTTTAACTTCAGGGCTTCGTTAGGAGTTAGAAGATAAACATACTTTAAGTCCCCACCCCTGGGGGTCAGCTAACGATAAGGGAGGAGAGAAGGTCCAATTTTTGGTTTTTTTCGATTATATCTCGAAAACAGAAGACTCTAGAGAAATATGTTTCAAATAAAACTTAAAGCTCATTAAACTTCCTATAAAATAATTTATATACATATTTGTCGAACTTCTAACGGTTTTCGAGATATACGATATTAAAAGTCGGTAATTTTAGTCAAACATCTGCTTTTAGTGCCTTCTACGAACGTTTCTCATAAAAAATGTAAGAATCGAAATTGTAAGAATCGAGCTTTTAATTTACTTTAATTGCATATTAGCAATAATTTTCACAAAACGAAGACCTACAATAGACTACTATATATCCATAAAAGACTAGCATATACCTTGGGCACAGACAGCATAAGTAAATAAAAAATGTAACAAAATAAAAATTCAAAATAGTAAAATGTCCCCTTACTTCAATAAGCACTCAATTTTATCCGATTGAAATTAATTAATATTGTATAAAACTGTAATCAAACCTATGATAACCTACGCAGCACCTGTTTGAAGTAATACTTGTAATACAAATTACAGAAAACTGGAAGTTATACAAAACATCTGTATGAGAATCATAAACAATTGCCCCAGATACACAAGAATATCCACTATGCTCACTGATCTCAATGTACCCACAATTAAACAACTCATTCGAAAACAAACTCATTTTTCATATCAACTGCTATATCTGAAAACACAAATATTCAAGAAATAGGTAATTACAACAAGAAAACTCTAAAAAGATACAAACAAACGGACAAAGCACATGTTACTTGAAGACTAAAAATAAAACTAATTTCTGTAAATTACAAAATCTACTATATATTTGTCAAATACCACTCACTCATTTAACATAAAATCTCAGAAACCACCGAACGGATTGGAATGAAATTTGATATGTAGCTTCCTCTAGGGCCGTAGGTGCTCGCTAAGAAAGGAATTTTAAAAAATCGGCCTGGATCGCGGCTAATTCGCAAAACATGCGATTACAATTTTATTGGGTGAATAATAAAAGATTAATTGTCATATGGTATGTGGAGATAAGCTAAGTTAAAAAATAGGTTAGATGTTTAAGCCGCACACTTTGACCACAAATTAAGTTCCTTATAGTTGTAAACAAACAAAAATACGATCGATGTCGAAACCTTATACTATGGTACTTTCTGTGAACTCATGGTGGCTGCTGAGGTGGACCCTTACAAGTTTGAGTTGTTTCGTGACGAGAAGCTATTAAAAGACTTATGTTAAAGAGGAGGTTAAAAGACTTATGTTCTCTGGTGATGAAATGTAAGGCCAGTTCGATGTAGAGACAAAAAACTGATAAGAATCAGTGAGTTCTGTCGAGCGTTTGATTCTCTTCAGTATCGTCTCATGTTCTGTCATGGAGAAGATGGGTACAGTATTAACATCCCTCAGCGTGACCCAAACACCAATACAGCACTTAAGAAAACTGTGTCTGCATCTGATTTTTACGCCCAAATGTTAATGGAGCGAGGAGGTGAAGAACCTTATTTACTTTAATTTCGTAATGTCCTCAACCAATTTATGCTTGATATGTACTCAAAAATTGAAATAGTAAAAAATATGTATATTTTTTTTAAATGGACTTATTTGAAATTTATTGTGTAAAAACAGAAATAATAATAGAAAAATATCATTTAAAAACGTCTTATTTATATAATATAGGTGAGGAAAATTTTTAAATTAAAAACTGATATTATTTTCAAATTCCTCATCTCAGAAAACATGTAGAAACTTAATTTTGTCGAAATTAAATTTTTTTAATTTTTAATTTTTAATTTTTAATTTTTTAATTTTAATTTTTTTAATTTTTTTTTACCTTTAAAATTGTGTGGGTTTTAGTAGGCAAGGGGGCTGTCAATTTCTGAGAAATGTAAAAAATTTGCGCTATCTCATTTCATTTCGCCACCGATTAAAACCATATTTTAAGGTCATATAAAAGCCGTAAAACTGCACAGTTTAGCCCAAATCCGGAGGTCGCAGGATTTCCCATTATTGAGATATCTCAAGTTATAGCTGACCTTGGATTTTTTCATTCACATCAGTTTTTCTCCACTAAAATCTGGAGTAAATCCAATGTTATACGCATGGATAAAACGCAGAATGTATGATTATTCTAGTGATGCTATTATTATTGTAATCGGTTGAACGCGGCAGTTGTTATGGCCGGTAGAAATAATTGATGAAATCTCAACTTCAAAATTTGAATCTCCTCGAAAGGGGTAAAAAATCAATATTTTTTTATTTTGATCAAATTTCACATATAAGGGTTTTATGGTGCGTTAAATCGAGATTTGAGGTCAGTTGTTCATGAAAAAAAGTTTCCACTGATTTACAGCGGATTTCCTTGGAATTTTGTCATTTGTTTTGAGTTTTTGAGCACTCTAAAGCCGGGTAATGTTTTGAGCATAACGGAAGTATTTTTATATCTAATAGCATACATAACTGCAATTAAACGTGAAAGAATCATTTCTCTATCTTGACTGAGAGCTGAGAAAAAAAAATAAAACGTAATTTTCATATTTTATTTTTTTTCTCGGCTCCTAATGCTCATTGGCGGCTATAACTCTAGATTTGCACTATTATAGGTCCCTACTACCCACTCAAAAATCGGCATTCAAATCTGTGAGTTACAACTGCAAACGTCCCCTTGTAAGTAATAATAATTATCAACGTTAAGCTTAACTTTTACTAATTTAAGTTTTCCTTAATCCTAATGATATTAAACCCTAGCGGAGCAGGGTGCTTTCAGCTAGTATGACATAAATTAGTAGTGTAAATATCTTTTTACACCATAAAGTTATTAAGAAAAAGATTGATTTTTTTATTATTTCACAAAAGTAGTTTTATTATCTTGGTTTGTATTTTGTAACTGTATAAGTTCTATACTATTATCCTTATCATATTTTTGTTCTTTATTTGTAAAATTGTAAATAGTTAACCAGATTGTTAATTTATTTTATTTCATCTTATGAAAGCTAGACTCATTGTATTTATTAATGTACATTATATTATTCTTAGGGGACATCGTCCCAGAATATAGTTTATTTTCTATTCTGTTCTATCACTCCAGGCTTGGCTTATAATTTGACTATTATTTATTATTATTCATAAATTGTTAATTTAACTAGTTCTGGTTAATTTAACTAGTATTGTTTATTTTGCTGTATAGGTTATTTACATTGTTTGTTTGTTGGAGTTTATAGGCATAAAATCCTAGGGTCATCAATGCCAGTGTAGTTCTATATATATATATATATATATACGTTTATTTTCACATAACAATTAGAACAGAGGTGCGCTCCCAAGGAGAGACGAGCCGTACCCGCCGAGCAGGAAACGCGCCACGGCTTGCTTATTTATATAAATACATATTTCTTCTATTTAAATTATATACGAAGCATATGAGTAGGATGTGGATAAAAATCATTTACATTTCTTCTACATGGAAAAGTCCAAATCCTCACAAGGTTCGTAGCATAACTAGCCCAAGCAGCCATGTCGCATTTCCCACCAAGCGGGACCGATCCGCCCCAGCCCCAGGAAGCGCCCCCCTCCTCCTAGCCCCCATCCGAATCCTAAGAAATTAAATAAATTTCTGAAAAGAAATAAAAGTTTTTTACATTTTTTTTTTTTTTTTTTTTTTTTACATATTTCTTTATGGTTTTTTACAATTTTTTCTAGATTACAAATATTTTCTTACTGTTTTATCTCGTTTGCATTATTCATTTTTTTATAGATTCCTATATTATTATTACTTATTGTTTCATGTGAGATGGATGTGTAACCAAACATGCACCTATGTTTTTAATAGCCTAGTTTGGCTTTATGTAATTTATTTTCAATAAACAATAAAAAAAACTTAAAAAAACATTGCATGTATACGTTCCAGGCACTTGAAGCATATTTTTGACAAAAATGGTAAACATCATTGTGTTTTCCAAAAGTATCGATTTTTAATAACGTACATCTCGAACACCGTTAGAAGTTCGACAAATATGTATATATGTAAATATGTACCATATAACAATTTTATAGGAAATGTAACATATTTTTCTAGAGTCCACCGTTTTCGTGATGTAATCGAAAAGCCAAAAAAGTAGGACCTTCTCCCCTACCCCCCCCCCACCGTTAGCTCATGGGCGGGGCCTTTTAGTATGTATACTTTCTAACTACCTAACGAAGGAAGCTACGAAGTCAAAAATAATCACATATTTCATGCACTCTAAATCACTCATTTCAGCACTCATTGACTGGGCTATACTTTAGACTGTATTTTTTGAAAAAATAAAATAATTATTGTAATAGTTGAGCATAGAATTTTTTCTAAAATAAAAAAAAAAAAAGCCTTCCGTATCCATACCTTATGATATGAAATATTTGTCAACATTGATGTAACGAATGACGCCCACACGCCCACACTATGCTGGGGACCATCAATTTGGATTTCACACTCAACATTCAATCATACATCAACGGCATAGGATGACGCACTACATTGAAAAGGAACCTTAAAATATTGGTTTGGGCAAGCAGTCGGTTTTTTCTTTACCTGGCATATAGCATATGCGTTTACAATAAGAAAGAAAGTTAAATGTATTTTCGTTCTTTGATGCTGTTTTGTTTTCATAAAGAAAATAATATCGATTCCCCCCTGACCGGGAAAAACAATAGATCAAGGATATGCCTATCTATAACCCACTGCTTTTCCCAATTTACATTTTAGAATTAAAAGGATCAAATTACTTTAATTAATAATTAAATTAAATTAACGATCAATTATTATTCGAAATAAACAAAGTAGAGAGAAATACCATAGCGGATTAAAACTTGATTTTTTTTCATTCCTACAGATCCTAAACGGTAGGTCCTAGCTAAAAACCTTACATAACAAAAAATATTTTACATTAAATTTCTGATTAGAAAACAACAAATCTTCAATCCGAAAAAAACACCATCAGAGATAAAGCGAGTCAAAAAAGTCATAATATTTAAATAATGTAGGCAAAACTTGACACTTTTTTTCATTCAAAGCAATATAGCTCCTAAACGGTAGATCCTAGAGACAAATTAGTCCATTCAATGAAGGCCTCAAATGGGGTGTAGAGTTCGTTTTCTGTAATTCGTATGCAAAACATGACTGTTTACTAAATTAATTAAACATAACTAGTTACTTAAAATCTCTACAACTTATATTTTATACACATTTTTCATATTCTGTAACGTTTCAGAGGTATACGCTTGGCATATATTTTATTTTGTTGATTACATTACTTTTGTGCTGTAATCTGGAAAAGTCTTCTTTTAATATATTTATTTCGTTTGTTTTGTCTTCACTAATTATCTTAAGGACGACGCATTACGCGAAATTTCAAACAAGACTTTATTATTAATTTTTTTTTTTTTCATTGGTTAGTTTAACCCGGCGTTGCTCGGCTAGGTGGGCATTTCCCTCACCCTTCTAAAAGATATTTAATAAGTCCGTCACTTTCATCGCTGTCCCTCAGTATAGCTGAGTTTAGGACATTTGTGAATAAGAATATTTGGTTTTTTAAGTAAAACGGATGCAGGTGGTCTGGATATTGAAAGTTTTTTTTTTTTTTTTGTAAATTGTGGGAAATCAGAATCAGTATCATCCTATCTCTCGTGCAGTTTATTACTGACATTTTACTGAGCGAGTTTTCTAATTTCTATCGACTGATTAGTGAGTATTTGGGTTCAAAGTGAGTCCTGGATCTAACATGTTTGAATTGTTGGATAAAAAAACCAGTTGAGAAGATAAATTGTAAGTAATAAGTTGATAAGTCGTCGTGAATTGCATTCATATTATTTTTCAATTATTTACTAGGAATCTGAGATTTTTACTATTCCAGATTCTTGTTCGTGGCTGCTCGAGGCAATACAAACTAGATCTGGTATAGGTGTGCCCAAGAAAGAAGGAAAAACGTTGTAAAAAGTGTAATGTTCCAATTAGCAATGAACATACTACACATACTTGTAATAATTGTATAGATTATTACATTTTTATGTAAATAGTAAAATATTTAATTTTTTTTTTTTAAAGAATAAATATCTTTGTAAATTTTGTAAACATTTATGTTTAATCCTTATGTTACAAATTACAATTATTGAAACATTGATTTACCATTTATAACTACATATTTGACAACATAAAAATGCACTTTTCTACAAAATTAAAGAAGTGAGGGAAATGCTCACCTAGCGACTAACGCTGTATCAGATCGGCTAGCGACCAACGCCGTGTTAAGAAATATATTTAGATGATGGGGTATGTATAATATTCTATATATTACAATAAATCTGAAGATACACCGTTAATAAATTTTCCATGAAAATGTTAAGCTGCAATATCCCCTCTATTTCAAGCTATTAATACAACATTTTTTATTTAAAGTGAAGTGTACTTTTATTTTAAATATCAAGTTTGTTTTACTGCAGTTGATAGTTCCATGAATATGTTAGAAAAAAAAATGTAAAAATATACATTTAAACCGCTCTACCTTCCAGTGGCCTTTAGTTTGAAGGTTCAGAATACTCCAAAGAATATCGATCTAAATCCAGGAATACATATATCTTTTTTATATTTATTTTGTTGCCTGTATTGGTTGTTTTAATATAACACAGTTGTAAATATAAGTAAATATATTTTTATATAAAATATTATTAATAATCATATCTAGATTAATTATTCATGAAACAATAAGTTTAATAGCCCCTATCTGTATTAACTAATTAGCTGTTATTCATTAAAATAAGCCAACTAGTGCTAAATCACAATTAATTAAATTAATTACAGTTAGTATATATTTGCTCTTAGATATTAAATTAGTTATGTCTTGAAATCAACACAGTAGCTTCAAAGTAATTTGATGTAATTGTTTTATTGGTAATTGGATTAGTTTATTAGCAATAAAGAGTTTGAAAATCGATCGATGTTTGGTAAGCGCCATTCTTCAAAAGATGTTACTATGTTACGGTGTTAAATTGAGCTTAAAATTGATAATAAAATTTACCTATTTTAATTTTTATATAACCCTGTACCTTTGTAACCTCTCATGAAGAAAAGCACTCGCCACCTATCGGTCAATTTTCAAATGTCACTGATATCCAAATACTATCGCTTTTTTTAATAACAAATTAATTTAAAATAAGTAGATTTTATTATTGATAAACCATCCTCAATTTTTAAAGATGGTGTGATTAAAATTTGGTACAGATTGGTTCAGTAGTTTTCGTGGTTAGTGGTAACAAACGAAAAATGGCTTGTCATTTCAAATAATAGTACATATATTGAATATTTTCTTTGTTTTTATTATAATTTTCTTGTTCTAATGTATTGTTCTTTGTTATAATGTATACTCCTATAACACCTCTTAGATTTCAAGAGTTTAAACAAAGATAACGCTGGCTTTTCATCATCTCGTAAGATCTCTGCCAGAGTTGACTTCCAGATAAATGATTTATTTATTTATTTTAATATAACGCATTTGGTTTTATTATTATTTATTTTATTTTATTATTAGTTATTGACTTTTACAATAATTATTTGCCTTTTTATTTGTTTATAGATTAGGTTGTTTGTGAACAAGGAGCATAGGGGTTTTTTCGAAGGATTTTGGATTGTAAGGAATTGGATGGTTTAGTGGAGCCCAAAGCTCTAATCCGCATCTCCAAATAGGTCTTATTACTGTCATGTAAATGAGTCTCTTGTAATTAATCGGATGGTATAAACGTTTGTTAGTAAACGTTGAGAAAGTCGGAAACTATGGGCAATATATTTTCGTATTAGTCTGGTATACCTAAAGCTACGTTCTCGCGGGGCGTGGCACGCTAGCGTGATCCATGCATTCGTGAAATTTCCTCCGTCTGTACGTGGTCGCGTGAGTTTGCCTCTGAGGTCATCTAGAGAGAGGGGAGTCCACGATCGTTCTCGATCGGTATAAAACCTGTTTGATTTTCAGGCGAGGACCACGCCAGTCGAGAGAGTTAACAAGTGGTTTATTTAGAACAAAAATGGATAATATGTTGAAATATTCCAGGATCGAAACGATATTCCGCCATTGTTGTCCTTATAAGGACACTGTTTTATTAATATTAAAATATTTAACGGTTTTTAAGTTATCCGAAGGATATTCAACCATTGTTGTCCTTAAGGATGGATACTGTTTTTAAATATTTTTAATTTTTAACGATTTTAATATGGTGGAAGGATATACCACCATTGTTGTCCTTAACGATACTGTTTTATTAATATTCGATGATTTTTCTAGCGATTATCGAGTTCCCTACCCAGCAACGCTTTTTCTTCCGTTTTTTTATATGTCCACGTGACTCTCTCAATCTTTTTCCAACATATCAATAAAAACTGAACTCAAAACTGTACAACTTTCCACGAGAAGCTACTCCAAGGTAGGTTTCAAGGGGCAAACTAAATCGTGGTCGTGTGAACTGTCCACGACTCTCGGCTAGTTCACTTTTCTCCTCCACTCCAGGCAAGCACCACTAATGAGAAAACGAAGGCGTGACACATGTATTAAAGTAGGGTCAGTTCATTGTAACAGAATTGGACCTCAAGGTATATTAGGTCTCATTATTATTATATACTAGAAAAATCTAATTATTTATTTATCAATTTTTTCCTCTCCTACCTTTCCGTCCCGGCTACAAGTGCTTTCCTGGATAGGAGGTTAGGAGCGGGAAAATATTAAAATTTTATGAAATTTCCAAAGCCACCGAAGGATAATAAAGCTTATTCCCACTTACTGGCTAGGTTGGGCAATCATGGTTTTTCCCCATGACCTTCAATTTACTAGTCACGAACAACTAAGCACTGGACTACAGTATTTTTCCCCCGCAAACAAAAAGCAGTTAAGAATTATTTTTTTATTTTGAAATTTTGTATAGGGAAATGATTATTTGGGAAAAAGAAAACATTTATTGAAAAATAATTTTTCCCCTTTTGAAAATAGAAAAACGTATAATTAAACTTTAAATTTCATTTCTAATAAAATTGAAAAGACTGGACTATCATGCTTTTTTTCCCTGACCTTTCTCATAATTTTCTAAATAGTTCAATACATATAATCTGTTATTTTAATTTTAAAATATTATCTCAAGACTAAAGCGACAAGAAACTGCTCGTAGTTACAGTCTACTTCAACATTTAAGAGACAAACGATCAAACCTCCCAATTCACCAATAAGCTTATGCATGAAGACCTTAATGTTCCATATGATGCTGAGTTAGCCCAAACCAGATACCTATCCTTCCATAGTAAGCTCCATAACCACTCCAATCCACTAGTCTCCCTACTTGCTTCCTCCTCCATCTCTGATAATCCTCCAAGGTGTCTGAAAAGAAGATGGCCTAGAGACCTTTTAGTGTAGATTTTATTGAAGTGCTACTAGTGAGTAGTTCTTCACAAGTTATTTACATGTTGCATTCACTGTCAACACTGTTACTTGTTGTATATTATTCTGTACTGTTGTAAATATCAATAAATGAAAAAAAAAAAAATAATAAAAAAGGTACTCTAGTAAATATAAATTGCATTGGTTTTGTTTAATTTATTAAATGCTTTATTTTATTTTTAAATTCAAAGTATTAAATAATGTTTTAATTAAAAATGGCTTGATTCTGCAGAAACATTGGATTAATTAATACACTAGAATGTCGCATGAGAATTTTATAGTAAATCTCGAGATCAAAGGCTAAAATATACAGCATTATTCAATTTATTTGTGAAAATAAAATTAAGAAATATTAAATTAAGGTGAATTATTAATATGGGTGGTTATGAATCCACACATAAAATAAGTAATATAAAAAACAAATAAAAAAAATATATTAATGAATTCTATTTATCCTAGGTAACAATAGAAAAACCAACATAAATAGAAGAAAAAAAATTATTTTGCTAAACTATTAGGAGAATCTATAACAGGCCGTTGTCATTTCCTATAAAAAGTCCCTGGGGACCTAGGCCATTGATCGAGGGTCTAGGCAATAAAAAAAAAGAAAAAAAATGCAGTTTAGAAGAAGCGCTTCGATACACCATCTGGATATTATTGTATTCATGCTTTGAAAATTTAATTTTTTTTTTTTACTTTATAAGACTTTTCAGATATTAAAATGAACAGATATTGTCTATCTTTGTATTGAAATACATAACAGAAATATTTCATATTTATGTTATTTTAAACTATTAACCCACCTTCGCGGCATCTCTCGCTCTCATAAGTAAAGAATTTATATAATTTTAACTTATAATAGAAGTTTTATTTATTTATCGATAAAAAATCTTGTATGAAAAATAAATACATAAGATTTTCGAATAAAATACATTTCGAGTTTTGTCTCTCGATTTAATGAGAATGATTTGATTTTTAGGGTTTCCACTTCTGGACATCCCAACATATAATTAGCCTATAGCTACAACGTTTTTCTAAGTCTGGCCTTGCAATAAATATTATTTGATAATTTAAAAGCAAAATAAACTTTAATTGATAATTTTAATATAACAGAAATGATAAATCAGTAGAAATCATTCGTATTTTAGGAATTAACGATTTCTCTCATCGCTGCTCCAATGAGGATTTTCTCACATATCTGTCCATATCACACATATCCAATTTGATAAATTTTAAATTTAATAACAAGTAAATTGAAATTACATTGGTTCAAAGCTCTTTATATATTGTAGTATATTGTAACCTCTCTTGCTCCTAGATACTATAGATCCTAAACATGGAGTTATAAGATATATAGAGAGGCCCTTCCCGTATTTTCTTCAGTGAGAGGTAAGGCCAAAACACCAACCGGCCACGCCCACTTTGCCCAACTGGCGATTTGCATTCCATTTGGTGTAGGCTATTTCCCCATTATTAAATGAAAAACTAACGCATTAAAGATTATCGGAAAAGAAATTGTGTCCAATGCCACTTCGATAACAATCCTGAGACTAGCACCTGAAGAGCATCTGCTGCATTAGCAATATCGCGGCAAGCAATATGGCGAACTTTGAAAGGTGATAATCGCTACCCATACCATCCTCAAAAAGTTCAGAATTTATTACCTCAAGATAATTTATTTCCATTAAAAATTATATGGACCGATGAAGCTACCTTTACACGAGGAGTAATTGTTAATCAAAGAAATTATCATGTACGGGCTCTTGAAAATCCCAGAGCTATTTCAGCATGAATTTGCTATTAACGTTTGGCTTGGAATTTGGAACGGATTACTGGTGGGAACATATTTTTTACCTGGAAGATTGAATGGTATGACATTTACATATTTTTTGGAGGACGACTTTTCTAATTATTTAGATGAAATTCCCTTACAGCAGCGGATTAAAATGTGGTTCCATCTCCATGGATGACCAGCTCATTATAGCAGAGTTGCTCGAGCTTGGCGGGATATAAATTATCCACAACGATAGATTGGACGTGGAGGAGTAGTACCTTGGCCACCCAGATCACCTGATATGACACCCATGGATTTCTTCGTATGGGGAACCTTGAAGCAGAAAGTTTATTCGGTGTCAATCAACTCAAGAGAGCAATTAAGAGACCGAATCATAGATACAGTGCACCAAATATCATCAGAACAATGTTTAGCTGCAATTTATCAAGTGAGTGCAAGATGTAATGCTTGCATTGGTGCAAGAGGACAACATTTTGAGCAATATTTATTAAAAATAACATAACATAAATATAAATGTAAATAAATAATTATAAAAATGAAAACTTGTTTTGTTTCTTTTTGTTTGCGATTTTCTCTAAAACTAAGAAAAAACGAGCAAATCTCTAAAGGACTTTTTGTATTAGTTTTTCGGTCCCGTATAAGTTCCTGAAGTTTTTCCATTTAAATTCGGGACACCCTGTACAGAACTTAGAAAGTGCTGCCATTGGATAATTACTTTACAAGCAATTGACATGTAACGAGTATTATTATCTCACCAACTAGGTGTATTTACATTTTATATTTGTTACAGGTGTAAATTTCAAAAAATTGCTAAAAAATAAAAATTAAAAATAATTTTGTTTTATTAGTATTGATAGCAAGATCAGATTTATTAAGTTTATAAATATTCTTTTAACTTTTCTAAAATATATAAAGATAGATAATGAATTCACATCGATAACCAAATATAAGAAAATAATTTTTTTTTTGAATAGAGAACAAAAGCTGAATAACTTATCTGAATAAACAAGAGACTATTATACAGTAGAAACAAATGCAAGTAGTAGAAGCTGGATGAAGAAGTGTTTGGGATGTTTGGACTGGGCTGTAGTTGGGTCCCTGCCAGCGAATATTGCTATTATGTAATGTATCATCCTACTCAATTCCTAGCATATCATTTATCAATGATTATTACATTTCTAATATTTGTAATATTTACTATTGCCTTAATTCCAACAATTTCTATAATAACGAGTGAATATATTAAATTAACAGTTAAACCGTTACTTCAACAGTTAAATCATCGAATATTTCAAAATAGTATCCTTAAGGACAACAATGGCGGAATATCCTTCCGCCATCTTAAAATCGAAATAAATATTACAAATATTTATTTCAAAACAGTGTCCTTGAGGACGAAAAACTAATTCTAATTGTGGAAGGAGAGTGGCCAAGGATGCCCTTCGGCCTCAAAAATCGTCAGATCCTGGCAGATCTATAAAATAGTGTCCTTATAGCAGAGATGTTGGGTGGGATCAGACAAAACATATTCAGGCAAAGTTGATTGAAGCTAGTTTATTTTACTAGCCAACGTTTCGACCAGATCTTTGATGGACAAATCATGAATAAAACAAAGAAATATCGAAAAAAATAAGTAAAAAATATGTTTAAAAAAATAATTTAACCAAAAAATAATAAAATAAATAAGTAGATAAAATGCAAAAGTAATAAAGTTAATAAACGATTAGAAATAAATGTTTGGAATCGAAACTGGCAACAATCTACATAAGGACGACCTCTACACAACTTTATTCCAGATATCACACTTACCAATTACGACAAATTAAAGGTACACATTACAAATTGACCCCACTCTTTACTGAACACGGATGCATAATGCCTATTTGAACCGATTTCATTTAACTAACTCACCTACATGCCACTGCGACAGACAAACACAACAGACTTTTCATCACATTTTATACAACTGCCCTCTTTTTATAGCTTATAAAATCCATAATATTAAAAGGAGACGATTGGCCGCTTTCTGAGAAGGGTATGTTTAAAAAATATCTCAAGGAAATAAAAAGGTTTATCACTGAATGTGATTTAGAACTCCTCAAAGAAGAGAAGAAGACGACCAACGACGTGGAGCCGAACTCTTTGATGTTTTTAGTTTTGTTTTTATTTGTTTTGTGTTTATTCACTTATGTTTTGTGTTAGTCAGTCATGAAATTTTCTCTTAATTTTGTTTTGTTTCTTTTTTTTTTTAACGTTTTTTATTGTACCTACTAAAAATTCATCATAAAAAATTAAATTCTAAATTTCACATATTTTATAAAATACTAAACGTGTTAGATACGTGTAATATGCTAATTGCATGGAGCATGTACAGATATTTAAATATACGCCCTTCTTACAAGGTTACTGTAACAGGGAAAAAAAAAAAAAAAAAAACAATTAGAAATGATCTGAAAAAATATTTAGATAAATTATACATTTATAAAGAATATAAATAATATGGTTGATAAACAATATGAAAGTTCGTATATAAAGAGTTGAAGTTATAAAGAGGTTAAAATGAAATAAAGTTTAATAAATAAGATAAATCCGTCCAATCCCAACGTCCACCTTACATTTACCAACTCCTTCAACTCAAATCTTCAGTTCTTACCCATTTGTATACTCCTGCTCATTACACAGCAGCTTTCGACAGCTCTTTCATAATCCGATCCTCTTCTCTGTGGAACTTTATCTTTTTCACCATTTGTCAATTAAATACCCTTTCTTCCACTTTCAAATACCACTAGCTAAACCACCCACTATGCATCCACCTCCAGGAAAACTGCCAATAGCTACTTTTCAGTTTTATAAAATATGAACAGTTAATATACATGAAATTTTATTGGTTTTGCACAAACTGAATTTAAATTTTCTGTTGACTTCATGTCCTGCAATATCCTTTAATGATTTTCCACTAATCCCCGTTGAACAGATCCGCTACCTTAGACTCCACTTGGACAAACGTCTTACTTGGAATCCACATACAAGACAAAAAAGAAACTGCCAATCGTTACAGATTACTTCAACATTTATTAGACAAGCGTTCAAAGCTCCCAATTAATTACAAAAGACTAATATACATGACTGTGATTAGACCTATCTGGACGTACGGAGTTGAGCTTTGGGGCTCCACTGAACCACCCAATTCATCTCGTTTCCAATCTTTACTATCCAAAATCCTTCGAAGAATCCTCAATGCTCCTTACTTTGTCACGAATAAACTTATCCATAAAGACCTCAATGTTCCATATGTTGCAGATTCAGCCCAAACCAGATATCTATCCTTTCATAGTAAGCTCCATAACCACATAAATCCCCTAATTTATCAACTAGCTTACCACACCATTCCTGATAATCCTCCGAGGCGTCTGAAAAGAAGATGGCCCAGAGACCTTCTAGTGTTGAATTTTTATTAAAGTACTACTGATGAGTAGCTCTTTACAAGTTTCGTCACGTTATTGTAATAGGTAACAGCACATTCACTTGATGTATAAATATTGTACAGTTGTAAATTTCAATAAATTGTTATTAAAAAAAAAAACTTTAAAAATAATTATTATTTGTTATATTATTCTAAAATATATTATTTCATTTTAAAGTTTTGAAGGCCCTTGACTGTAAATAATTTTTTATTCTTAATGGGCTAAAGGTCCCAGGATAAATAGAGAATTTTTTTAAAAATAAATTATTTTAGAATTTTCCTAATTTGTCAGAAAAACATAGCCTGGTTGGCATCCCTATTTTAGGTTAATGCTGATCCGGACTCGACATAAACGGACACTACGTAGCGATAAAACAAAAGGTCGAAACTCCTTTCTTGCCCTCTTCAAATACCAATTTATCTCAGTTATTGATTTGTTTTGTACAAACAAAGGTATATCTCTTGTTTATTCAGCGTTTTATTTTAGGAAATGTATTGAAATTAAAAAGAAGATTGATACAAACTGAATTAAATGGCCTCCTAAGAACATGAGAGGGAAAACAATTCACAAAGTTTACACTTTTGTTTGAGAGAGACGATTTTTCATCAGATATCCAAAACTTACAAAATAAGGACTACTTTTATTTATTTATTTCTATTGCACTATTAGATTATATTAGCACAAAAAATTCTAAATTATCCCTCAGAAAGAAAGAATACGTATTCAATTATTTATTAAAAACCATCTGATTAGAACTGATAGATTTATTGCCACTTGTATCTGAGTTTTTTTTATTTAAAAACATATTTCATTCCTTAAAAATTCACCGAACTGATGGTGAATGTTTAAATGTTTAATTTTTATGTTAAAATACAAAATAAAAAAACATCAGCGCCCTGAAACATAGTCGATATATAGTGGTTGCCTCGGTGAAACCCCTGAGGCAAATATTCAAAATGCAATTTCGGTATAATTCGATCTTAATATAATTCTTTCTTACCTATGTCTTATTATCAGATTTTGTTGCGTTGTTATGCATTGAACTGCCTAAAGATCTTCAGGCAAAAAGTTACTATTAAATTGTTTATAAATCAGTTTATTGCTTCTTCTGTAACATTATGGTTTTGTCACATGGAAGGTTTCACTGAGGCAACCATGGAGTTATAGTACAATGTAGAGTCCCTTCCCGTATATTGTTCCGTGAGGGGCGAGGCCAAAACACTAACCGGCCACACCCACTATGCCCAACTGGCCATTTGCATTCCATATGGCCTAGGGCAATTGAAAGGGTTCGTAATAAATAAAATAAGTAAATCACTAAAGTAAATAAATCACTAAAATAAAATAACAGCAGTATAAAGCCTAGGGAGCCAAAATTTGAACTGATAAGAGGTTAATATACTGATAATACGGTGCACTCCAAAATGGCGGCCTTCTCTGGTTGTTGTAAGCCCCTTCACTTGTCTATAACTCCATGGTGGCAACGACGATATATCGCTCATTTGTTGCAACATCTACATAACTCAAAAACTTCAATTTTGCAGGACAGTCTTGTGAATAAAGTACAGGACGATCTGTAGACATACAATGGTGACATATCATGTAACATGTCATAATACTCTCTTAATGAATAGTTAAAGCTCGAATATGACGTTCTACCGACTAAAACTACAGAGGTGAATGGTTCATTATATAGTCAAAAGCTCGGCATAACTCAAAAGCTTGATTTTTATGTTATGTCGTTGTTGCAGTAAATGAGCGATATTTTTTTTTTTTTTTTTAAATGTAAGACAAAAACATGTTGATAATCATCTAAGAAGGTGAAATGAAACTGACAAATATCAGGTATTAGAGTAGACTGAATGTTAAGAGGTGAAAACTGTGAATTGTAGATAGGTGGGCTGTCCCAACCGTTTTTCCTATGATTGGTTGGTTATTTCCTTTCCCATTGTAATCAAATTTAAAATGGGGGCTATTGGAAATATAAATCTGGTGCAAAAAGCTGAATTGGTTTTGAACGATTTTATAATTTCTAATCTGTATGTATAAAAATCAATGTATGTGTGTGTGTCCTTTATTGGCTTTCAAATGGTAAGAGATAATGCTCTATGTGAGGCTGCATAGGCCTACTGGTATATTGATTGGATGCGTAGGTGACCAGTTATGGACCAAAATGTAAGAATCGTGAATTAATAAAAATCGCTTCAACAAATCAGTGTATTTCTAACAGCTGAGTCATTCACATGCTGTTTATTATGAAAGAACGAGAAACCAGATGATTAAAAATAAGAACGATGGACCCCATGATCTTCTATATATATAAAAATCAATGTATGAGTGTGTGTCCTTTATATGCTTTGAAACGGTAAGAGATAATGTTCCACGTGAGGCGGTTTTTTTTTCCCACATATTCAGGGGAAGATTATAGGCCTATTGAGTATATTGATTGGAAGCGCACTTTCCAGAACGACTCGCCTTTGCAATGACCATTGACAAGGCACAGGGGCAATCACTAAAAGGTTGTGGACTAAATTTGAAAAATCCGTGCTTCTCTTATGGACAGTTATATGTGGCCTGCTCACGCGTTGGAAAATCACTTGATTTATTTGTATACGCAACTAATGGAAACACGAATAATATTGTATACCATCTGCACATCAATAAAATAAATAAAAGTAAAATATTTAATTCAAATAAAAAATAAAAATAAATAAATAAAATTTTAAAAATACAGAAAATGAATCAAACAATACTACAATAATTGAATGGCTCCACCAAAAAACGTTTTAAGTGGCAAACAAAATTTAGAGTCAGTGAAAGAAAATCATAATTTAAAGTTCTTGTTAGTTTTGTAAGTTAGATTTTTTTTTCATCTTGTAATTTGTTATACTTACAGGTATAATAACATAATGGATTGCTATATCATACTATGATGCACTATTTATAATACATTTAAAAAACTTTAAAATTGTCACCTCAAAATTTTGTCGCTTAGAACGTTTTTTCGGCGGACGGCCATTCAATTGTTGTATTTTTTTTTTTTTCTTTTAATTTTGTTAAGCGCGTAGCAACGCACGCCAGGTACAGCTAGTGATTCATAATATTTAATTTCAGACTAATTTCTAATTTATGTATTAGTTTAACTTCCGGTTCATCAATTCTAATTATATTGATTCTTCTATACCATAATGAAAACTCATGCGGGCCTACTTAATAAGGCCAAAAAAGAAATTTTCTGAAAATACAGACATTTTAATTAGAATTGCTAAGACCAATAACGGAACTCACTTCGTAGAGTGACATATCCTTTCCCCCTCCCCCCCCCCCCCGGGTCTTCATAAAAACCGAGCAGATTCCTTAATCTGACAGAGTACATTACTCAGGACTAATATTTGACCAAAGGATGTACATGGGGCTCACACATCTCGGAGAAACGTAAAATATCAAATCAAAGGCTAAGATTACTTTATACCCTCTTAGTAAGACATTCCAAATTAATCATAAGACAAAAAATCAATACCTACACTTACTAAAACCTATTTGGAAATAGGAATAGACGCATAAAAAGACACACAATAAAAATATAAACATTCCAGTAAGAAACATTAAAACTCATGAAACCCAATCCCCTTTACACATACTCATCCTACAAGATCACACATTAATTTCAAATGATTTCATGATAAGCTAGATGGGCAAACCAACAAACTTACTCAAAACATGGCCTCGAGAAACTACCCAAAGAAGGACGAAAAGAAGTTAGTAGAGGGATCTTTTCGGATAAAAACTTTTTGAAGACCATGTTAGAAATTTATGCCGCTGCTGACCTCCCTCATCGCCTGACATGCCACTTATATCGTTATCGCATATGTTTATAGTCATGGCTTAAGTGACAGATGTGGGTTGGAAATTAAAGGAATAAAGTTTTTAAATGTTAATTAAAAAAATTGACAAGTCCCTTCTTTTTACAATTAAAATTTTATAATTTTTTTTTTTTTGTATGAATTCAGTTTTTAAAAATTGCTATGAAATGAAAATTTACACGTACAATAAAACTTTCTCACATTGGGGAAGTGGAAACAACAAAATATAAATATAGAAAACACTAAATCGTTGTAAAAAGTATTGTTGTTAACCTGTGTTAAACTTTATGAAATTAGGGAAGAGGAAAAAAGAAAATACCAATAGAGTCCAGTAACATAAGATTTTAAGAAAATACTGCCGAACTTCCGCAAAAAAAATAACTGCCAGAAATAACATCCGAATTAGTTTTTTATTAATATTAAATATATTAATCCAGTAAAATAAGGGTTTGGCGAATGAAAAACTGGTAAACTTTCATTCTCAAAGGATCTTCATATTTCTTAGGGTGCTTAATTCGAATCTGATATTTGCTACAATAGCACCCATCGGCTTCATACCCAAAATCGTAAAAAAAAAAAACACCCAAAATACAAGTTATTTTCAAACAGTCTTCATATTTTAAATGTAGGTGGACCAAGTACCTACGAAATGAAAAAAAAACAAATCCGAAATCGGACCATTTTTCGCGAAGTTATGAATTTGGGAAAATAGTATAAATTGGCCAACAACCGGTCAGTCCTACTTCTCCGCGAAAACACGTTTGTCAATACATCCGTGTCTATTAATCTCATCCAAAAATACTTTATATCAACTTAAAGCTGGTCACATTTACTATAGACTCCATATATAAAGTTTTAATCAAGCCCCTTAAAACACACACACCAACACGCTAAAAATCCCGTACCGTTGCGAAATCCCAGATTTTTGGACACATTTTTTACTCTAACTCAAAAACTATTTGTTCGATCATGAATTGAGTTTTTCCATCTCAAAGATAGTTAAATTTACTATTAGATTTTTTATATTTAATTTATATTAAATCCCGTGAAATACCAACGCCTGACTAATGAACATGTCGTAATTATTTTATTTTGCCGAAACATTCACATTTAGCGTGCTAGGGTGGTGTTTCACGAGATTTAATATAAATTAAATATACAGGATCTAATAGTAAATTTTGCGATTAAAAAATGGAATTTTGAATCGGACAAATATTTGCGGAGTTTTTTTTCATTTTTATATATCTATTTATTGAAATTTACAAGTGTACAAAATATATACCTACAATCAAGTAAATGTGCGATTATAATAATAAGTTAAAACTTGAAAAGAAATAATCTTCTATAAAAATTGTACACTAGAAGATCTCTAGGCCATCTTACTTGCAGATGCGTCGGAGGATTATCGGGAATGGCGTGGGAAGCAAGTTGTGAAACTAGTGGAAAAGAGAGATTATAGAGCTCACTATAAAATGATAGGTATCTGGATTGGGCTAAATCTATTGGGTTGTTTCACATGAAATGTCCGATTTTATAATATTTGAAATACATAGAGGATTTTGCGAGTCTCTGTTGTTGAAAAAGCTCGATACATGGGTACCTCAAGATTTCACTGAGCGACAGCAATTGAAACGTCTTGAGACCTGCGTTTCGTTGCTTGCTAGGCAAAAAACCGACCCTTTCCTTGAAAGAATAATAACTTGCGACGAAAAATGGATTACTTAAGCGTCGGTCAGGGCAGTGGTTAGACATCGACGAAAGCCCAGGACAAATGCCAAAACCAAATTTGCACCCGAAAAAATTGATGGTTACAGTATGGTGGTCCATGGCTGGAATCATACATTATTCCTTTTTGCCTAGAGGTGAGACCATTACCTCTACAACCTACTGCAATGAAATTGGCCAAATGCACGAAAAATTATTGAAAAAACAACCTGGATTGGTAAATCGGAAGGGCCCTATACTCCTACACGACAACGCTAGACCCCACGTTTCAAAACTTACCATGCATAAATTGGAAGAGCTGGGGTACGAAGTTCTTCCGCACCCACCATATTCTCCCGAATTGTCTCCAACAGATTATCACCTTTTCAGGAATTTAGACAACTTCTGCAGAGGAAAAATTGTTGCAAATGATGCTGAAATCAAAATTGCGTTTTCAGATTTTGTTTCACTTCAAAGCTCAGAGTTTTTCAAATCCGGGATAAAAAAGTTGTTGTCACGTTGGGAAAAATGTGTAGAAAAAGAAGGTAAATACTTCGAATAAAATGATATTGTTTTCATATTGTATTTTTACTAAAATACCTATACCTTGAAAACGGACATTTCATGTGAAACAACCCAATACAATATACGGAACTCTAAGATCATTATGGATAAGTTTATTGGTGACAAAGTAAAGAGCATCAAGGATTTTGGATTGTAAGACTTGGATACGAGATGAATTGGATGGTTTAGTGGAGCCCCAAAGTTCAACTCCATATATCCAAATAGGTTTAATGTATATGAGTCTTTTATGATTAATTGGGAGCTTTTAACGTTTGTCTAGTAAACGTTGAAGTAGTCTGAAACTTTTGCGGAGTTAGAGCAAAAAATGTGCCAACAAAATTTAATTTCACAATAGTACGTGAAAATAACCGGTATTTTGGGCGATTTAGAGTATGAAGCCGACGGCTGCCGTGGTAGCAAATCTCATATTCGGATTCAACACCCCAAGAAACATGAAAATCTGTTGAGAAAAGTTCGGCAGTTTTTTAATCGCTAGTCTTATTTTACAGGACTAATATGTAAAAAATTTAAGTCAGATGCTAACTTCTGTTACAAATTCTTACATTTGTAACAGAGAGAGTTACATAAAAAAGTATCAATATAACACACTTAAGAGTACAATCCAATTTGAATAATTTAAATGGAAGTTTATAGGTGAGTGCAATAGGTGTCGATAAATGTAAAATTCGATGTGAATTATCGGAATTGATCAACGAGAGCGGTGCAGATTTTATGGATTTGTGAGAGTAGTGTTCTTCCTTATTGATATTGAGAAAAAAAAAATTTTCTCTTATAAATAATCTTCTATACGAATCATCTAGGAGTAAAATGAATATCTTAAAATGAAAAGGATGTAATCCACGTTGTTGTTGGAAGTTGAAAGATGCTAATCCTTACTGCTAGAGGAAGCTCATCATAAATTAGATTTCTATTATTCATTAAAAGAAGTCTTTAATCGTTTTAGTTGAGTGACTTAGTCTTCTTCAAAACTTCTGGGCCTTCTTAAACCTAACTTCCTCCCTCCTCCTCTCATCTTGTTTGTAAAAGTTTATAAGAAGGATAAATTAGTTTTAGTTTTAGTTTTAGTACGATTTTCTTGAGGATAATTATTTACTCGGTAAGAATACATTATTTCAAAATGACAGCTAATTGAAAAAGTAGTGGAACTGGTCAAAAGGAAGGAAGTCGTTTGATCAAAAGAACTCTCCTTATAGTGATCAGCGATTAAGGAAAAGGAGCTTCTTTTTTGCTTTAATTTTCAGAGTTGCCCTTTTGAAAATTGAAAATATTTGTTGTATCAATTCAAGTGAAAAAATGTCAGTAAACATATTTCGTGAATGGATTCTTTGTGGACCATCTTACTTATTGCTCTAAAGTGAGATAGATTATTATTCAACTAATTATTAATTAAATATAACAAATTGATCAAAAAATAAATGAGAGAAAGTAAATCACAGGTTTCACATTTTCTTAATTCCACTTCCCTTGAGAAAATATAGCAGAAATTGACATCATAACTTTTATCAAGGATTCTGTATTTTATATACTTATAATTTGTCATTTACACTTCCCCAACGTCAGAAAGTTTATCAGAAGTTAAAATTACTGATGATTTAGCATTATATTAATTCTGATTTAATACAATTTTAATTCAACATTGATTTAGTTTTTTTCAATTTCAATTTTCCCAGAGTACCCGTCAACTTTTAGTGTCCTCTCTTGTTTTCCCTTGCTTTGATTACTGTTGTTTGGTTTATGGGGGACTGTCTGGGGATCTCGAGATAAAGCTGAGGAGACTGATGAACTGTTTCATTAGGTTTATCTTCGGGATCCCTGGGCGGTCACACGTTACTTGCCGATACTCTGAGCTTGGGTGGCTATTTCCTAAATTTCGACGGCAATACTTTCTGGGTACCTTCATATACCAATGCCTAAAAACCCAAAACCCTTCCTATATCCTTGATTTATTAACTCTGCGTTCTTCTATCCACCACCTAAACACTAGATCCCAACCTTTTAACCTATATATACCCTCACATAAAACCGCTTCCTTTGACAAATCCTTCATCATTCGTGCTACCTCCTTCTGGAATTCCTTACCCACTTCTATTCGTAAAGCAGCTTCCATAACCTCCTTTAAAAATAACCTATTCCAGTACCTTTTAGACAATCAATCTTCCGCAAAGATGTCAATAATCAAATGAATACTTTTTTTTTTTTTGTATGTATGTATGTGTGTGTGTGTGTGTATGTATGTATGTATGTGTGTATATATGTATATATGTATATATATATATATTGAAAAAATATACAATACAACTTTAAAAACCATCAACTCTCTCACTATTGCTGCACGGACAACTTGGGGCTTAAAAGCTGATTCTCTGAAAATTATCTATGAGGCAGCATTGATTCCAAAGATGCTATATGCGGCACCAATTTGGCATAAAGCTATTCAGAAAAAATGCAACCTTCAAAAATTACAGAAGTTACAACGGCTCATAGGAATCAAGATAGTAAAAGGATACAAAACTATATCACATGATGCAGCATGTGTTTTAGCCGGCATGATACCTATAGATTTAAAAATAAACGAAATAGTGAAATTCACATCAATAAAATTAGATAGTTGTGACTACGGAACTATCTTAAAAGATTCAATAGATTACGAGACTAAACCTTCACACTGGCTACACCCTGCGATACACGCGAAAATTAATACACAGTTAACACAGATTGCAGAGAAACCTGCAGACGTTACTAATATATTCACAGACGGAAGTAAAGAAGGGGACAATGTAGGCTGTGCTTGGTTACTTTGGGACAAGAGAGAAAACATGATAAGTGCTAAATATAAGCTGGGTGCAACTTGTTCCAATAACCAAGCAGAAAAATATGCAGTCTTAAAAGCAACAGAATTCCTTCTTGATCTTCCTACTAACGTACACCACGACATTATAATATTGACAGATAACATGACTCTAATACAATCCATACTTAATCCTAATATTCATGACCAACTAACTGAAATCATTAGACAAAATATATACACACTTATTTTATCAAACGTCAATATCGACATAAAATGGGTTAAGGGGCATTCTGGCATTGACGGAAATGAAATGGCTGACACCTTAGCAAAAGAGGCAGCCAAAAGTCAACTATTTCCGTCATACAAGAAAACACCACTATCATTTCTCAAACATGATATTAAACAAAACATAATATCAATCTGGAATGATCGCTGGTTTAAATCTGAAAAATCCCCAAGCCTGCATAAATTCATTCCAAGAATAACAAAAAATAATTTCAACATACTCAAATCCACACATTACAAACTGACACAGGTCTTAACAGAACATGGACAAACTAAAGCATATCTAAAAAGGTTTAATTTAATAAACAGCAACATATGTAGTTATGACGGACGAGAACATACATTTAAACACATAATTTACGACTGCTTATTATATGACAGACAAAGATCCAAACTAATTATGACGCTGTTTTTCAAAGGTGAAAATTGGCCTGTGACAGAATATGACTTGTACAACAAATACAGAGCTGAATTTACAAAAATTTATCTACAGCTTGGACTTTGACCAACTGACCAAGGACTGAGAAGGTGGAAGGAAATTTCATGAAAAATCCTTTAAATAGTTAAAATTATGGGCTAAAATCAGCCATGGACCATATTTTTTTTTTATTTCTAATTTTCATATTCAATTTGTAATGTTTTATTTGTTTCTTTTATATTATGTTCAATTGTTCAATGATCTGAATTATTTTAACACCTTCACTGCGGTAATGATAACAGTGGTTTCTTTTACAGTGCGTTATCGGTCCCCGGGGACCGATAGTAGAACTAACCTCTGGTGCGGTATCGGTCCTCGGCGACCGATACATTAATTCTATTTAATTCTGCCTGTAATTTTTCAATCGGACTATAACCTGATTTTTATTATTTCAATTTGTTTCTAAGATATTTTTTAACTTACTGCATGATACGCATTACTCTACAACAACCTGATCCGCCTCAAATGATATTGGAAATTGTGCTATAAATAAAACAAAAAAAAGGTATCATTTGTTAAATTTTATTAAAAAAAAAAAGTATCAATTTACAAATTAAGTAATTCAAAATGTTCCTGTTTATTGTCTGTGTGTTTTGTTAAAACACGGCAGACACATGCCAGGTTCTCCTGGGCATCCTTGACAAAAGCTGGTCACTTTAGTAACCTTGCTGTTCGCCTCACGACTACTTAGTGTAGAGCGCAACTGCTTGTAGCATTCTCTACATATTTTTCTTTTCTTCTTACCAGGCCCTGTAGGCTTAATAAATGTGTGAGTAACCCTTTTAGATACAGGAAGGCTTACCGGCTCTTGTATTACCTCCTCTGTTGCTAGGTTCAAAGCTAGCTGTCGTCTGAATTCTGTTATAGACATTTTTATTTTCGATATTTTATAAATATGAGCCATGAATTTATGACACATGTGCCAAAGAGAAGCTCAAATATCACTTTTCTATACCATTTTAGGCTCTTTCGCAACACGGAATGATATGAAGACATTTGGTCACTATAGTCGACTCCTTTCTTTGCCTTATTATAATCTACAATACATTTTGGTTTGTAAATTATTTCACCATTTCGGGATTTTTTGGCAGTGGGCTCTAAAGTGGCGTCATGAGATGGGTCTGTAGTTAACATCAACACCGGTCTTTTGTCCATCCATTTTATAATTTTGATGCAACCCAACTGTTGGCCATATATTTCACCTTTCTTTATTTTGTTTAAAATACTTTTTGGAACACCTTTGCGATTCGTCCGAAGAGTACCACAGTAAATAATTTTTTGTTCATAAAGTTTCTTTGCCAAAGGAATACTAGAGTAGAAGTTATCAGCAAAAAGATAATGTCCTTCCTTATCATGCAATGTATCTAAGAGTTGATGCACAATTGATTCGGAGTGACCCATGCCGAATTCATTTTTATTTTTTCCAGAATAAATAATTACGTTTGCTGTGTAACCATCAACAGTACATAGCTTATATATCTTAATGCCATATTTATGTGATTTATTTGGTATATATTGGCGTAGAATCACACGTCCTCTGAAGGGTATCATTGATTCGTCAATCACTAATATTTTTCCTGGACTTAAGACTTGTTTAAAAGAATTATTTAATAATTCTACTAAATGATTTATTTTATAAAGGCGGTCGCTACTGTTTAAAAATGGGTCTTCATTGTTACAGAAGTGAATACATCGAAGCAATAACAAAAATCTATCCCGAACCATGGTATTAGCGATGAATTCATTCCTAAACATGGTATCTTTTGACCAATATGAATTTATTGTCGGTACTTGGTTTAGACCCATTGCCAAAATTATTGAAAAAAATTTAAATATTTCTATCTTGTTAGTATCATTCCATGAGTGTAATCTAGATTTAGAAGATGATTTTTGTTGTGATAAAGCTTGCTGTGCATACCTGTTTTGTTTCTTCTATAATTAGACATAATATATTCGTCTGTTAAAAATAATTTGTAAGCATCCAATGGGTTTTTTATCACAGATACATTAAAATTAAATGTTCCAGATTCTTTAAGAAAATTAAAATCTAGTTCACTATCGGTTATTTCTTGCCAATCATGTGAAGTGGGTGTAGAAAAAGATCTCTCTACACTAATTTCTGATCCATCTGTAAATATTATAAAATGACGTTAGCTAAATATTTATATTCATGTTTCACAAAAAAAAAAAAAAAAAGTTAAATTTTTGACATTTACCATTGTCTGAATCAGTTTCACAAGGAAGCTCTTCCAGTGATATTTCAGATTCTTCGGAATCTGAAGATGGATTATAATCCTTATCATTTATTGAATCATCACTCGAAAGGTGTAAAGATTCATCAGATAACACTTGACCATCATCGATACTAGTTGATGGGCCTGGATTCAAACTATTTTTCTTTTCAAGTGCTAGTTCTACTAATTTTTTTCCACGCTTGTACATATTTACGGCAACTATGACAGATAAAAATTATAACAAACGCACAAGAGACACCAAGAACAACTGAGCTGATCTGAATTTGATTAAAGACTGGGACTTAAACCGAAGAATTGAAAGGAAGAGACAAGATTTGACAAGTTTCAGCACGCACGCTCAGGCTGCATGTATCAGTCCCCTGGGACCGATGCCGCACAGGGCTAACTCAGAGATGAGTTGTGTGCGGTATCGGTCCCCTGGGACCGATACGTTTTTTTTATTAATTATTATTTATAAGAAGGTATTAAAACATATTTGCTTGATAGAATATTTTTTTAAACATTATTAACAAAGATATACCATCCGCACAGCAGTACAATTTCTTGAAAAATCCCGCCGCACCACGGGAAAGACAAGCATCGGTCCCCGAGGACCGATGCCGCAGTGAAGGTGTTAATAATATTATTGTAAAAGTTTCAATGTAAATGTAATTATGACAATTAAGGTACGTAGTATACATTTGTATGGAACGTACAACCTAAATAAACGGTCCTTTCAAAGGGTTACTTTGAAAGGAAAAAAAAAAAAATATGTATATATATATATATATATATATATATATACAGGGTGAGTATCTCTTAGCGTAAAAAAAAAAAAAATTGGGTGAAACTAGATCAAAAGTGTAGCCAAATGCCGCAGACCTCACCTTTCTATTCCAATCCGTTGCAGATATATGGTAAATAAACGATTTTTTGGAGGAAAGCATGTTTTTTACGATAAAAGCTGTAATATCTCCATTTTGTTTAAATATTTTTCAAATATTGATCACATTTTCGGATTTAGCAATAAATTTCCTATAAGATCGGAGTAATTTAACCTTGAATTTTACAAACTTGGGACCTAAAAAATATCTTTATCTTCACCTAATTTAGGGAAGTTACAATTTCTTATAATACTTCAGCGCTCACTGCTTTTCATAAAAACAATCCACAAAACTGCAAAGCTCTCAAAAACTTGCAAATTTAATAAGCTTTCAAATGATATGTTAAACGTAATGATTTTGTTTTAATTTCATGGAGAAATTTACTTTTGAAACCGAAAAAAACATGGTGTTCTCATTTAGCATACAAATCAGGTACTTTGGTAAATAAGACATTATGATAATCGCTTGATGAAAATCTGTATTTTAAATAAAAGAAACACTTCATTAGAATAAAAAGCAAAGAAAAAATATAATATTTATTGACATAAATTTTAGGCCAGTTCAGGTATTCATAATAACAACAGCGACTTTGACCTCTCTCAGTACTAAGCACATTATCGCTATTTCATAGTTATTTTCCTGTTTATTTTGAAATGGGAGGGGATTATTGTTTATTATTTTATTTTTATTTTGATATAATGATTGAAAGTTTGATTTGGAAATTAAGAAGCTACAGAGATAAAAGTGTCACTATCATTAGAAAGACCCTTGCTAATATTGCTTATCCTTAGCTTGAGGGCCCATTTTATTTATTGGGATTATTTTTTTCTGTTTGGCAATACACCTGCGAAGATGGCAACGTTCACAAATGGTGAGTACGCTGACATACATTTTTTGTATGGTTTTAGTAATGGAAACGCGAGTGCAGCGCGGCGGGAGTACCAACTTAGGTTTCCAGATAGGCGCCTCCCCTCTACGATAGTGTTTTCACGAACTCATCAACGTTTATCTGAAACAGGTTCCGTTCATAAGTTACGTCAAGAATTGGGACAAGTTCCTCATGATGTTGAACTCGAAGAGGAAATTATTGATATAGTAAATGAAAATCCCAGTGTTTCATCAAGAGACTTGGCCCGTGAAATTGGTATCTCCCAAAGGTCAGTTATCAACATTTTGCACCGAGAACATTTTCACCCATATCATTTCACACAAGTACAAGGGCTAGAACCTAATGATCATGTACATAGAATACAATTTTGCCGCTGGCTTTTAAATAGAGACATTCAAGAACACCAGTTTCTGAGGAAAATTTTATGGACAGATGAGTCTCTTTTTACAAGGGAAGGAATTTTTAACGTCCACAACCGGCACTACTGGGCAGCTGAAAACCCACATATGGTTCAAGAAGCATCTTTCCAGCATCGTTTTACAGTGAATGTGTGGGCTGGGATAATAGGGGACCGACTCATTGGGCCACATTTTTTGCCCAGCAGATTGAATGGAGAAAGTTATTTGGATTTTTTACAAAATATTCTACCACAACTTATTCACGACATTCCACTTGATGTTCAGCAAAACATAATATTCCAACACGATGGTGCTCCTCCACATCATTCGGCAGCAGTACGGGAATGGCTGAACCAACGATATTCGACCTGGATAGGTAGAAATGGTGTGATACATTGGCCAGCTAGGTCACCTGACTTAGCTCCAATGGACTTTTATGTGTGGGGCTACATAAAAAGCGAGGTATATGCCAGAGAAGTGACCAGCATTGAGGTCCTAAAGACGAGAATTCTGGAGGCCGGAGCCAAATTGCAACAGCGTCTGACTTTTAGCAGTGACCGTAGGGGCTGTGAGAAAGAGAGCAAGAAGCTGCATTCGAAATAATGGAGGACATTTTGAAAATTTAATAAAATAACGGACTCTGGCGGCGCTTTATTGACAGTGATTCTTTTATTTTCAAATTAACAAATTTTTTCTTTGCTTTTTATTCTAATGAAGTGTTTCTTTTATTTAAAATACAGATTTTCATCAAGCGATTATCATAATGTCTTATTTACCAAAGTACCTGATTTGTATGCTAAATGAGAACACCATGTTTTTTCGGTTTCAAAAGTAAATTTCTCCATGAAATTAAAACAAAATCATTACGTTTAACATATCATTTGAAAGCTTATTAAATTTGCAAGTTTTTGAGAGCTTTGCAGTTTTGTGGATTGTTTTTATGAAAAGCAGTGAGCGCTGAAGTATTATAAGAAATTGTAACTTCCCTAAATTAGGTGAAGATAAAGATATTTTTTAGGTCCCAAGTTTGTAAAATTCAAGGTTAAATTACTCCGATCTTATAGGAAATTTATTGCTAAATCCGAAAATGTGATCAATATTTGAAAAATATTTAAACAAAATGGAGATATTACAGCTTTTATCGTAAAAAACATGCTTTCCTCCAAAAAATCGTTTATTTACCATATATCTGCAACGGATTGGAATAGAAAGGTGAGGTCTGCGGCATTTGGCTACACTTTTGATCTAGTTTCACCCAATTTTTTTTTTTACGCTAAGAGATACTCACCCTGTATATATATATATATATATATATATATATATATATATACGATTGTATTTTATGTTATAATTATTATTTCATATATTAATTTATTTTTATTTTTTATTCAATTTAATTTTTTTTTCCTGTAAAAATGTATGCTTTAATTACTGGAACATCTAATTTGTAAATAATTGGCCAGACAATTGTACTCTTAATTGTGCATTATTTTTATTCTTAGGGGACAATAAGTCCCAGAATAAAGTTTATTTTTCATTCATTCATTCATTTCATTCATTTAGTGTCTTATATTTTGATATTTTTTTATTTCCACTTCATTATTTTATTATTTCCCATTTTAATATCAGAAGGTAAACAGAACTTGATATTACTTTGAATAGGGATTTTGAGTTTCTCCGTAAACGAGGTAGAATAACCAGTCTCCTCGAAAAGTAGCGACTAAAACATCGAAATAAATCGGAACAAGGTTAGAATCGATAAAAGTTCAAAAATATAATAAGTAAAATCTATACTATTATATAAATGGACAAGCAATTTTTGGTTTGTGGTCACTAACCACGGAAACTACTTAACCAATCTGTATAAATTTTAACCACACCATCTTTATAGTTACAGGAAGGTTCAGCAATAATAAAATCTACTTATTAATAGTTAATTTGTTGCTAAAAAACCGATAATATGTGGATAACAGTGAAGTTTAAAAATTGACCTATAGGTGGCGAGAGCCATTTTATATGATAGGTTACAAAGGTACGGTATTATATAGAACTTAAAATTAATAATAAAATTTACTTGTATTCAATTAAATTATCAAACAAGATTAAAATATGTGGATCCCTGTAAAACAAACCCATCTGTACCAAATTTTAACTACATAATTTTCAGAGTTCTAGGAAGCTTTAGAAATAATAAAATCCACAATATTTAAAATTTAAATGTACAATCTTATTATTCATTTTTATTTATTGTTCATTTTCTTTGTTTTAATTTCTTATTGTACATATTGTGTGAATGGATCCATTAAGCCATCCATATTACTTATTGCCCACATTGAGGCAGATTGTAATTCTTTCTTTAAATAAATGTTTAAAAAAAAAAAGAAGTACAATGTTGAGTGGTAGAAACCAGGTTTGCCACACTAGCATGTACTTTTATCATTAGAAATTTAAATAAAACCAGATAAAATCAATTAAGTTATTCCTACCTAATAAAAATTGTTACCAAAACAAATTATAGATCCTTTGCTTTTTTTATGTTGTGTGTTAAAATAATATTCCTAGGCGTTTAGTTGTAAGCACTGATAATGCAGTCCATTGTCCGCAAGAGTTTCTAAACAGTCTTTGTCCGTTTGGATTACCAACTGATACATGAAAATTAAAAATTGGATGTCTAATTATGTTTTTAAGTAATCGTCAAACACAAAAAAAGACGTTTAAAACAGTTTAACAATTACTGCTATGCATGAACATACCATTGGATAAATAGTGCTCGATGGTAGATGGTATACTTCAATATAAGATTTTTTTCGATAAAAAAAATAAAAATCTCCTAATATCAAATTAAAAAAATGTTTTTTTTTGTTTTATTTTTTTTTTTCAAGATTAAGGTATGATTTTTTCACGTAAAATTGTAGTTGTGTGTGCTATTTGAAATGAAAATACTTTCGTTATGCTCAAAATACGATCCAGCTTCAGGGTTCTCAAAAACTCCAAAAAAAAGAAACATTTCCAATGAAATCCGCTATAAATCAGTAAGAAACTTTCTTCATGGATAACTAACCTCAAATCTCTATTCAAGACACCAAAAAAATCCTTATATATGAAAATTTATCAATATCAGAAACTATTTATTTTTTATCCCTTTTGAGGACTATAAAATTATGAAGTTGAGATTTGATCAACAACTTCAAACGGCCATCACGTTTGCTGTGTTCAACCGATCAAACTAAAAACTAGGGCAAGTCAAAAAGGCTCTTACACTAAAAATAAAGGTTTCATACGTTTATTTCGTATTAGGAAAACAGGACCAAAAAGGAGCTCATTTATTAGAACCAGCTATTCTAGTCAATAAATTTAATAAGAATTTAGAATAAGATGAGTTGAGCTCCTTACTGGTCCTACTCTCCTAATATCAAAGTAGGTCACCGGTAAAACACGTTCCATGTTAAAAATTTAATAATTAATCATGTCACGTTCTATTGGCGTTATTCAAGAAATAAATTATTTTAGGACATATGTTTATAAATCTTTGTTTTCTATAAAGTAGAAACTCGATAATTCGTCATGAGTGGAGGAGAGGGGGTGACGAAATAACGGTAATGACGATTACAGAATTGTGCTGGTAAAGTAACAAAAAAGCATTTTAAACTATATAATTGTAATTTTTTTTTTTTTTTTTTTTTTTTTTTGTTGCAATTTATTGAATGTAAAAACGAACAGATGAACATTATACATAATGGACTTGAGTGAAAATGACAAAAACCTTAGAACGCAAACATTTTTAAAAAATGAAGCCATATACAAAAACGTAGATACATGTAAAAGAAACAAGAAAAAAAAACAGACATACATACCATATTTGTTCATTAAACATGTATATTTAATGTAAAAACAGAATCTCTTTCATAGCACATAAATCAGTTTTTAGAAAAATGCGTTATCTGTTTTTGTACTGCCTTTTCCCGTCCTTCCTTGATAGCTAGGGCCAGGGCCCGCACTTGCCTCATCACAATCAGGTGTGAAATATCTAATTCACATTGCAGCTCGAAACCACTCAATGCACTTAGTTAACATTTCCTCTACTTCTTTGCATGGAATAGAGGGAGAATTAGAAACGTCATCGCCATCATATTTTTCATCTCTAGCTTCATTGTGATTCAACTGCACTCATACTTCCATTCATCTCTTACTACAATCAATGAAGGGATCGACTCCAGCATTGTTCAATTTTTTTTTTTTTTATCTAATGATTTATAAAATGTATAAATATAGGCGTATTTTTTAGTGACAAACCAGATGAGGTGGTTTAAAGATTAAATAAGTAGCAAGGGGAAAAAATGAATTACATATGTTTTTAATTTTGTTATTTATAGTTGCCAACACCTGACGATTTACAGAGTGACGAAATAACGAGTTTCCGCTGTATAAGCCCCTTATATTTAGTTCCGTAAAATTCCCGAAACACCCTGAATAATTATTTAGCCATAGCGAAGGATTTTGAATAATTATTTGGCCATAGTGAAGGATTGTGAGAATTATTGAGACGTGTTCCAGAGTCAAGATGTTGTTAAAACAGCTTTAATTGCATATTGATGAATGAGTCGAGTTAATGAAGAGTTTGGCTTTCGTGAAGGAATGCTTTTAATAATTCCCAAGATTCATTGAAAAGTTAGACCGAGATCAGAATACAAAACAAACTAAACTTCTGGCTTTGAATTGGAAAACTTTTTCTTCAATCCTTTATAGGTTTATAGATTATTCAGATTTCGGGGCGTTGTATATTTTCTGATTATGTATTTATATATCTGTAGAATAAATGAATGAAAAATAAATTTTACTCTGGGATTTGCTGTCCTCAAAGAATAATAATGCACAATGACTAGTTACAATTGTCTGGCCATTTCACCTACAATTCAATGCATCAGTAAATACTGAAAAAATTATCAACAAGAAAAAAAAAATCATATATTAAAAAATAAAACACATCTAAATATATACTTCATCTAGGCTCCTCCTCTTACTTAGTCATAAATAAACATATTCAAATCCACTAGTCTCTCAACTGCTTCCCATTCTATTCCTGACAAACCTCCGAGGTGTCTGAAATGAAGATGGCCTCGGGACCTTCTCATACAGAACTTTTATTGAAGTGTTCAGGAGGTGGACAGAAGAACTTTACTTGGTAAAGAATACAGAAAGGTTTTTTGTGTTTTTAGTAATTGGAATTGGAAAGTACCGAGGAAGTATAGACGTCGGAAACCAGGAAAAAAAACACCCAAGCTCAAAAAATCAGAACGAGTGAAAGACAGAGGATTCCGAAAATAAATCTAATGAAACAGTTCATTAGTCTCTTCAATCTCAATACCTGGCAGTTCCCCTTGAACCAAGAACCCGTAATCAGAGCAAGGGAAAAAAAAGATATGGCACTAAAAGTTGACGGGTATTTTGGAGAAAAGAATCTCGAAATCTATAGAGATGTTTAAGGATTAAGATGAATTTTCTGGAAATTTGGGCGAAGTGGTTGTTCCTGGATATTGATCGACATAAGTATAATATATCGCCAATGAGCAAGAAAAGTGACACAACTCAAAAACATCAAATTTTTCAGGAGAGACAAAAGAAGTTTTAGAAGTTATTATAATAATATCGCTCATGGGCAAGAAAACCGTCCAAACTCAAAATATGACACTGCAATTAACACGCCGTACAAGTTACCTTTGTGAAGATCAAGACACAACTGAAATATGTCACTGTTCCTGCTTCCACCGATCTATGATCTATGGAAAAATGCCAAAAAACTCAATTTTGCGGCCACCCACTGAGATACCATTGTGTAACTTTCCCTGTTGCAAGGCAAAACCGAAACGATCGTTCTGAAATAAAACGTAAAATGATTTTTTTTGAGTTGTGTCACTTTTTATACATAAAATATTATTATACATACATATTATTACATATTTTCGAAAGATTGATAATGGAGGAGGTGGCTATATAAATTATGTTTTAAGGAAGTGAGAGTGGAAGCATTGCGAATTGAAATGGGTAAGGAATTCCAAAATAAGGTAGCACGAATAATAACGGATTTTTCAAAGGAAGCAGTTCAATGCGAAGGGGTGTACAGATCAATGGACTAAGGTCTGGTATACAAAAGATGAATGGAAGAACGAAGGACACGGATGACGTAAATATACGAAGATTTTTTGGACTTTAAAGATTGGAATGGAAATGTACTAAGGAAGTATTTTCGTCGAAAACTTAGATAAATCCGCCTTGACTCAGAATACCAGTAAGTGATGTGAGAGCGTTTGGGGATCTCAAAAATGTATGAATTAATTACTGTACTTTATATTTATTACATTTAGTGATGTGACGGTACAAAAAAATATTTGATTCTTGATATGAATACTGGTACGAACAAATTGATTCTCGATAACGATACCTCGTTATTATAATTATTAAATTAATTACTATTCAATATACAAAAAAATAAAATAAAAAATAATCATTTTACAGACCCTTATTTAAAAAGATAAATATTCCACAGTTTCTGAAACTTATTTACTACTAAATAAATCACAAATATTTTCTGGATTTTGTATTAATAGGGTATTAGGGTTCGAAAACAAGTATGAACATGTAATGCAACGAAAAATTAGCTTTATTCTTCAGTAACAGAAGTTTTGCTAAAAATAACAAAACAAAATTATAATAAAATGGTTCTTTTGTCAACTTTGTTAGTGATTCAGTTTCGGCAGTTTAAAATTGTAATATTATTTCGTCATTTTCAAATAGCAAATACTAATTTTCCTCAATTTAAAGTTTGGCTTTTGTTAGCAATGCTTGGTTTTTGAAGGGAATTGTTTTACATTCCATAACATGCAGTGATGATCTAGTACATGAAAAATTTATTAAGTTAATAAGGATGAAAACATATTTTTAGGAAGAATAATCGGTGTAAGATGATTACCTAATTAAGGATTACAAAATATCGATCGGTTCTTTGGAATCGACTTTCGAAAATTGACTCTTAAAACCTTATCTTTTCTCAAAAATCGAGATTTGGAATCGACATATCCCTAGTCATAATATTTTAGTCATTTTTTTTTTTTTTTTTAATATTTTTTATTCTGCGCAGAATTGCTTATATTATGGTGCATAAGTTTTGTGTCTACAGGGGGTATACAGCTGACATCCCGACTCATCCTACCACTGTCCTCACCACTTACGCTGATGAAACATGTGTGTTATCAAGAAATAACAATCGTTTCGTTGCATCCCAATCACTACAATCTCATATTACTAACATTCAAGAATGGTGTCGAAATTGGAGAATAAAAATAAATCCCAACAAATAACCTTTACCCTTCGTCGTAAACCTACGACTTCCTGTCCTACAGTATCCTTTAATGATATTCCACTAATCCCTGTTGAACAGATCCGCTACCTAGGACTTCCCTTGGACATACGTCTTACTTGGAATTCACATACAAGACTAAAACGACAAGAAAATAGTCGTTACAGACTACTTCAACATTTATTAGACAAACGATCAAAGCTCCCAATTAATTACAAAAGACTCATTTACATAAATGTGATTAGACCTATTCGGACGTACGGAGTTGAGCTTTGGGGCCCCACTAAACCATCCCATTCATCGTATCCAATCCATGCAATCCAAAATCCTTCGAAAAATCCTCAATGCTCCTTACTTTGTGACCAATAAACTTATCCATAAAGACCTAAATGTTCCTTATGTTGTTGATTTAGCCCAGACCAGATACTTATCCTTCCATAGTAAGCTCCATAACCACTTCAATCCACTAGTCTTCCAACTTGCTTCCCACTCCAGTTCCGATAATCCTCCGAGGCTTCTGAAAAGAAGATGGCTTAGAGACCTTTTAGTGTAGATTTTTATTGAAGTGCTACTAGTGAGTAGTTCTTCACAAGTTATTTACATTCCATTGTATTCACTATCAACACATTTACTTGATGTATATGTTTTTGTACAGTTGTAAATATCAATAAATGAAAAAAAAATAAAATAAAAAGTTTTGTGTTTTTTTCACTTTTAATTCTAACCATAATATATTCCCTAATTTTTTATTTATTTTTTTTGTACCTTATCTTCTATGCAATACTTTATATTTTCGAAGGCTTCAAGGCAGGACATCATTTAGATGTATTGTTTTATGCCGCTTAGGACTGTCAATCTTCTATCTCAAGAAATAAAAAAAGATGAGCTTATAGTACCAAACTTGGCATATATTTGCAGTTAGCATTTTTTGGTATTAATTACATAGAACAATAAAATTCCAAAACAAGTATCCGAATAATAAACGGAAATTCAGCTAGTTTAAACCGGCCATTCGGACCTTAAAAAACAACAAAAGAATTAATTGAGGGTAAAAAAAACTGGGCCTTTGTCAACTTCACAAATTATACCTGGCCCAAAGGATATTTCTCACCTTTCTAGGACAAAGAGTCGACAGTAAATATTACTTTTATTATTGATCTACTATAACATATTCTTATATTATGTTATATTTTATATATAATGTAGTATTTATATATTACCTTGAAAACGAGTTAACGATTAACTTTTAAAACAGCATTTTTAATATACGCATTGTGAAAAATCGTTTAAGTTATGGTTCTTAATAAGGCCTTACAGTATCTATTATGGCATAATTACAGGATTGAGGATATCGATAAGAAATGCCCTAATGAAAATTGAAAAATTTTGAATTATATACTTCTTCATCATAGTCAGCGATATAAGAATGGGTCTAATAAGTTCGTTGCTAGTTCCATGTCTTGATAACGCATACGATATTAATACTATCATCATAATTTTATTAAAAAACGTGAGTGTAATAATAGGGGCAGCTAAGGGATTATTAAAAATTGAAAAAAGGTAGATTTCCCTTTAGAGAGGGGAGGAAGAAAGGGGAGGAACCTTCATAAGAAGTGAACAAACATCGAAATAAATCGAGAGAAGGTAACAATCAAGAAAAAAGTATTTCAAGCGGTGGCAGGTATGGAGTCGTACTTTAGTATCACAACTCCATGCAAAACATTCTAAATCTAAATGTGGATTTACGTCGCAAAAAATTGATAACTCAAAATTTTCAAAATTCATTCTAGTGATATTAACAAAGGAAATCAAATATATAATGTTAAAATAAATTACCCAAAATAAAACAAAATCTCACAAGGAATTTTAATAGGAATTGAAATTTTAGAACAAAAAAACTGCTATAAGAAATTAGAGTTTTTTTAGACAGCCTTCAAAATCATATCAAGTAACCTACCGATTGAGCTATCGAATACATGATGTAACCAAGTAATAAATAATAATTTCAAATAATTAATAAAGTAAAAGAATATTATCGTTAGTTGATATAAAGACATGCTATAAAATTAGAAGTGCCCCCCGCCTGTGCCATCAAATACGGTTAAAATAAATGAAAATGAATTCCCAGTTTGCAAGGCCTTCAAACTTCTTGGAGCACTGGTCACCGAGAGGAATGAACTCTCAAACGAAATTGAAGCAAGGACAGCTTCAGGAAATCGTCGCCTATTCGGAATTATCAGTGTTTCAAAACTCAAAGACCTCTGTTTGGGCGCCAGATTGGCCATTTATAAGACCATCGTACGCCCAGTTGTCACCTATGGAAGCGAAAACTGGATCCTAACAAGAAAAATGGAAAGAAAGCTTTGCACTTGGGAAAGGAAAGTTCTTCGGAAAATATATGAACCTACCTTCTCTGAGGGAGAGAGGATAATAAGGACTAAAGAGGAGTTGAGGACCTTGTATGGACAGCCAAATATTGTGAACTTTATAAAAAAGAGAAGATTGAGATGGCTCGGCCATGTGGAACAGATGGGAAGTGACCGCCTCCCAAGGAAACTACTTTAAGAAAAGCCTGGAGGAGCTGGTAGACGAGGTCGCCCGAGAATGAGATGGTTGGATGACATAGAGGAGGACTTGGAGTAATTGGAGTCCCAGCTTGGAAAGCAGTTTGTGTAAGGCCCTTGTCCTTGAAGGGCAGTAACGCCATAAATAAATAAAATTAGGGCAAAAATAAGGCTAGTAATTGAACGATACTTTTTATTTATAAATAAATTAGGTTAACTTTAAATTTTTTTTATTTAGAATACATATAAATCGGTACCTCTTATTTGTGTGATTAGTATAACTAAAATGTCCAAATTTACTTTGAAAACAACCGAATAAATTAGAAGTCTAAATATCAATTATTAAAAATAACCATAATATTAATAAAATTTCGGTCCATCACTATGGCAATGTAACGACTGTTGTAAGAACACTCGCGACATCTACTGGCAGTTATAGCAAACTGCATTGTTTGTCCAGCTGGTCTTACTAAATTTAAAGAATCAGCATTTGCCTTCTAAAAATTTATACAATGAAAAATAGAGAAAAACGTGTTATTGGTAATATTTACTTTAATATTTAATATCATTTTTACTTAATAAGTTGTATGAGCCATTAATTTTGAAAATAGGACAGTTCCAGTTTTTTGTTATTGTGAATTTTAAAGGTTTGCATTTCAATAAATTTAAAAATATTGGTAAAAGTGTTTGTGAAAAGTATACCAGATAATGTAAGTTTGTAATCCAATAGTGTTTACAGAGCTGAATAAAAAAAATAATGAGTTCCAATATAACTAAATGGATTTGCCTCACATTCAAAATTAATGAATTATTGTAATAATTCGTTTCATTCGGATTTTTTTTCAGTTGCATCAGCCTTTTTTTTTAATAATATAAGCAGAATACTATTCAAATTTTTAATAATATTTCTTTATTTGATAAAAAGTGAAAAAAAAAGGAATATTCAAGTTGAAACTATAACATAACAAAAAAAAATCTGTTTTATTATGAATTATGCATTTACAGTTTATAAGTAGGTATAATTAAACAAATTTTATTCAGGATTTAACATTTTGAAATATTCATGGTGAACTTCAATTGAAAATTTTCAATCTTGATGGCACTGCGCTACTTTCAAAATAAACATATCTTCAATATTGCCAATTGCTAAAACATTAATCTCCCAAATACTAGAATCTGTTTTTTTTTATTATTATTATAAATTGTTTACACATATAAAGATCATTACAAGTTTTATCTATTTTTTTTTTCATAATAAACGGCTCATATACACCATTCATCATCACTCACATATGTTTACAATTTAATAAAAATTAATTTTTGAAGCATTTTTTATGATAAAAATTTTAATGATTTTTTCTATGATATTTTTCTAGAAAAAAAAAATTGTTAAGTAATAAGAACAGTAAATGACATTGCAAAATTTAAACATTCAACATTACCCTTTAGTAGGGTTACTACCCCTTGTAGAGACAGGTCTTAATCAGCGGTTTCACTGTATTATGAATAGGCCCTGGTTTAATCATTCCTTCAATAATGGGGGAGCGATTGAAACCCACACCCTTCCCTTACTTGTATGCCTAGTTTTCCAGGCTGATGAATGATCCCAATTATTTATACTTGAAAAGGAAATTCTGGTTTCTGAGGTCTCAGATCCAGTTCTGTTCTCAGTTACTTATGGCAAATTGAGTCCAATTGCTATAATTGTATATAAACTATTGTTTCAATAAAATTTCCAACGTATTAAACTAGTACTATTGTAGAGATTTTTTATTTATACATTTAACGTCTAGTGCATCCTGGAGTTTAATACACAAACTATGAACAATCCTAGATAAAGATCTATACAAAATGACTAGTAACAAAATTACATAATTCATACAAAATAAAGTGCATCTCCACAACAAAACATAGTGCAGACTAACAAAACACTAGATCACCAACAAACAAATAATCACTTATCACTTTGTTATTTATTCTTGTAATGTATTATTAGGATTGATGAATTGTTTTTATTTAAAAACTAGTTTTGAAATGTTAATTTTTTTTTTTTTTTTTTTTTTTTCTAACCTCTGACTTTATTATAAATTCATACAAAGGAAAAGGAAATTAGGGGAATGGATCTTTTATTACCTTTCGGCATTTTAAGATTTATTTGTAGCTCTGCCATCTCTGGAGGGTCTCAGTCTGCTGGAGGCAATCCGTCTACATGTCGAGTGCGGAGAATAAACTCTGCCGGCGATGGTGGGTCATATCGGGTCAGTCTGTATGGTCTGAACCCCTTCCCTCAGCGAGTACAAGTGGTGCTGCGGACGATTCGTCGAAGGACGGTGTTCTGGAACGTCTGGAGGGCGTGTAGTGTAGTTTCGTACATATGATGCAGCAGTGGAGCACCGTGGAGGAGGGCGGGTCTGATGATGGACTTATAATGCAATGTTAAAAATTCATCATCAGTTCTAAAAGCATTCTAAAAATTTCAAAATATCGGGACTTTGCGACAAAGATTTTATATATATTATATATTTTTAAATATAAGAAAAGAAATCAAATATCTTGGTACTCACTTAAGGCAGAACGAAAAGGGCTTCTGAAAGATATCAGGACCTGGGGGAGATTGAATATGGAGATGAAAATAATGGTCTGAATGTAAAGGTCAGGTAAGAACCTTTTAGTGTTCTCAAACTTACCGCAAATTAGCCAATCTTTGGTGGCAAACAGCTTTAAAACTATTGATCTGAGCAAAAAAATTAATAGAACCAAACTTGCTGCAAATTTTATTTTGCTTAACAATGTAAAGACCACATAAAAGCAACGGTTTCCGAGTTATTTGATTTAACAGCTAAAAGTACATAATTTTCAACCCTTTCCTTCCCCCCTCTCCCAGCCAAACCCGATGCTATTTCGAGGAAGACTTTTTACCACGTTTAGAGCTAGGTGGTGAACAAGTTCCATTAGTCAGGCCTTTTAATTTTTGGAGTTAAGGGTTCAATGTTATTTTCGTACTACTGGAAACAAATTTAAAATTTGTCATTTATCATATCAGGAAATATTTCTTTGATTATTTAAACAAAACTCTAGGTTGGTTTTGAATGATTTCATTTTTTTTAATGATTCATAAATATTTAATTCAATAATTGCTTCTACTAGTATTAGTTTCAATCCCGAGTCTTATTTGAGTTTATGATTATTTTCATTCTAATGGACAGTAAAGTTGGAATCCTTCGTCTTATACTTGCATGCTCTTATATATTCTTTTAATCTTTGATTTACCGATTGTCCAGTTTTTCCCATGTATTTAGCTTCACAGTCATTACCTTTTAGTTCATATACACTGTTTCTTTGGAAAGGATCTATTTTGTCATTAGGTGAAGGGAACTGAGATAATAATGATTTATCTATTTTTAATGCGGGATA
The DNA here is from genome assembly GCA_003667255.2 of Euschistus heros. Lineage (NCBI taxonomy): Eukaryota > Metazoa > Arthropoda > Insecta > Hemiptera > Pentatomidae > Euschistus > Euschistus heros. The sequence continues at coordinate 393,267 of RCWM02000758.1, forward strand.
TTCAATAGATGTGACAAATAATTCATCAATCCTAATTGTGTTGATCCATCATGCATACCTCAAATAATTGTTTGGAAAAGGGTCAATTCACAAAATTGACAGTCCATTTACGCTTTACTAGAGAAACATAATAAAGGATTATGTAATTGCTAGTTTATTAACTCTCAAAATGATATAAATAAAACAAATAAAATACTTCCTTTACTAACAACAATTAAAATTAGTCTACAAAATAATTAATATTCAAGCAATTTACATTAGACAGTGAAAATACTAAGGGCAAATTAGTTTTTTTTTTTTTCTCTTTATTTGTTTAATCCACGCCTGTCACTTATCATGTGACAACAAGCAGATGTGATAAATTGTTCTATACAAGATAATTGGCATGTCAGGCATGAGGGAGGACAGCACCCAGCGGTACTTACTCCTAACATGAACATGATATTTAATCAGTTTTAACAGAGTAGATCCCTCAACCAACTCCTTTTTAGTCTCCTTTGGGTATTATCTGGTAAGCTTATGGAGGCCATACTTTGTATTAAATTATTGATATGTCCGTGAAGTTTGTCGTGAAGTCTTTTGTATAAAGTCTGGATGTGATCTTGTACCATGGGTATATGTAAGTCTGTGTGTAAAGTTTTGTTATTGACATACCAGGGTGATTGTGTAATGAGTATTAAAGTTTTTGACTGGAAAGTCTGCATTTTTTGGATGTGTGTTTTTTTAGCAGTTCCATAAATTTTTGAGGCGTACGTCCATAGAGGTTTTAATAAGTACGTATATGTATTTAGTCTTTGCGTTCAATTTAGATCATTTATGTAGAATTGGATATAATAGTCTCAGTCTTTTATTAAGGCTTAGGCGTTTCTGTTTCACATGTGGGCCCCGTGTCATCCTTCTGTCGAACATTAGTCCTAAGTATTGAACAGTGTCAGTCTGTTTGATTGGAACATTGTTAATGTAAACGTTGGGGCAGGTATTATGTCGAAGTGCAAAAGTTACGTGCTGTGATTTGTCGTTATTTAGTTTAATTTTCCATTTGTTGAACCATCTTGTAATTGTTGTAAATAGTGTTGGAGAGTCAGTGAAGCCTGATTGATGTCTGAGTGTCTAGTCAGAATTGCAGTATCATCTGCGTATGTTGCTATTATAGTGAGCAAATTTGTTAAAAAAAAAAAAATAAAATAGAAATGTTTGATTCTATAAAATTAAAACGGAATCCAAATGATATACAATTATAATTAAGTAACTTATGAAGACGTCCAAAAACTATTTTTTTAAAAATTAACAGCAAAAGTTAATGAATTGGGAGTATATTAGGTAAAAGAAGAGATTCAAAAATAGAAGATTCAGACATCAAGAATATATTGTAGTTAGACAAACATCAAACATCAAAGAAACAAGTGTCAGCGGCTTTGGCTGAGACGTACCTTTTTCAGTGTTAATGTTAATGAGGTTTATTTAGCGATGATAATACCTGATTTGAAAAAATATTCTTATTCATGAGATTAATTTTAAAGCTTGAACAAGTATAAATTAGTTGTAAACAATATATTTAATTATAAAGATTTGTGTTTTTGTAAAATAGACAAAGATTTTATTTTTATCCCCATCAAAACATAATATTATAGTCGTCATACTACTCCAAAATTTTATTAAAGTGGATAAAAGTTATTTTAAACTATGCTGTATTTTAGTTTTGTTCATTATGAAATTTGATATAAAAAAAAAATTATTTTCTCTCATTTTCCATAAGTCAATCTAGTGTAAAGTTCATTGTCTAAGTAATTGATTGGGACAATTTTTCAATATAAGTACCAATAATTTAAATTAAGTTAGTAGAAAATAATGTATTCCCGAATAGCCTGAATTCTTAAAGGACAAAAATTTAACAAAAAGCAGTTACTTTAAATGAAATTACATGTACTGTCAGAGTCAAAAGTATTTATACACCTGCTATAAACCATAAGAAATAACAGATATTAGCATTATTTAATAGGACTAATTTAAAACAATGAGACTATTTAATGTATACGTCAACACTTTTATCTATAAATATATTTTTGTGTTTATAGAACATTTTACAAAATAGCATATGAAGAATAATTGAAAAACAACAACATGAGTCAAAAGTATTCGTACAGTTGATAAAATTTCTATTTAATATTGATATTCGATAACCATTAATATTTAGTATGGCCACCTTTGGCTTTTAATATGCACTCCATGCTTTGTGGCATTGAATTTACTCATTTTTGTGTTAAAGACGACACTGTAATTTAGAATAATAACATCCTTTAAAATTTGATTGTTAAAAACACACCTTTTCTGAACTCAATCCTTTAGATATTTCAATAAATGCATTATTGGGTTAATGCCCCATGATTGAGGGAAGTGACCATCCACTTTGATGTGTTTTACAGGATCCACATTTTTCAATTCCAAGCTGTATGCTTGGGATCTTTATTTAAAATTTACATTTACTTAAAAATGTAATTTTCTTCAATCCCAAATTTGTCAGCACTTATTAGGACATTTCTTTTTATTGAGTTGATATATTTTATATGATCCATTCTGACATTGATAAATTCAAGACACCCCAATCCAGTAGCATTCAAACAACACCAGACCACGAGACACTTTCCTCCATTCGCAACAGTTGTAACTATATTTCTTATTTCCATTGATGTATTTTTTTCTCCATACTTTCTGGATCTCCTGAAGATTAAACATTTCAATTTCTACTCGTCAGTAAATATTATCCTATTCCAAAGTTCACAATCATATTTTTTATGGTCTTTGGCTCATTGATATCTTAATATTGCCTTTTGATGGTTTTCTCCAAGCTGTTCTGCCATGAACCCTGATTTATCTCAAGCATTAGAGCATTGTTAAAACACTCCTCTTTTTCTCTCTCTCAGACAAATGTTTATTCACTAATATTGGGGCACTAATTCTTGGTTTTCTTTTAACTTTTCTCGTGATATATCTTTCTTATTCAGAGTAAATTTTTCTTAGTCATGCAAAATACTTTTATAGAAAATAAGAAAAGTACTAATACTTTTGACTCATAACAATGAGTGCATCCTACTATAATGTATAAGATATTAAGCTAAATTAAATAAATTTTCTTATAAAAAAATATTAACTTTATTCTAAAATCATGAGTGGAATATCATATATGTTTAATTTTTAAAAAAAATTAATAAATACAAAATTAAACAAAAGAAAATAAAACTAATACTAGTGAAGGAATACTTTTGACTCTGACTGTAGCTGTATGACTGACTGAACATTTAAATTAAATTTTATTACAAAAATTTCATGATAATATTGAGATATATGTACATGTATTTTATAAGCTTATTTTATGTGGTTAAGAACGTTAATTATTGTAAATAAATACATAAAAAGAAAAGACTTGAGGAAATTTAAGCTAACCCCTTCCACTTGGAAGATTGAACATTGGACTCAACATGTCTGTGCATGTTCATACCTTCCTCAGCCTGGTCCCAGCTCTGTACTGATTCACTTACCAATAAAATAAGTTTTTGCTTTAATCAAAACATGTTCTTTATCTATATTGGCAACAAATTAATTATATATAATTTAAACTACCTCAGGAAGCAATAGAATTGTTTCTCTGCATTGAGAAATAAGGTAGTAACGGAAATTTAAAGTAATTAAAAAACAATTATTCGCATTGACCACATCTTTTCACGCTATATATTTCTTCAATATATGTTTAATAAGTTACCATATGATTAAAATATATTGAACATTGGACCCTGCAGGTCTGTGCATGTTGAGGCTACCTGTACTTCAGAATTGAACAAATTGTAATTGAATTAAAAAATAAGTGTATATTATATTATTAGTAATAGTATATGAACTACATCTAACCCTACAATACCAATACTAATACTAATAAATAGTTATACTTTAACTTAAATAGTTATACTTTAACTTAAATAGTTATACTTTAACTTAAATAGTTATACTTTAACTTAAATAGTTTATACTAAAAATACTAAAAAGAATTTATCAGTTTACATAAGATTTATCATAAATTAAAAAAAAAAAGCATAATAATTAGTAAATTATATATTTTAATTTAGCCAGTTGTAGGAGGGTATTAGATCTAAAAACCAATGTAAAAAAAAAATAATAATAAACTTTTTTTTTTTGTTTTATAATTAAAGGAAGATTAATCTAATGTAATTAATATGTTATCATCCTTAAATCACAGAAACAGCTGTTTTTGTTAAATAATCCATAAAATAATGTCAAATATGTAATAAAAGATATTTCTCGTGGTATAATAACTAAGATATAAAACATAATATTCATTATATAAATATACATCCTTTATGAAGGCTTAAATCACAGGCAAAATTGGATTTAAAATAAATGCAAAATTAGATTATTGTATGAAGTATAAAACAAAAAAAAATCCATCTTAAAAAAATAATTTTTCAACTTACAGTGGAATTTTCCATGATGGCTTCTTTTCCTTTCTTGAAATTCACCACATTTTTCTTTAAAAACAGCGTCGAAAACGAAAAAAAAAAGAAAAACACTTTTCACATAAAAACTGATAAATTACTTAATAACTATCACTATGCTCAAAAAACACTGTTTAAAACTTTGAAATAATAAAACACTGAACACTTTAAATTAATCCGAACCGCACAAAGTAGAAAATATTTTTCAAATTGATTCTTCCGTTGTTAATTAATCGATATATTACCGATAAATGTATCGATACCAAACATTTGATGAATTAAAAAAAATACTTTCTTTTCCTTTTTTTCGGAGGATCAAATAAGTAAATTTTTAATAACATGGCTGAAATTTTAAACTAATCTACTCACATCAGAACTTGTAATAAGTATTTAAGTACATATAATAATTTTTGAGCGTTTGCATTCCAAATAAACCAAACACGTTTTATTTTCTGAAATCGAAAACAAAAGTTTAAAAGTCAGAATAATGTATACAGTTACTGCAATACAAATTATTGATGAAACACTAATAGACTGAAACTGTAAAACGTAATTGTTTTAGTTAACAATTACTTCAGATAAAACTTATATTATATTTCTAGTAAGAATCATTACTATAATTTATATATGTATACACCACAACTAATAGAAGCTAAAAAAAAAAAAGAAGTACGTTTTCTTCATAAAAGAGCTAAAACTTATACTAATATCAACATTAAACGTATCAAATGGTAAGGTATCGACACATTTTTCTATTAAATCAATGAATTAATTTTGTTTTCAATAATGTAAACGGCTACTACACTGAAACAGACTAAGAAAGAGAAACAACTGAAAAACGAACTTGCAAAGGGCGGTTATGACCAGATAATTGAGTTATGGAGTTTACATCTCAGTCCGCCGAGTCCAGTAAAGGCAACTGAAAAATATTGATATTAAAAGAATCTTATTCATTAATAAAACTGAAATAAAATTTTAAATGAATGAAATAATCAACGTTTGAAATTTTTTTTTTTTACAATTAATTTAAATATTTGTAATAATTCTTTTTTAAAACTACTACTTAAGTCAAGTAAGCGTTTGATTAACAGTACAATATATAATTAGAAACTAGAACTGCATTTTTTTTTTTTAAATAAAAAATAAAACTTTTCTTTTGTTTTTAAGTAGACCGATTCATTAAAAGTCGAAGAGAACCTTAGATAAAAAAAAAAAAAAAAACTAAAAAAAAACAGAAGTATTAATGGAAATATCTTGGAATTATACATGGTCACGTATCATTTCATTTGACAGGTTTCAACTGTCATGACAGAGGCTAACAAGAGGTTACTATTCATAAAATATTCATAAGAAGTTAAAAGAAAGAAAAAAAAAATGTACCACACGTATAATTCAATAATATAAAGGAAATCAACATTTGTCACATGAATAAGTGTTTTAAAAACAGTACAACTAACTGTAAATGAACTAGGTAAATATAATTTTAATATAGTAGATTCGAAAATGGATTTTTGTTTAAATTTATAAAATTGGAGCAATCATAACCATTTTAAGTTTTAATGAATTTTTTTGAGCGCTCTTAGTTGTTTTTTTTCTCATAAATACCATGAATGCGTCTTCAGGAAGTAAAAAAGTTTTCAGAAAATATTCTACCTAAATCAGAATAATATTTACATTTTTTTTTTAAAGAGGCAAGGAAGAGGATATAATTTAATTTTCCGAACAACAACAACAACAATGGCGCTACGGTCCTTGCAGAACCTTGGCCTCCACGATTCCCCTCCATTTGTTTCTGTCACCAGCTGCTCTCCTCCAATACCTCACACTTTTCCGAATTCAGTCCAAAATCACATCTTATTTTCCAAATTTAGAATAACATATTTTCCAACCTAAAATAATGTAACGTACTTAATTCATTTACTAAAAAATCATGCATTTAATCAAGTAGCATGTCCATTTTAACAAATAATCCTGAGTTATTGTTGTTTGAATGTGCTTAACTTCCTAATGTATTGCAATTAGGGAAGAAGGAAGAGTTATCCAACATGTTACTAACCCATTCCAGCTAGTGAGGTAAGGTCGACATTCATTCCGCGAGTCCACCACGAAATAAACTTCTACAATTCCTTTCTGGGACGGAACTTTCGTCGCAGATTTTTAGAGAATGATTAAGTGCTTCACACTCTCCACCATAACTGTCTCGAAATCTTAAGTTGTTAATTTTAATGTGATCCCAAATCAATTATAGAGGAATTTCCATTAACTGACACTTCTAACGAATATCTCTCAAAACTGGACCGTTTAGATTTCCCGTCGTTACACCATTTGCTTCACATGGTTTTAATTTCTACTTCCCGGTTCTTCTAATAAACGAATAGAAAAACAGATTTAGTTGTTGTTTTTTTAAAAAGCCTTTCTTAAGCAGACATTAAGATAAAACGAATTGGCAATGTCTTTAAACGGCAAATGTTTATAGCTTGTGCGGTTTGTTATAAATAATTTAATAGAATTTTACTTAGAACATAGACCAAGAATGGGTTTTCTGTTCTATGTAAAAAAAAAAAAAAAAAAAAAAAAAAAAAAAAAAAAAAAAAAAAAAAAAAAAAAAAAAAAAAAAAAAAAAAAAAAAAAAAAAAAAAAAAAAAAAAAAAAAAAAAACCAATGGCAGGTTTTTGTTCTAGCAATGATTTTCTTCTGCGAGAATGAATATACTGGAACAATATACTGAAATGGCATAATAATAGTTTTTTTTTTAAATTGAATTAATCGAGTGAAAAACATATAGAAAGCATCCTGTATCTTGCTTTTGGATTTGATAAACACAAGTTTTGTACACATTAGTCTATTATATAAAAAGACAAGCCATTTTTCGTTTTTGATCACTAACCGCGAAAACTAATGAACCAATCTGTACCAAATTTTAACTACATCATCTTTATAGTTCAAGGAAGGTTTAGCAGTAATAAAACTTACTTTCAATTATATTGCCATAAAAAAAGCGATAAATATGTGGTGCGGATTGAAGTTTGATAATCGACCGATAGATGGCAAGCACCATTCGAGAGAGGTTACAAAGGTACGGCGTTATTTAGATCTAGAAATAATTATAAAATTTATTTATTTTCAATTCAATCGTTAATAAAAAAGCTATAAATATATGGAGCGATATGTGGTTCCCAGAGCAGTTAAAAAATCGATTGATACTTGGCCATTCTATAAATATATAAATGTCTTTTAATAAGGCTTCTGTTTGCACTTTTTGTTTTAAATTTTGGCGGGTAGTTTAGTTATTTCTGTATGCAAAGAGTGACAGCCATGACTTCCTGGAAGGGAAAACTGTTTTCAACACCAACTTTTTTGTCACAACTCCAGTTCAGTTGACTAAACGCTTCCATCCTTATGCAATCGGCTAAGGATGCTCTGATATGTATTCTGTTTTTTCTATATCAAATGCTTATATCTGTCCAAGTTATGAATATACTATAGAATAGTAGGTATCTATACTAAATTTTACTAGATTCTTATGGTTATAGATGGAAATTAAGAGGATTTTATTGGGTGTCAACTACTAATGCAGCATCTATCAACTACTACCACAACATGGAATTAGATCCCTCTTTCAACTTTCTTTTTTTCAGTTTTAAAATAGCACCAAAAAAAAAAAAAAAAAAAAAACAATTATGAGCTTCAGCAAATGCATAAGGCCCTTGATGACGTCAAAAGGGGAATTTCTGTTGCAGCGGCAGCAAGAAGCAACGGAGTACCTCGAAGACTGGTACCCTGTCAACTACTAAAAATTGGCATCCAGGGCGTGTCAACTACTAATGCAAAAAGGTGATTTGGAAAAGTAACACTTTTTCAACGTTCTATTAATACTATTTCAAATTAAAAAAATTAGGATAACGGACGGGATTTGCACGTATATGAGGAGGGGAGAAAGAAATTTATCATATGATCAACCGAGGAAATATTGCTAAACGTGTGATAGCTTTCTAAAAGTTTCAACTACTAGTGCACTTACCCTACTTCAATACAAGATTTTTATCGATAAACAAATGAAATTCAATTATTAATTAAAATAATCCAAGCATTTATTTATGATAGCGGGCGAAGCCGCGACGGGAGATGCCAGTGTAGCATAAGAATTAAAATCACTATGAACTCTTTTTATGAATGTATTTTATTACATTTTCCAAGTTCTATTGCCTTTTTAATTATGCCGTTTTTAGTAAGGGTTGTATATAAAAAAAAAATCACATAAACAAACAGTGCTGGTAAGGGTATTTAAAATAAGTTCTACTGTACACTATAGCCATAAAATATCTTGAATTAATTTTTAAATAAAACAAGGATATTAAAAACAGAAACAATTTATGGATTAGAATTTTCACTAGAAACTTCGAAGTGATATCTAAAGAATAATGCTTTTAAAATATAAACTTTTATTTATTTCTAAGAAATTTTTTTTAAATAAATGAAGAATTTCAGAAGTTAACGTGTAGTTTAAGCAGCACGGTCTGTAAACAAGCTGTTTTCATATTACAGTGAAAAATACAATTTTTATTAATCGGTAAAGTTTCTTTTTTTGAAAAAACAAAACTTTGACCTATATTCAAATAAACATATAATAAACAGTGTAAAACATTTTGTGTTCTAAATGTTTTTCAAAGATCTAAATCTTGTTTATTTATTTTATTAAACCGAAACTTAATCTTTCTTCTCATTAAAGAAATTAAGAAAATTACTTAAATGACATTTTATTTTATATTGTTGTTATTTCCTTATACCTTCAGCAGTGAGTTTTGTTATCGATAACAAGTTCCCAATATGTTTTTCGCTTGCTTAGTGCAGGTTACGTTTGAAAATTGGGGTGTGTATTTATTATGATATTTCTGTGATTAAACCTGGATAAATCATATTATTCAAGTATTTATTCTACAGTTTAATTAAATGAATAATATACTGGTTAGAAATGTTTATTTCTGAACATGTAAGTAGTTCATTTTCTATTTTACTTATTATTTAATTTAAATTAAATTAAAAAAATATATATTATTTTTATGTGTGTGATTTGAATATCTGTGATCATTTTATCCAAGTCCTGTTTTTGTAATTTAATATTTAGAATGATTTAAATGAGACAAAATTTACTTAATCTATAGGAAACACTGGCCAGGATTATAAGCAATCTTATTTTTGCCTTAATGCAGCTAATATATTCTGGAATATAGTATTGAATGAACTTAATTATTCTTATTACAATTGAATATGATTCTTTTTCTCAGCTCACATATATTCGTTCCAAACAAGTTGTCACTCATATTGATAAGTTTGTTAGTAAACAAACAAACCTTGTCGAGAGTCTTATATAAAGTAGGTAGGGTGGTTTATAAATAAATACATTTATCTACTTGTTTTTAAAGGAGAATTTTCTTTTTATTTCACACATTTTATCTTAATGAATAGAAACTATTTTTAGTATATTTTCATATAGCAATCTGTTGTATATATTGATTCGATAATTATAAGTTAGATTTGTTTATACTGCTGTATACATATAAACTAGATCCTCTTTGTCGTGTTAATGTATTACAAGAAACTTCATATTTTATGATATATATCTCCAAGCTCTATCAGTATATACTGAATTCCAATTATAAAAAAAAAAAATATATATATTTTTGTATTCATTATAGTGAGTGTTGGAATGTATTTATGTGATTAATCGAATTGTAGATAAGAAAAAAATCAATATTTTTCAAGGTATAATTATAGTTGTTGATAATAACCTGATTTATGTAAATAACCCCACTTTTATTGATTTTTAATTTTTGCTTTTATTCTAAATTGTTTCGATTTTAATCTGCGATAATCTATTGTGCTTACTCTCATTGACGTTAATATTTATTTATTTATTTTTCTTTTTATTGAAAGATAGACCAGTTTTCACCACTTTTATCAATGTATTCAGAATCAAAGATATGGAACTCATAATGTTTGTTATTACTAGAACTAATATTATAAACAGAAGATGATCCATAAATGAAGACAATTACAGGGTTTTTTCCATCTTGTTGACTCGCCAAATTATTTGGAAAAAAAAAAAACTATAAAAAAACGTTTTAATTGTTCATCTCTCATCCTGTATGTGTTGTCTTCATAGTATACTGGTCAGCGTTTGTATCTATTTATATCGTTTCCCTCTTCTAAATGATTTCATTATTGAAATTTGGTTTGAATGGTTTAATATCTACCAAAATAAAATAAACGAACCATTTGTTTACTTATTACTTGCTATTATAAATGTTCCTTTTGTCAGAAGTAAACAAATCATTTATTTACATATTATGCACTATTGTAAATGTTTTTTTTTGTCAGGAACCGCATAAAGTTGAAGTATATATACTTGAACATACAAAATTATTTAGATACATTTAAAACAAAACTTAGTAATTATATTATAGAAAGTAAATAAAAGTTAGTTTGTAAAATGATAAAGTTGTATTTAATTTAATAAATTTGTATATTTTATTTATAACATTGCATGTTTCCATCTTGTTTATCTTTGCCTTTAGATATTGCTGTACTTAAAGATCATTTACTTTCTGTTTTCAACTGAATCATTATTTGAAGATTGATAAGATTATCTGTTTTATATCCTCGTAGGTTCTTAATGATTATTGCATTTCTTAATACTACAGGAATTTTCTTGTTCTCTTATTTATTTTTAAAATTTATTTAATTTTAAATTTAATCTTAATATTGACTGAATATAACTTTTCATTTATTTACTCTAGAATTTTATACCAAAATAATACCAATTTGAATACATTTATGTGGATTGAAAAATGAATACTCATTCTTGATCGGTTGGTACACCTGAAGATTATAATGCCTTTCACTTAAGTTATGTTGTATATGCTTGAGGGGGATCCTTTAACCTAAATGTTGACCTGTAGCCAATAAAACAGAAAATAAACTGCTATCTATAGCCAGGATTTGAATCCGGGTACGAGAGTTCATTGCCTTATTTACTGTGAAAACCTCATTAGTTGTTTATAATAAATGTTATTTATTTGGTATTATAATATAAAATGTCATTTTCATGGAATATTTTATTTATTAATCAGAAGGTCCTTTTTTTACTTTTCTAATTGTACTAGATTTTTAGCTATTTATTGTTTGTGTTTTAAGTATAAATAAATTCTTGCAATAAGTTTATGAATTAGAAAAGGTTTATAGAGTTTTTTTAAACTTACAAATAAATATGAACAAAGAGAAGTACAGAAGAACCTTGATAATCCGAACACTGTTTTGGGAAAAATAAAAATTATTTTCTGAAAATCCGTGATTTAGCAGCCAAAAAAAAATGTTCTTCAACCTTAGTTCAGAAAAAAATAAGTGACTATTTTCCAAATGTTTAGTTTTTGTTTTCTTGAATTTTTTTATATGTCTGTACAACATAATTTTTTTGTATGTACAGTACTGTACTTTCTGTATGTGTATAAGATTGTATACATACTATGTAAAATATTACGAAATTCATGTGCAATACATTACATAAAATATAGTTAGTTGCCTTACTGTAGCACAGTAGTATTTCATATATTTTTTTTTCTTCTAATCCTCCATTTATTTACAATATATACAATAGGAATTGAAAGGAGTTACGATCTTGGATTGCCTTGCGGCATTTGAAGATGGGTGTCCTCGGCAGCTGCTGTATCCACTCTGTTGAGGGATGGTCTTCCTTCTTCAATGTTGAGCGAGGAGGAGTCACTCTGCTGGCGGTGGTGGTTCTAACGGGTCAGTCTGTTGAGCCTAAACCCCTTCCTTCGGCTAGTACGTCCGCTAAGGGGGTCAAACCTTGCCACCTCCCAGGCCTGGGAGGCGGGGTTACGTCCCTGAAGAGAGGGTTGGAACAGTGCTTCAGCCCATCAAAGAATTTGATGTGCCGGTGGCCAATGTAGTTTGGGATGGAAGGCATCCTCAGCTATTCTAGGATGTGACTGTTTTTGGCCCTCTCAAGGTTGGTACCACGGACGATTCGCCGAAGGACGGTATTCTGGAACGTTTGGAGGGCATGTAGTGTACTCTTGTACATGTGGTGCAGCAGTGGAGGGGTAGTAGTAGTATTTCATAAAACAAACTATTTACCTTTAACAATGCAAGGTGCTTCTTATTTTATGGGAACTAGTATGTCAGTGTTCATTTTTTGCATGCTACATACTATGCCTGGAAAGCACTTTGTTTAGGATTCCGAATGATTTGATAGTCTGAACCACCCCTGGTCCCAATTAGTTCGGATTATCGAGGTTCTACTGTAGTTGCAAAAGAGGTATTGAGACACCTCTATTTTTAGTGTAGTATAAGCGTTATTTTATTATTTTCTGTAGAGATCAATAATTAGTTGGGTATCATTTTGTTTGTATTATAACACTTCTAAGTTATTTTGGCATTGAATCAACTATTAATTTGTAATCGATCCATCAATCCTATCCCATTCTTCTAGTAAGGCAACTTCTAAATCATTTTTATATTTTTATTTGTCGTTTCCTTATTTTTCTCTCAGGATGATTCTATAAATCTACAGGGTTCATGTTGGGGGGGGGGGGGGGAGCTTTGAAACATTTTAGGATTTTTTAAAACAACAACAGTCTAATGTTTAAGGTAATTTATTTCACCGAAACAACAACAGTCTAATGTTTGAGGCTATTATCTAAAAAATAAATTTTTTTGTTTAATTAATAATTGTCTTTTATGGCCAATTACCTTGCTAATGTACCTTAATTTTCCTTTAAGATATTTACATACACTTTTTTATCCTTAACCTTAAAAAAAAATAATAATAATAAATAAATTAAATAAAAAAAAAAACAAAAAAAAAAAACCCTGTACCACTTACAACCCATGAAGGATCTTGGTTCAATACTTAAGTAAGGCTGTTCTGTTTCTGATCCAACGATTGTGAAAGGAAGAGTTTTGGCCGGAACTAGCTCAAATGCCAGGTTTTTTCTCCAATTAAGGGTACCCATTTAAACGAGGCTGGGTCCCCACGACCCCAAAGCCAAGCCACGGAAAAAAAAAACAGAAAAAATTTTTCTGCCTTCAGTCATATTTGAACTCGGGCCCAGGAGCATGGTAGTCCCAGGAGGCCTTACCTGCTGAGCTACCATTCCTTCCCTTTTGATCCATAATACCATTTAAAATGACCGGTTCTCCATCTCTGGCTGAACTCATACGCTAGCAGTGATCTTATGATATAATTGAAGGGTAATTTTGAATTACACTGAAATAGACATTCCATTAGAGTGAAAAAAAAGAAGTTAATATACTATTTTTTGACAGTGAATAAAATTTTTCTAAAGACAAAAACATTGCTTTCTACCCATTTTACAGAATTTGAAAAGGCTGTCTTACAGTGTGAATACCAGTCACTTCTTTCCTTCCTTCTATTCTTCTCTGTTTATCAAATTTACGATCATTTGGTTATCTGTCAAAATCTAGCTGATTTCTTCTTTCAGTTTCCCCAATTTGCTTGCCAAAAAGGCCTGAAACACTGCCAAACTAGTGGATGGTTGACTATAGAAGATGTGCTGGACGTTACACAATAGTGAAAAGCAGACAAAAACGATATATTTTATATTTCCTTTAATAAATAAATTAAAAGCAATATTGGAAGAATGTTTGTCATCTATTTAATTGACTATCTTAATGATATTAGGAAGAAAATAGACATGAAGTCTAATTATAGTAAGTGGAGTACTGTTCTATGCATTTATTAGATACTCTGTTCTGCCTACTTTCACGTTAACTGCCCTGTACTGCAACCGTAATCATTCAACTGTAACTCCAATAATTCACTCCTTTCTTAATGTATTTGTACTTTACTTGTAGTTCTTAAGACAATTGCACTGTATAAAACTAACAAACAAGTTATCAGGCAAGCGTTAAATAGATTTAACATTCATCGATTGTCTCCTCTCCTGACTGGTTTAGTTGTCCTGATGAAGACCTGTTTGACAGTTCACAACTCAGATGGTCTGATCTTTTTCTTAACTAGATTTTGGTTAAACTTCAGTTCCCGGAATAACATCTGTTCTTAATTTAAAGAAAATAGTAAATAGTTGTCACGTTTTGTTGTATTCATTCCATTTAATAAACACACTGTCTCTTATTTTGAATTTTATCACTTTTTATATTATAGTATGTATATAATGCTGAATTTGTTAAATACTGGGCAACACCAATGAAGTGATAAATACAATTGATTTTTTCATGATAACCAAAAATTTTATCTTTATTGAATTGATTTCATTGCAAATTTATTATTTTTATTTTCTGATTATATGGCATTCTCCAGGGGAGGCCACACGAAGGGTCTGCCTGTTGAGATACTCGAGAAAATCTTTTCACATCTATCTGCAAAGGATTTATGGTCTTGCCTCGGAGTGTCGACTCAGTGGCGATATGTCGCTAACTCAGATCGATTCTGGAAGAAGCACTGCCAATATGTTGGAATTCGTGAGAGTGCAATCTCAAATCTCTCTGGTATAGTATATATATTTTTCTATTTCTGATTTCTGTATGGTGTTCAATCACCTCTTGTTTAAATGTTGAAGTTTTTTAAATTGAATTTGTTCACATAGTGATGCATCATGATATTCTTTTAGATGATGAATGAGCACCTTGATGTGTGTTAGCTCACTTGTTTTTTTCTGTTTTCCTTTTTTTTCTTTGCTCTTCTCCAAAACCATATCATGACACTTTACTTATCGTAACCTTTAACTACGAATAGTTTTCACTAAAATGTTCAAAAACTGGATCATTGACATAATAATCAATGAACATAACAATGTTCCCTTCATCAATTCCCTTATCCAGTAATGTAATATGCAAGATTCATAAACTTAGAGTTGAAACTTCTTCTGCTCATTTAACTGTGTTAATAATTGGTTTCATAAAACCTGTAAAAAATTAATTGTAAATTATGGAATTTATTGTGAAATAATCAATTACTATTTTGTTTGAAACTTTATTCGATATTTAATAGTCGACACTTTTTGTTTTATCTTATAATTCACACTATGTCTTAATTCATGTCTTGATGAAAGAATTCAAGATTGTATATGCAACTGTATTATTTAATTATTTTTGATGTTCTATTATTGAAAATAAAATTAAGTAGATTTTTTAATGTCATTATCTTTTTCAGATGAAATTCCATTGTGTAGTTGGGGTACTGCCTACTTTTTTTTGCATTACACTCGCCCAGTTAATAACTGGAGGAGAGGAAGATGGCGAGAGATGGAAATTGAATTGAAATCATCTGACTATATCACCTCATGGCACGGGCAGCTAGGATATATATATTATTTCATGCTGGGCTTCATCTGCATTTACAAAGTTACCGAAGATGGAGAAGTCAGGTTATTGGAACAAGTAAATGTCGAAATCTTAAATCAGGATACAGCACATATGTATCCATACTTTGTTACTAATGTCGATTTTATGGCCGTTAGCAACTGCAATACTGTCATTATATTTGAAAGGATAGAAGGGCGGTACAGAGCAACCCATTGTTTAACGATAACAATGATGGATGAAGTGAATTCTACTACAGATATCGAAAATTTAGATCTGTATATTATTTCAAATTTTTCCAAAGAAGACCTTCTTCGTGCAAGACATTTTCTAGGTCGAACGGTGTGGTTATACAATGCCGTTTCTAGAAACTTCCATGTATTTGATCTAATTACTTATGAAGTTAAACTTAGATTAGATTACCGAAACCTGATTACCCGACCGAAAATTCCTCTTTTAGTTTCACTTCATGCAAGGAGAGTAGAGGTATTCAATTCCAAATGTGATGTTATTTTGACTATAAACGAAACATGCATATCAAGTATTTGTTTTAACCGTGACACGCTTGTAGCGAATAAGTTATCTTTTAGAGCAGGGACAACGGCTCGTAACTTACAATCTTGGGACATGGACACAGGCAAGGAATTGATGCATTTGCCTGAAGTTAAAGCCATCGATGTCAATTTACATGAATTTTATAATTACATGCTCGTTCTTCAGACTGATTGTAACCTTTACAGAATTTCTTGTTATTGTGCAAGGACTGCTCGTATATTTTGGGAACTTAAATTTCCCAGCGAGCACAGTTGGTTCCCGGAGCTAAAGATTGTAATGTGTGAATTTGTACTCATTTGGCCTTCTTATAACGATAATGATAAATATTCATTGTATGAAATTGAAAATGGAAATTTAATTTCTGAGAAGAAGAAGAATCTTGGTGAGAAAGCCTATATAACAGATACTCTATGGGTTCTAGAAAATCCGAACTGCTTACTTGTCAAAAGTTTTTTATAATTTTTACTTAGGCTTTGATGTTATATGATTGGATAATTTTTATTTATACTTTTTTATACAATCTGTAATAAATCCAGAAATTTTGTCAAGCCATCCGCTCATAGAGTTATTCAACAGAAATCTGCGTGTTTTTTTTACTGAGGTGGACACAAAACAATTTCTTTTTTTTTTTTTTTTTTTCCAAGTCAAAATAAAGGTTTAAATATCTCTCAACTTTGATGAAGAGAATATGGCTGTTATATTACTTTAGAAGTAGTCATCTAAAATAGCGTTATGAGTTTCCATTCTAAGAAGTATGAAGAAACATGCTGACATTTTTTTATTGTTTGTCAAGGTGCTTTGTTATCATTCATCTTTCTAATGTTAGAAGAGAATAACTGTCTTAAAAAAAAAAAAAAAAAAAAAAAAAAAAAAAAAAAAAAAAAAAAAAAAAAAAAAAAAAAATCGCTATTAATTCTAAAGCTAGTAAAAACACTTTTGTAAAAAAAAAAAAAAAAAAAAAAAAAAAAAAAAGCAAAAGTCAGTGTTCAATATTACAAGTAAGTCAATAAGTTTTTTAACTAATTGTAACCTTATTGTAACCTTCAGCATTTGACATATAGTCATCTGATCTCAAATAAATTATTTATTCCTGCTAAGTGACCGATAATGCTATCTATACATATAAGAAGTAATTGGTTTGAAATTCAGATCAACAGTCAGATTGAGTAATTCTATGTTGATGGCAATATTCAAACTTTTAAGTTGAAAACAGTTTTCTTTATTAGTGTTTTATAGATTCTGGGGAGTTTTATTATTTGTGAAAATAAAATTCAGACTATCTAAATTACCTTGTTTTTTTTTGTTAGTTGCTAATGGTTAGATGAAAAGTACTGATAAAATAATGAATAATTAGGTATTACTGTTGTAATTAATATTTTTAGGTATATTACTTTTACCTATTCATTTAATTTTTTTTATAAGGAAGCACATTTAAGTAATCTAGATAACACAACTTTAAAATAATCATAATCCACTTTGTGCTTAGCAGGGTTTAAGTTGAAAATGTTTTAGGAATCATGATAAATAATTTATTCAAATTAAAGACATCAATTTCTGTAATTTTTTTTTTTTTTTCGAGTTGTCCGTTTATTCATTTATTTATTTTTTTTGTACTATGTAAGGTTTCTAATGAGGGATAGGTTATTGAAGAATTGGGGTTACCTAGAATATATACTCAAGTACAAGAACCAAATAGAACTTGTAATTAGTTGTTTGTTTTAAACTGTGTGGATTTTTAAATTTATATTAATTAGAGCTTATTTCAAACTAAAATGATACAAGATTATGAATTCATGAATTTTAATAAAATTTGTTTCAATAGAAAATTCTCCAAAAAACAAGAATATTATTAGTGATAAGTTTAAATTATTGCTTAGTTTTGCGCTTATAACATATATTATCTCCTCTGGCCTTGCATAAATTTTTTTATGTTTTCTTACCTGCATTTTTTCCCATGGAATGAGTCACTTGTGATTGACTGCTCTCAGAGGGGGCTCTTCTGTGGTATAACATGCATTTAAGCAGCACAAGCTTGATGCCCAAGGATGCTCTGTGTTAATGCTTCTAGGAAAACAGTACTGTCCATTTCCACTAGAGTGAGGTGCCATCAGCATTTTTTGTAGCTGGCAATGGATTAACTTCTAGGAAAACAAGCCTTTTAGTCTTCTGAGCAAGTAAATAAATTATTGAATTTGTTTACGTGGAACAGAATCCTATAATTTATTTTGAATCTCATCATCATCATTATCTGGTCCTCATATTATATATATAATAATATATCACATTGTGATATGAAGTTACTGTGTAGGTCATGAACCTGATTCACTAATCTTCTCTCTTTCCAATTTGGGCTCCTCTTTCTAGAGGTCCTTTTTAATAGTAATTCTTGTCCATCTCTAGGACACATCCTTTTTATCTTGGTCTCTTAAGCTTGACCATAGTCCGTCACTTCTTTTTTTTAAACATTTATTTATTGATATTTACAACTGTATCAAATTAATACATTATCTACATATCGGGAATAATATTTTCAATAACTTATAAATCAACTTCCATTTGGTAAAACTTTTATAAATTTTATATAGCAGAAGATCCAGATGCCATCTTCTTATCATATGACTTGGAGGGTTTTCTGGAATCGAATGGGAATCAAGTTCCGAGACTAGTGTATATGAGTGGATGTCGAACTTATCATGGTAGAATTAATATCTTTATTAGGGCAAATCAGCAACATATTTGACTTTAAGATCATTATAGATACGCTTATTTGTGGCATAGTGAAAAGCTTTGAGGATTTTACAAAAGGTTTCGGATCGTAATGTTGGAGCCCCAAAGCTCAACTCATTATGTTCAAACAGGTCTAATTATAGTCATGTTAATGAGTCTTTTTTAATCAATTGTAAGCTTAGAATATTTGTCTCGTAAATGTTGAAGTAGTGAAAAACGGAGAGCAGTTTCTTGTCGTTTTAGTCTTGTATGTGGATTCCAAATAGTTTGTCCAGATGGAGTCATTGACAATGGATTTGTTCAAAATGGATTAGTAGAATATTATTATAGTCTATGATAGTTAGGAAAGTGACAGGAAATTATAGGAGAGTAGTTTGAGTTTTTTTTGGGATATCTTCTAATTTTTCCACTATTCTTAAGTGTTAGTTATATGAGGTCGGATTGATTAGGATGCAATGAAAGGCTCATTATTTACTGATAACACCCATGTGTCATCTGCGAATGTGTTAGGGACAGTGCTAAGATAAGTTGAGAAGTCACCTCAGTGTTCCTAATCCAATCCCATCTATTTCCATCGCCTGTTTCTATCTTTTGATTTTTTGTCATTGTTCAGGACTCGGAAGAATATGTAATTAGTTGTATGAAGGTGGATTTGTATACCATGACTTTTTATTTATTTCTCATCTCTTTTCTGTTGTGGGAATCTTTAAGGTTCAAAACTATCATTCTGTGGTTTTAACTTGCTCCAGGATTTTTGTGTTGTAGTGAATGTTTTTGCTTGTTCTAATCTGATTGCTCATGTTGTTTTCTCAATCCATATTTTCTTTTTCTTTTTAACATCATTGTATTTGCAGTAAACTATTTCAATTGCATATCATTAGCTGAGAAAATCAGTATTAATTTTTTTGCATTTCAGTATCCTAGGTGGAGATTAAAAGTATAAAAGACTAAAGGTGCATTCACACTAAGCTGACGTGACGTGTTGCATAAAAATATAAACCATTATTTCGAATAGAAGTGCTCACACTACGCTGGTGTGTTGTGTTGTGTAGCTACACACTCTCGTATGTGTCAGCACCAAATATAAATTCCCATATTTCGTCAGCAGGCATCAGCCCGTCAGTAATGAATATTGTGGAGCAGCTCATCGAGCATGTAATGAGATATCTATTTCTTTTTGACCCTATCATTGCTATCACAGCAATATACTCTTCCTCTTCATCTAAAGCGTCTAAAATTCTCATATCCATTCTGCAATGATGTGCACCTTGAGCAAACCAAATAAAAACTGGCATGAATTCGTCACGACATGTCAGAACAGTGTGTACACAATGGCTGACGCTGGCGTGTTAACACGAGTCATCAGCGCATGTCAACACATCACATCAGCCTAGTGTGAATACACCTTAAGAGTATAAAAGACATTTAAGTTTTAAGTCTGCTCTTAATCTTTTTACTTCCTATCGTAAATAAACAAATTGTAAATAAGAGTGTATGGTTTTTTGTCCTTGAGTGTATATGAATGTATATGTAGTTGTGAATTTTTTTCAGTAATAAGTATATTCTATCGAATTGGTGCAATCATGATTTTAATTACTATATCTATTTTATTAATGATGTTCACAAATTCTTGGATATTTAATAATGTTTAATTTTTCTGATGAATAATTATTTACTTGCTTGTAAAATTGCTTTAGAAATTGATCTTTTATTGTTTTTACTACTATTTTACCGCAATTATAACTTCATATCTTAAATATAACTTAGTTATCTGAATCAAAATGAGAAATGAATAGTTTAACTTGTTATCTCCTATAAACTTTATTGAAAGAACAATTTGAGATAAACGAATTACACGGACATCCAGGGTTTTAAATTAGTAATATAATTTTGTTTCGAGGCAGTTAAAATGAATTGTATGGTTTAATTTTTAATATCTGTAAGCGTTCTTATAAAATCAAGGGTGGTCAACTACATAGGATTAAAATGGTTCGCAATTTAACCACCAAAATTTCTATATAAATATATTAGATTTAATAACCCTTCTTCATAATTGCATATTGTTACAACCATTTTTTTCCCTCTGAACGCCGACAATATGTTCAATACATCCTTTCAAATGATGTTATATCTGGTATACATTTTTATATGTTAAATATGCAAAACTTGTAGGGCATGGCTATTTAATCATTATAGCTAATGTATTTGTAGTTGGAATTCATTGTAATTGGTATTTCATTAATACTAGTTATTCATTAAAAATTATTTGTTGGTTAAATTTTATTTTATCATTAATAAAGTGCATGTCTTCAAGCAATCATTCACATTTTTGTTCGTATCTAGACAAAAATAATCATAATGAATCTCAGTATTTTATCAGCTATGATACTGAAGTCACGATTATTATTGCATTGGCATTTTGAAATAGTTTGCTGTTGACAAAAAATATTTTTTAATAGACTTTTCAGCCATTTTGATATAATCAGCTGATAATACCTTCCCACTATAAATCAGCTGAAACCTCTCACTTGAGAGAACTGTGATAGGCTCTAGTTAATTCAGGTTAGGTTTTTAGTAATATTGTGCTGTAACTTTTTTTATTATGGAAAGAAAAAACTGCATTTTTACCCGTTATCATCTAATTTTTAATATGTAATATTAAACCATACAAGTATGGTACAATCATTAGATTTCTTTTAAATTGGTATGGCTTACATAATGTGCACAGACATTGCTTGTTTAGGAAAATGAATTGAAACCATTTTGTCCCTGTATGTAAAATAACCTTACTTGCACATTGAGTAGAGAGTTTTATCTACGATTTAACTAACTCCCAGTCTTTCGTTCGATCGAGATTGACTCTGAAGTCATTCTAAAAAAAGTAACTAATAAAACTTTTAATGTTTTGTAAAGAGTTCATGAAATTTAGTTTCAGTACCTCTGGAAATTTCGTACTGGTTTTGCTTTTCAAAAGTCTAACTTACTTTATCTTATTAATAAACCTACCAATTTAGTTTTAACACACACCAGCCAGTGCTATCTCAATCTCACATGGCCCATCTCGGTTACGTGTCAATTCACTCTCAATTCTATAAATATTCTTGTTTTTTCCAATGAGTCTTTTTACACTCATCCAAAGCATTTCCGATCTGTCAGTAATTTTTCGAACTCCAGCCCATCATATTTGATATAATTTTTTTTTTTTTAATTAACAAGAAATACAAAAAAAACATGAAATAAGGGCGAAAGAGTTGTAAATGAAGGTATTTTAATAATAGTAAATAGGATTATTTGTAATTATTGATTCTAAAATAAATAATGTTGTCATTCAAACAACAAATAAATTAAATGATGGATCAACAAATAACGAATAATAAAATATTCATTATTCAAATTACAATTTAATAGAATATTGTTATTTATATAAAAAATAGCGTGATGTACTCGTATAATAAATAAATTGACTAAACATGTGATAACCTCTGTAAAGTGGGTACTCTTAATTGGGGAAAATCTTTTTTTTTTTTTTTTTTTTTTTTTTTTTTTTTTTTTTTTTTTTTTTTTTTACAACCGTTGGCACAGTTACAGTAGTTAGTGACTCTCAAAACATCGCTAATTCAATTATGTCTGAAATGGGCCAGTTGTGTCTTAAACAGTGTGATTGAACGGTCACTGATGCCTCGAAGGTTGACTGTTGACAGTGAGAACTGAGACTGAACTGGTGTGTGTTAATCGTCCTTAAACGATTATTAGAGCAAACTTTTGCCTATGATAAAAAAGTTAAATAATTTGACTATTGTTCATAATTGTTGTAATATGCAAAGAATAATCAAAAATGGTGGGGCAGTTAACTTGAAATATAGATATTTTAATTAATGAAGAAAAATAATGTTT